>LPNX011235100.1:33817-283602 GCA_001517045.1 Pseudotsuga menziesii
AAAGGGGGGGGCTCATTCTATTCATTTGCATTATAATTCAATACTTCATGACATAGCTTTGATCATTGACCAATGTGCAACAAAATTACATAACAATTATAGAGCAAATATATAACATGTATACATCCAACCACTATTATTCCATTGTCTAGCCTATTGACATGATGTCACACACCTCAAAATTTCCTTAAAAAAATTGATATACATATAAGCAAATCACGTCTTTAAAATCCTAGCAAGCATTAGTCACTTATGGCATGAATTTAACTCTTGATGTTGCTTATAGTTACTTACACAATTAATACTGCTTATGACAGGTTTTGCCAACTGCGGGTGTTTTACAGAGTTTTAACAACATACAGACAACCACACCCGAAGGTGATGTTTTATTCCTTCTTTTGTTTTTATCTTGATTTACAAGGAGGCTTACTTAGCCCCAGGCTTGGGAGACTATGTTATAGTCTTGATCCCACCTTTTATTATGTAATAAGGTGCTATAAGGAAATCATGGCTTACCTTAGTTCCTATGCGCAAATGTTAAAGCATGTAACAAGGGAAGGACCTTGGTCTTAACACACAAGGGTTATTATGGTAAGTCTTGGATGTTTTGTATGGTTTAAACATTAGACTATGGGTTCTAGGCCATAGTTGACTGGTTAATATAATATAAAGGTTCGCTGGTTATAATGTTATATGGTTATAAGTTAATGATTATGGGGTTTAACCCAAAGTTCAATACTTGGCTTGAAACAATGATTAAAATGGGTCATAAGTTATGGTGGCGATACATAATTGGTATGTTGATTGACTTGAGGGTTTAATGTGTTGCCCTGGCTGTGAGTTGATAACGCAACTAGGCCTTTACTACTGGCCTGAGAGTGCATCCCGACCGTCCACCTGTACAACATGATTGTAAAGTTTTTGATAGGGCTTAATGTGTTGAGGTTTTGGTACGAACCCTTCATTGTTTAGGTGTTTGGTCTGTAATTTCATGAGAGATGAAGCTCTGTTCTGTTAATGGCCATTGTAATAAGGTTTTGCGTGTGAAAACTTGCCTATGGTTTGAATGTCCTTCTGTCTGGATGCTTTCCAAGGTGTCCTTCAGTTTTCATGGTTTCAACGACCGCCTGTAGCATGTTGCTTGCACCTACAACAGACCTCGCCATCATCTCCAGCTATGAAACTACCCTTTACCAGGTAAGGGACTGTTAGTTCAACTCTGCGAAGTTTTATTAAAATAGTTTAAGTGGGTTCATTGTAAAAACTAATGTGGTTTTTGTTTTGGTGCAGGCAGAGGAGGGATAAGGGCATCTAGGAGGAGACAACCCTTGGCCCTCTCTGCAACTCGTCCAAGGTAAGAACTACAAATTTTAGTTAATTGTTTACATTATTCATTTTTATAATGGTTATTATCTGAGGCTATTTGTTTGCAAGTTAAGAGCACTCACGAGGAAGGCGACAGGGTCACCTCCTCCCAGGCTTGCGTCTCAGAACGCCAAAGGTAAACGACTAAACCCTTACTCTGTCTTAAAAGTTAAAAACCATTAATCATTTACCACAGTTGCTAATTGTTTCGCTTTGTTATTGCAGGTGGTTTCTTGACCATGGGATGGAGCAGTGATGGAGTTCACGCTCCAACTTCACGCAAGATAAGTTATAATGTTTTTAAATCAAGATTTAGGGTTTAACCCCAATTGATAGAGGGATTACGACCTCTCTGTTCCACCATTCATTTTTGTTGTTGGTTATGTGTGCGGTAGCTTGCTTAAGGTTAAAAAGGGTTTTGTAGGAGCCATCGTGGATGTAATTACCACCACCTGTAACTTAATAATTTTTAATGGAGTTTTGTGAAAACCAGATGTGGGTTCCATTAAAATGGTCTTACGACCACATGATTGCGAAATCGTATTTAATATTTGACATTGTTAAGATTTTACTCTCAATACGACCCATAGGGTCTTTGTGATTTTTGTGGAGTATTCTTGATTTATCTATCATGAATTATACAGTAGTTATGCTTGTATGTTTCTTTGTTTTAAGCAATGGTTGTTATCCTTTGATGGTCTTACTTCCATGCGTTAGTTTGGAAATATTCATCTCTTGAGAATTATCTAGACGTTTTAAATTGGAAGCCTATAGTATTAAATATAATGTTGCATTGAGTTAAATACTCGTATGTTTAGACTAGCCAATATGATGTTGGGAACATGTCTTAGAAGATTTAGTGATGGCTAACTGTAAATTTGATTTTGATTTATAATTATGTCCTTGTAAACTTTCTTTGCTTAAGCGATGCTTGCATTCATTTCGGTTGTTGACTGTTAGTTTAATATTAGATAAGATAATTGTGAATCTTTAATTGATCAGTTAGATATGTTATGATTATCATAACTGGTATAATCCGTTAATTGTATATGTATGTATTTTGATGATTTTCCTTTGCATATCTATTTTGATGATTTTCATAAATAAAGTATCACTAGATATTTATTTAGATCCCATTGATCCCAATCTGAACAGTCTCGATTTGTATAGGGGTCTATGAGATGAGGTTTATTTAATAAAATAATATTTATGTAGAAGGTTTCGGCTCTTAACTTGATAGGAGAACCATCCAATTTACAACATTTTCGATTATTTGTTTTACCCAGAGAATTAATTGACTGTAACATTCGATCTTATTTGTTTTTATGCTCTACCTATAATTTTGTTATAATATTTAGAGAATGTTATCTCTATCTACCTTAATCGGAAGTTAACTAGACTTATACTAATATACAGTATGAGATTTGTTTATAGTAACATACTAGCACGATTATTTTACATAAATTAAAATAATTAAAAGAAGTTGGTACTTAGCTTTTAAACCATAGTAGAAAAGAATAACTTGATTTATAATAGTTTGCGCTTAAATTACTAGTTGTTATAACATTACACATTACTAACAATATTCGATTTGAGTATGGATGCCCGATCAGAGATATGTTAATAACTAAATCTAGTGCTTTACATGCATGCATAAAATACATAAGAAAAACTAGTTTATAACCAACATAGATCCAAATCCTAGGCTCTATCAAGCGTCGAGAGGGATCAAATATATTGAAGTGCAAACCTCTTCTTAAGTATTGGCCATTGATTTGATTCAAATCAAAAGACACATCTTTTTATTTAAGGTGGACATATAATGTTTTTATTATTTATATTTAATATTATTTATGGCCGACATATAATATTTTTTATAATTTTTCATTTTGTTAAGAATGAACATTACAACATTGCCCCATACATGGTTTAAAAACCATGTGCAAGGCCCTCCTAAAATCATGGGTTGTTTAAGAGGCCTTGCCCATGGTCTTAAAACCATTTGCAAGGCCCTCCTAAACCATGTACAATAAAATCATGGGTTGTTTAGGAGGCCTTAAACATGGTTTTAAAACCATTTGCAAGGCCCTCCTAAACCATGTACAATAAAACCATGGGTTGTTTACGAGGCCTTGCACATGGTTTTAAAACCACGTGCAAGGTCAACATTTTTTTGTGGATAATTCAATTTTTTTTTTCTTATTTAGTAACATTACAACATCTCCCCCATATTGTGTTTTTTTTCTCACGGACATTTTTTTGCTGGACATTTATTTTTTTTTACTTTTTATTATTTTGTTAGATAAGAACAGCATTACAACATCTCTCCCATATTAAGTTGTTTTTGTTACCTACATTTATTTTGGTGGATAATTAAAGTTTATAGCCACCAATATTATAGCAGGTCTAGCATGAAACATATCCTGCATAGCACAATTGCATCACACAATTATCATGTTCATGAGTGTTTCTTCTCAGTGCCAATAGGAATGCAAAAGTAAAGAAATATTTGCACATAAATTGAGCTACATGATATTATATGAAGCAGTTTTCAACTTACTATAAGGATGGCTCTTATGTTATCTCGACTGATATTGTCATTAGCAATATTTTGTCCAGACATTGCAAGTAAAATATCAACGAAATCCCTGGTTTCCTTCATGTCTCTTTGAACTAGATGCTCCTCTATGAGCCTCTCGTAGAACCCATATGCTCTCTTATGAATCTCTTTCTGCCGACGACACAGACCTTGTAGATCCATGCATCCCAAGTAGGGTATGAAGTCTCCAATATCGAAAACACCATGTTATCTCCTAAAATAAATTTATTTTCAATAAGTTCACTCAGACAATTTATTTTTTGATAGGATGAAGATTTCAAGTCATATTATGAAATATACTGGGGTGACTAACAAATTTGGAATATATGATGTTCTGTTATTTAATAAATTTGAAAGTTTTAGCTTTCGGTGGCTTAGGAAATATTTTTAACAACTCATTAGCCACCAAAAAGCCTAGATTTCGGAAGCTAATAGTTTAACGCAAGACCATGTTATCCACCAAAAGCCTACTGATCACGTTCTTTATAATTTTTTAGGAAAAGGACTTTCAGTGGCTTAGGCGAGCTTTGCAACAGCTCATTAGCCATCGAAAAGCCTTGGTTTCGGCAGCTTAGCGAGTGTTTCTAGGAAGGCATTAACCACTGAAAGCAAATAAAATACGTTTTTGGAAAGAGAAACTTTCGGTGGCTTAGGAAAACGGACCAACGGTTCATTAGCCACCGAAATCCCAGCTTTCAGCAGCTAGTGAACTAAACCCTAAAGTCTCTTAACCACCGAAAAGGACAAAAAGTGAAAACGGTTGTGTGCCCATCAAAATCAAATTCATCAGCATGAGACGTGTCATAATTTAGCATGATTAACCGCCTAAAAGGTCAGGGAAATGTAGTAAAGCATGAGTTGATGGCTAAGAAGTCGTTATTGATCTCAAAAGACTGATGGAAATTTAAACCCTATCCTGCCCTCCATCTGTCCCAGGACTGTAGTAAACCTCCACGAAACACCAAGTTCACATTAAAATGATTGCTAGGTTGTCTATCTCGTGGATATCACCGGAATTCACCATCATCTCATTCAAGTACCAATCAAATAGTTAAACCCTCAGAATCAACGACATACCTTCAGTACACTCCTCATTTGTTGCATGCATCCTTACTACTCGAGGTCATTTCTGAAAACCAGTTCGCTAACCTCCTCCACAGGATTTGAATTTCAATTTTGCAGGCGTAGGGAGGAGGACCCGCTTAAAAAACTCAAAACACAGGTTTCTGTGGCTAAGCGTGGTTTCAAAACGGTCTCTAAGCCACTGAAAGCAGACTTTGGGCAGCTAAGACCAAAATTTTAGGGCGCTCTAAGCCACCAAAATTAGCGTTTTACTATGAAAATGCATCATTTTAAAATGGTGATTATGAGCGACCGGAGAATTATTTTGCAAAACGCTTGAAGGTTTTTGTTCCTAACATGTCAAAGAACAATAACCTCTCTCAGTTTTCCTACAGGTATTGCATATTGGGAGAATCGAATCCATCTCTGAGCCCTAATTTTTGGATCTCAGAATTTCTCTGTTTTACACATGTTTTTGAAATACAAATCTCGGGAAAACAAAAATGAATTTCCAAAAACTGAGAGAGCTTTTTGCTCACAACAAAACAATATACAAAAACTTCTTTCAATTTATACACAGGTGTCACATATTTGAATGACCAAATCCATCTCTGAGCCCCAATTTTATAGCAGTTTGGGCAAATTTTTAGGGCAAAAGTTGACCTAACAAGTTAGGTGACATCAGAACAAGAAGAGTTTCCTTCACCAACACCTAGGGAAGAGCAGGATGAACAAAGAGCGGAGACCTACAAAAGCAAACCTAGGTCTCAGAGAGTGAACAAACTGCTAGAGGAAATACATGAACTGGAAGTTTTGGACAGGGAGCAAAAGAGGAATAATGACATTTTGACCAAAAAGAATAAGTAGTTGCACAATTCTGTCCTGGAGATGAGAGGAATGTATGTCCTACTAAAAAGGAGAAATCTAAGATACATGAAAGACAACACCAGGCTATACCAGATGATTAGGCTTCTGAGGCTGCAGTTAAAGAATTCCAAATCAAACCCTAGCTCTTGTTCTGCACTAGAAACCCTAGCTGAAGTAGCAGTAAGCCTTCAGAATCCAGAAGCAATCCAAGAGGCTGCTGACTTTCCAAACATTGGGCAAGTTGAAGAAATACTACAATATCAACAACAAAACTAAAAAGGATGAGCTAGGAGGTGAATGACAATTTTTCAAAAAACAGGTCTTTCGGTGGCTTAGGCGGATGCAAAAGCAATTCATTAGCCACCGAAAGCAGAGCTTTCAGCGGCTAACAGACCCGAAATTTTGACTCCTTAACCACCAAAAGCAAAAAGAGGCGCAGGAGTCTATTTTAGCATAAAGGACCAGTTTTGGCAAATATAACTAGCTCATGGATGAAGTGTAAAGCTGAAAGTTACTGAAGTGCGCCATCAAAAGAGGTCTGTTTCAGTTTTTAGGATACATTAACAAGGAGAAGGTCACAAACCCTACCTATTTTAACCAACAGTGACTTATCTATCAGAAGACCAGTTACAATTTTACCCCCAGTACTCACTGCAATCATCAAAAGGTTCAATAAGTGCACAAGTGTTACATTTAGATAGACTAGATGTTAAATTATGGTTTTTTACCTAATTTTGCAAAAACAGTTATTTTATCTATTTTTAGTAAATCAGATCCAATTTTTTAGGATCTGAATATTTTTGTAAAGGCTATAAAGCCTAAGACTTATGTTTATAAAAAGGGTTTGACTTCGGGGACCTATAGGTCATTACTATTATCAAGCTTTTCATATTGCTCATGACCTAATATAAGCTCTTTTGCTATCATATGTTCAGCTTCCATTTATTTTCTGTTCCGTGCTTATGCTTGAATGTGTTATTTAGGTTTATTCATGTTATTTAATGTCTGATAGTTGTCATCCTATCTGTATATTGATGATTTGAATTGCAAGCACCTTCCTTGTTATGATTAGCCATTTATATATAATTGTCTTATGTATGAATCTGCCATCATGATAAGTTCTCCATCCTTTCACCCTATTATCAAACCTCTGAACAATGGTAGTTAGAATCCTTATCCTTGTTTGAGTTTCATGCATGTCTTGAGAGTGTGAGGTCCTCTAGGTCACCTGACTTGATACAGTTAGAAAAACCATAAAAACATTTAAGTTACTAGGCATTCTCAAGCTGCAACCTACAGGAGTTTCCTGGAGTGATAACAAATTGGCGCCATTGCCGGGGAGAGGAGACTGAAGTTTAGCTTCCCTAGGAGACGACATAGATCCTGCTTTGATGATAGACAAAGTTTGGACACTATTCTGGTTGTAATCATCTATCTGGCGACTCCATTGGAATAAGGTGGCTTCAAGAAGACCAAGTACCAGAGCAAACCCTAAAGGGCCACCAGTAACACATGTTTTAGATCCAGAAGAGATTCTAAGAAGAGCTAGGGTTTCACTAAGACAGACCTCCAGAGCTACAAGAAGAGCTACATCAGGTATTTCCAGAGGTATTTCTGCTGTGATATCAAATAGACCTCCATTTCAATCTTCTTCTGCTGAAGCATCTAGTTCTCAGAAGTTTATAAGTAAATAAAAAAAATTAGGGTTGAGGAATCTTCAAGCACTGTTGCTTGTGAAGATCTCATCCCTGGCGACTCCATGAAGGACGAATTCAGTGGCGACTCCACAGTATTAAGATGTCAAAAGCATTTGCTGCTCTTTTGGCTTGGAGGTTTTCACCTCTTGACTTCTCTTCAATTCCTGGTTTCCTACATCCAGTACCTGATATGTCCGAATGGGGAGATTTTCTACCTATCTTCAAAGAGGAAAAAGAAGACAATCCTACAGAACACCTCCTCAAGTTTCATGAATGCATGGACCTATTAGATTTGCAGCATGAAGATGTTCATGCATTCATTATACGGTGATGCACGTCAGTGGTATTTTTCTTTACCTCCTTCTAGCATTTCATCATTGAAGGATTTTCACAAAGCATTCACTGAGCACTGTAAAAGGTACTATTCAGATGAGTTTGCATTTGATAATTGTTGTGAAGAATATAAGTTGCATTCTCAGGATGAAAAGGTAAATAGAGAAGAATATCTCCCTTAAGAGCTACCTCGCCTCTCTTATGATCTTCACGATGAGGTACTTTCCCATAAACATAAATTAGAAAGGAGTAATGAAGAAGCTGAAGGTTCTCCGAATACTATTATTTTTTATTTCCATAAATCTGAAGAGTTAATCTCTTTAATAATTATGAACCATGAGAATCAATTTTCTGTTGGTCAAAAGCCAATAGAAATCAGTAAGAGTTATCCACAGTTTTCAGTTTTATAGACTAGGGGAAACAACAGCAGACAGGAGGAGATAAATTTACAGAGGTCATTAAGTAATACAGAAGAACAACAAGAAAATTGTTTTTCTCCTTATGTACCTTTCATTTTAAATTTTGATGGAAAGACTGCTGATGATGAAGAAGAAGATTTTAAGTTTTGTGAGGATTTGTCCACTTCTGGAATTTATTTTAGTTCTAGTTTTTAGCAAAGAGATGATCAGAGACATATGCATGCTGTGGTTAATGATAGCTATGAAGAGTATGCTACAATAGGGGACACCTCTCATTGTGATGAAGATATTAATGATCTTCAGAATGTTAACTATAATATAGATGCTTTTGAATTTGTATCAAATGCATCTGCCGACTTAGGGTGTCAAGAAGATCAGTTTGTCCCCTTTGGAAACCCGAAAGATAATGAGCAGATTGAAGGAACAACATGTAACAAATTTGGATCTGCAGCAAATACTAAAGGCAACCCTCAGTTTTCTGATTTGCAGACAAAGGAAGAGTGCAACAGATATGAGGAGGAAGATGATGATCTAGAAATTCCAGAACAGCAGGGCATAACTCATCCTTCCCAGTCAGGTTCAGCAATCTACAATTAACGTGGAGATCACTGAAAGCAGCCAGCAACAACATTTCATTCAGTTGGAACAACAACATAGAGAGGTATTCCTTTATAGTTTTTATGACCTTGTTGCTGACTATCTGGAACTTATAAGCAACGTAGATATCAAAATATTTTTGTCAGATGATAGTTGGTTCCGTCACCCTTTGAAACTACATTGCTGCATGCTAGGGTTTCATTTATTTTTCGGGTCAAGATCAAGGATAAGTTCAGTAAAGCAGCTTCTGACATGGCTTCATTGGAAGCATGATGTCACTTGATAAGAAAACTCTGATTGGAATTAGTAGGAATAGATAGGAAAATAAGCTCTTAATATGAGCAGCTAAGTCATTTTCAGTTGTTTTCATGAATAAGCAAAGGGGGCTACAAGCAGGTTGCAACAGATCAGTTATAAAAGACAAATGACTCCATGCTCAATGGAACACTAGAAGATAGTTTTAATCATTCTTTTTCAGGAAAAGAACTTTGGTGTGGGGTTCTTGGGACCTCAGAGGAAGGTTCACATCCCCGAGTAGGAGCCAGATGTTATCTCCTAAAATAAATTTATTTTCAATAAGTTCACTCAGACAATTTATTTTTTGATAGGATGAAGATTTCAAGTCATATTATGAAAGATACTGGGGTGACTAACAAATTTGGGATATCTAATGTTCTATTATTTAATAAATTTGAAAGTTTTAGCTTTTGGTGGCTTAGGCAAGCTTTCCAACAGCTCATTAGCCACCGAAAAGCCTTGGTTTCAGCAGCTCAGCGAGTGTTTCCAGGAAGGCATTAACCACCAAAAGCAAATGAAATATGTTTTTGGAAAGGGAAACTTTCGGTGGCTTAGGCGAATGGACCAACGGTTCATTGGCCACCGAAAGCCCAGCTTTCGACAGCTAGTGAACTAAACCCTAAAGTCTCTTAACCACCGAAAAGGACAAAAAGTGAAAACGGTTGTGTGCTTATCAAAATCAAATTGATCAGCATGAGGCATGTCATAATTTAGCATGATTAACCACCTAAAAGGTCAGGGAACTGCAGTAAAGCATGATTTGATGGCTAAGAAGTCGTTATTGATCTCAAAAGACTGATGGAAATCTAAACCCTATCCTGCCCTCCATCTGTCCCACGACTGCAGTAAACCTCCATGAAACACCAAGTTCACATTAAAATGATTGTTAGGCTGTCTATCTCATGCATATCACCAGAATTCACCATCATCTCATTCAAGTACCAATCAAATAGTTAAACCCTTAGAATCAGCACCATACCTTCAGTACACTCCTCATTTGTTGCATGCATCCTTACTACTCGAGTTCATCTCTGAAAACCAGTGCGCTAACCTCCTCCACAGGATTTGAATTTCAATTTTGTAGGCGCAGGGAGGAGGACCCACTCAAAAAACTCAAAACACAGGCTTCCATGGCTAAGCGTGGTTTCAAAACAATCTCTAAGCCACCGAAAGCAAACTTTATACAGCTAAGACCAAAATTTTAGGGCACTCTAAGCCACCAAAATTGGCGTTTTACTGTGAAAATGCATCATTTTAAAACGGTGATTATGAGCAACTGGAGAATCATTTTGCAAAACGCTCGAAGGTTTTTGTTACTAATATGTCAGAGAACAATAACCTCTCTCAGTTTTCCTACAGGTATTGCATATTGGAAGAATCGAATCCATCTCTGAGCCCTAATGTTTGTATCTCAGAATTTCCATGTTTTACACATGTTTTTGAAATAGAGATCTCGAGAAAATGAAAACGAATTTCCAAAAACGGAGAGAGGTTTTTGCTCACAACAAACCAATCTACAAAAACCTCTTTCATTTTATACACACGTGTCACATATTTGAAGGACCAAATCCATCTCTGAGCCCTAGTGTTTCAGCAGTTTGGCCAAATTTTTAGGGCAAAAGTTGACCTAACATGGCAAGTGACAGTGGAACAAGAAGAGTTTCCTTCACCAATACCTAGGGAAGAGTAGAATGAACAAAGAGCAGAGACCTACACAAGCAAACCTAGGTCTCAGAGAGTGAACAAACTACTAGAGGAAATACATGAACTGGAAATTTTGGACAAGTTTTGGATAGGGAGATAAAGAGGAATAATGACATTTTGACCAAAAGGAATAAGCAGTTGCACAATTCTGTCCTGGAGATGAGAGGGATGTATGTCTTGCTAAAAAGGAGAAATCTAAGATACATGAAATACAACACCAGGATGTACAAGATGATCAGGCTTCTGAGGCTGCAATTAAATAATTCCATATCAAACCCTAGCTCTCGTTCTGCACTAGAAACCCTAGCTAAAGTAGCAGTAAGCCTTCAAAATCCAAAAGCAATCCAAGAGGCTGTTGAATTTCCAAACATTGGGCAAGTTGAAGAAATACCAGAATATCAACAGCAAAACTGAAAAAGATGAGTTGGGAGGTGAATGACAATTTTGCAAAAAACATGGCTTTCGGTGGCTTAGGCGGACACAAAAGCAATTCATTAGCCACTGAAAGCAAAGCTTTCGGTGGCTAACAGACCCGAAATTTTGACTCCTTAACCATCGAAAGCAGAAAGAGGCGTAGGAGGCTGTTTTAGCATAAAGGACCAGTTTTGGCAAATATAACTAGCTCGTGGATGAAGTGTAAAGCTGAAAATTGCCGAAGTGCACCATCAAAGGAGGTCTGTTTCAGTTTTTAGGATACATCAACAAGGAGAAGGTCACAAACCCTACATGTTTTAACCAACAGTGACTTATCTATCAGAAGACCCGTTACAATTTTACCCCCAGTACTCACTGCAGTCATCAAAATGTTCAATAAGTGAACAAGTGTTACAGTTAAATAGACTAGCAGTTAAATTAGGGTTTTTTACCTAATTTTGCAAAAACAGTTATATAATCTATTTTTAGTAAATCAGATCCAATTTTTCAGGATCTGAATATTTTTGTAAAGGCTATAAAGCTTAAGACTTATGTTTAAAAAAAGGGTTCGACTTCGGGGCCCTATAGACCATTACTATTATCAAGCTTATCATATTGCTCATGACCTAATATAAGCTCTTTTGCTATCATATGTTCAGCTTCCATTTCTTTTCTGTTCTGTGCTTATGCTTGAATGTGTTATTTATGTTTATTCATGTTATTTAATGTCTGATAGCTGTCATCCTATCTGTATATTGATGATTTGAATTGCAAGCACCTTTCTTGTTATGATTAGTCATTTATATATAACTGTCTTATGTATGAATCTGCCAGCATGATAAGTTCTCCATCCTTTCACCCTATTATCAAACATCTAAACAGTGGTAGTTAGAAGCCTTATCCTTGATTGAGTTTCATGCATGTCTTGAGAGTGAGGTCATGTAGGTCATCTGACTTGATCTAGTTAGAAAAACCATAAAAACATTTAAGTTACCATGCATCCTCGAGTTTCCTGGAGTGATAACACACCAAGCATAAACACAAACTCATGAATCATTTCCTTGAATCCTCCCGTGTCATATGTCTCCTCATCTGAATATTTTCGACCAAACACCATTTGGCACATTATATTGACCGCTACATTTGGTATTATTTTGCTAACATCCACAACGGGATCGGAAATCCTGGCGCACTCTTCAAAAAGAGAATGGACCATAACTGAAACCTCTTCTTCTCTTTGGAAACAAAAGAATTCAATCCTTTTCGGACTTAACAACTTTGTAACGCATATTCTTCTCAACTACCTCCAGTTATACTCGTAGCGAGAAAAGAACACATATATGGCATCATATACCATAATTTTTGAAGAACTGATTGCGGGTCTGCTGGAAAAAACATGGTGGTAGGTCTTCAGAAATTGTTGGGCCATTTCGACAGAAGAGATGATTATAGTGGGAATGGATCCCAAGCACAATGACATGATTTTCCCGTATCTCCAAGACAAAAGGCCCAGATTCCTGTGGGGAAGCTTTCCCAATATGTGAAGATGTCCTATAATCGGCAGCCCTAGCAACCCATGAGGCAACCTCTTTGCCATTTTATTGTTAATATTGTGGATTTTCATGAAGAGAATCCATGTTGACAAGAGCACCCCTATACATATTGCAACTGCAACAAGGTGATCCTGCATAACATCGACAGCCTTCGAGACTAATACCCCAAAATCCATTTCACCATAGAAATCAACCGATTTTGAGGCAGAGTGGATAGAAACTTGGTATTCTCAGGGGATCGAATGCACTCAAAATCGAGTTAGATGTAAAACATCCCAACCCACGCTAAAGCCAAAAACAAAACTCGTTACTCAATTACAGAACTCAAATAGATAATGAGAAAACCGAGCACTCAATCCTAACAAATAAGCAGGTTATTGATGGTAACCAATGAATTTCAAGAGAGAGTAGTCGAACGAATCCACAAAGGATTTCTCTTCCACGCAAAGATAACTCGCTTCCTTATAAAGATTAATATTATTTTTTAATTTAAATTTTGCTACCCTCTACTTGAGATAAACAAATTGTAACATGATCCATGATTGAGTACGAATGTGTGCTCCTATCATAAAAATGGTCAACATGCGCAAAAAGAAAATTCATGCCATAAGTTAGGATTGTAAGCATACTATACAATTATTATAAGCAATTGTAAGCATACAAGATAAAATTTACTAGAGGAGATTGTAAGCATATATGTCTGGGAATCTCTTGTATTTATAAACTCATCATAGAGATCTCCATCAAAAAGTGGGCGAGTTAATTCCAACACCAACTTGATGGTAAATTATATCAGCATCATTCTATCAGTGTCAAATTTGACATCATTCAATAGATTCTCTTGCAGGGCTTGTACATTTTCAAATCTGGCACAACGGACACACACCAGCAAGCATATAAAACAAAACTAAACATATGTAGAAGCATCCACCTGGGCGTACAAAAGAAAGCATATAAAACAAAATAAACATATGTAGGACCATCCACCTAGACTGGATCTTTCTATATACATTTTCACAATGAACTACACTGTTAGAGGCCAAAATATTACTAACTCCCAAAAGTGTAAGAAGTATGGAAATGATAGTGTTGTGTTGATTGTACTAAGAGCAGCCTAGTTGTTCTATACATTCTTATGGGGAAATTTCTAGGATTATTTACTAAAAATTAAAAAGTAATTAAAAAAATTCATGTGAGTATATTTATAGCCGATATTTACAAGAGGAACATTACATAACTTTACATAAAGTTACAAGATCTCCCCAGCCTCTAAATAGAAGTAAAAAGTAAATATTTATAGCTGACCTTTAAATGAGGAACGTTACATAACGTTACAACATCTCCCTCATAATCGGAAATCATAAGTAAATAGAAGTAAATCTTTATAGCCGACATTTACATGAGGAACGTTACGTAACGTTACAGAACATTACAAGATCTCTCCCATACTGGGCTCTAGAGCGCCTCTCGGTGCAACAATCATAATAGAAATAATTATTGAACTATTGCGTAACAAATCTACATTCTATTTAGATACAAACTAGGTCAATACTTAAATCAAATACATAATGGATCAATATTTAACTCAGATGCACAATAGTTGTTGGTGAAAGAATTTGTTACAATTTCAGGTAAAAGAAATGAAAATCTTATTGTATCTAGTTATAATAATAAGCAATAGGATAAGAACATGCCACCACTGCTGGGAAAATAGAAATGGAATAGCCGTTCGTCCCAACCAACTCCTAGAGCAGCCAAATCACTTGCTCTAGAACCCCCGAGCCTATTCACTGAACCACACGAAAAAATCCACTTAATGCACCATCTCTTGCATTATCAGATTCAATCCATGTCCAATGCTAGTCTCCTGCTTGCTAATGGACATACTATTATACAGTATTTTTCCTAAGACTTGGTCATTTATGAGCCTCCTCCTGTTTAGCACTCAACACAAAGTTGTGACCTGATTTTGGGGAAGATGCCTCCTGCACCTTGAGTTTTCACTCAACGGCTACAATCACTTGTCTTTTCCTCCTATGGGTTAGAAAACACTCTTCAATCACATGAGTAGCATCATGAATATATTTCTTCAAAATAAAAACGTGAAAAACATTATGTACTTTAACAGTAGATGGTAGGGCTAACTGGTTTGCAACCAACCCTACTTTAGCCAAAATTTCAAATGGCCCACAATACCTGGGTGTCAACTTTGAATACTTGCCCAATCTGAAAGAGTTTTTCTTGGGATTTCCTTTTAGGTCAGAATAACTTTTATGCCTGTCTTGGGAATCCTTCAAATTTGTTGTACCTATTTCATGGTTAGTTCCATATCCTTTAACAATTCAGGTCCTAACATTAACCTATCAACTAGACTGCTCCAAGAAATTAGAGTGTTACATTTGCGTCTATATAGAATTTCAAAAGGACTCATACTTGCTGATACTTGAAAATAATTATTGTAAGCAAATTCTACCAAGTGTAAGTAATCTTCCCAGTTACCTAGTTTGTCCATTACATACATTGTTAGCATGTCTTCTAGGACTTCGTTTACCCTTTCAGCCTTCCCATTCGTTTGCGGATGATACATAGCACTGAAGTTCAACTGAGTTCCCAACCCTTTAAACAAAGCTTTCCAAAAATTTCCTGTAAATTTTATATCTGTATCTGATATTATTACCTTTGGTATGCCAAGTAACCTAAAAATCTCTTTCATAAAAATATCTGCAAAGTGCGTTTTTGTATGTAGAGTGTTGATTTGGGGCTAAATACCCCTAATCATGTCATGGATGATCCTCTTGATTTCCACTTCCAGGAGGTGTTCGCCCTATAGGGGTTGATTCTCTTGGGGGGATAATCACTTGGACGCATAACCACAGTCATTTATTTTCCATGTAAAAGGTGATGGCGCTTTGTAAAAGGTTGTGTACCCTATCTAGAACACCTTATTTCCTCACTTGGACCTATTTTGTGATATAAAACCACTCCTCTAAGTCGTGTTACCCGCAAATTGTATTTCCTTATTGAAGAAGCCTGCAAGGATAATGAAGGAGAACGTTGAGGGCACACATCTGTTGGGGTTGGTTGGGGTACGATGTGCTCCTTTTGGCACACCTAGCACTTGGTGTAGCCTAATTTCACATTCTTATTGTTATTTCATTTTATAGTGTGGTTTAGTTCCCAAATTTGTAGGTGCCCTAACCCAAATTGTTATATTTTCACATTATCTTGTAGGCTCATAACTTAAAATTAGGTGAGGCTAGTATTATATAAATATTGCCTCCTTCTCATTGTAAAAACATAACAAGACACGGGTTCATTATGATATCTTTTCTCTTTATTCTACTCTATTGGATCTCTGGATGCTATGCGCACCTCTGTTTGGATGATCTTTTTTTCTTGAAAGGTGAATGGAGGTGTTTCTAGGACTTAATTTTGCACATGCTATGGTTGATGCTAAGAATAGTTGTGATAACTCAAACTCGAGGGTGACCTAATGTGTATATCCTTTCTTTTCCTTGGTTAATGTTGGTAAGTTTATCTCCTAACCCTAGTTTAACGTCATTCTTGAAGTGCTTTGGAATAAGTTAGGGTTTCTTGCTAGCATTTTGTTAACTTAGTATGAGGAGACCATCCCATCAAAGGAGCTCTCCATTGTTAATTGGGTCGTGTGCTTCTTCGCTTTCCTTAATTAGGTTCTTCTACCTAACTCTTGTGGTTGTTAGTTGATTCCCTAATTACAAGTATTGAAAGTCATTCTAAGAGAGGGAAGTTGGTATCGATCTCTCAAAGCCCTACGGATTGGGACAAGAATCATATACTCTATATTTTCAACAAATCTATCTCTCTATTATCAATTTACATGCCTTTTATTTCACATACATCTTTATATATTGAAAAACCCTAAAAATATATAATATTGCTAAAAAAGCTAAACAATCTAAATAAATCCAAAAATCCAAAAATACTTGCAATTTCATAATTCTAGTCCACCCATCAAATTCGCCCTAGTGGATCTATCACATATCTCTTAGGGCATCCCACTTTGACCTAGCGCATCAGGAAACATGAATTTTCTTGAATTAGGGTTTCTGCAGGGTCTTTGCGGTTTTTATTAGACCATCAAGTGCTTCCTAGGCTACTTGAACATCTCACCTTCAGAGTGCACTTCTTTGAGGCAATGCCTTGGGAAGTGTGAAATCCCGCCTTATGATTTGTGAAGTGTATTAAAGTGGTGATGTTTATTGATATTGATTGGTAGATTGAATTAACTCCATTTATATGATTTAGGTGTCTTTAGTATCTATTGTTGACTCCATATAAGGCACTGATATTAGCTATAACGCTTGTGAAAGGATATTTGTAGGTGTGTTGGTGTCTACAGGTATTCTTCATTAGGGACTCTCCCCTGGGTTTAAGAGTTACCCGAAGAAGTTGAGGAATTATGTTGTGGTGACATTGGACCTAAGTACTACTTGCTTACCATAACTAGCCCTTTGGTCCATGCAACCTTGTTGTGTTAGGGTTGCTAGTTTGTGTGTTAACACTTACTATTGCTAGTATTTAATCTAACATACCCAACACTTAATTACCTCTACCTTAGGCAAAGAGATCAACCTTCACCTTTAGCAAAGGCCTCATCTGCTCAAGGCCAAAATTTGCTTATTTACAAGAGGGGAAGTTTCAAGAGAGAGTCTTTTTGAAAACTCTCTTCATCTCAAGAAGTTAGATAAGATAATATTGTTTGGATAATGAAATCTAAATACCTTAGGAACATCCCAAGGGAGGACTCCAGTACTTGCATTATCTTTCATTGTCTAACTTTTTGGGGAAACTAGTAATCAACACTTCTGCTTTAAACTTGGATAACTATATCCTTGATCTAGCATATAAGTGGAATATTTATCTGTTGAATGTTATGTCATCATAACATGTATTGTTTATAAGTTTAAGCACTTTAAGTAAGCACATCTAAAACTTATGATATATCTTGTGGATGCATGTTATATGAGTTCATGTTTATCATTTAATGAGTTGCATGTTCTTCTTGAAGTGGATTAATTTAGAGATTGTTTGGCTCATTTGATTTGTCTCTTACAGTCTTGAACTTAAGATATTTGGTCAAATCCATCATAAACCAACAAGTAATTGTTAGGAGTCTTTATCATCTTATCCTAACGTAACTAAGATACTTAGATTTGACTTGTAAATTGAAGAATTTTGATACACAATCACAAAACCTTATATAGGACTTTTATCAAACACTTGACTGCAAATCTAATTTATAACTTATCTGAACTAAAAATTCATAAGATGAATTTTTTTGATAGTTTTAAGTATAAACATCAATGCACTCAATTTCCATCTAAAGATAAATGTGACAACATAGAAATTTAGGGCCAGGCCCAAGGCTAAACCTTACCAGAGGAAAACCCAGAGAGAATTTAATTACAGTCAACCCACATGTGCGAAATGTACACAACAGTTTTCTCGATATTTGTTCCAAGTATGGACTGTACAGACAGTACGGATTCTGCCCAGCATTAAATGCAAAAAATTATGTCTCAAATTCGTGCCTGCAATCTACCTCGATTTATGTGCATGTACGATATGCAATAATTACTGTACAATCTGTCTGTACGATCCAATGAATGTTACATATTTCTTGGGAATCGTGCCTTCAATTTGTTTGATGATTAGTCTCTCACAAATAAAAAATTTCCTCCAAGAAATTTATTTCTCTCTCTCTCTCTCTCTTGTATTCTTCTTCTTCTGATGTGATGTCTCTCTCTTTTTCCTAGCCAAACTTTTATACTTTATCTCACTCAAACTAACCCTAACTAACTCAACCAACTTAAAGTCACTTTAAGTTTATAAATTATAAAATACAAAAGTCACTTTAATAATATAAAACACACTTTACATTTAAAAGTTCACTAGGAAAAATACAACTTATGCCCCCCCCATGTGACATCAAAATCTTGGGGAAGGACCAACTGAGTTATAAAAACTAGCACTCCCTCTTAACGAGGGAGGCCCTTCAGACAATGCATGTACCTCCACCACCTAGGTCTCTGTCCTATGAAAAATCTCCCTCTTGCTCTAGAATGTGACCTAGAGATCCATGTCGAAAAACAACTCTAAACTGAGAATTGTGAGAGGAATCCTCTCTAAACCCCTACATCTACTCACAACCTTCATACTAGCTGAGTTTCCTACCAGTATATCTCTCCTCCTCTGAAGGTATCATCTGTGCACCTATTGCCTCATCTTCAGATTCACTCTCAAATAACCATCCATCTGACCCTAGAAACATCATTTCTCCTTGCAGAAAATAAAGTCTATCTCTTCTATTCCCAAGTAAAATTGTGGTACCAACTGCGTTCTCTATCAGATATAGAAACATTTGTCCTGTATTGACAAATAATCCATACCCATCATCTTCCAATGATGACATAGAAAGTCTTCTAACTTTCATACTTGGAACAAATATTACCATGTTTACCTCAAGAATTTCTCCCAGATCTAGTTGGAATTTCACAGTTCCAACTCCTCTTATCTCTGCCTGAGGATTTTCAATATTTGTTTCAACAAAATCTCCTGGAGCAATTTCTTCCATCCTCTAAAAAAATCCATACTTTTCGATCATATGGCTAGTTGACCCCTTGTCAACTATCCATGTGTCATGGTAATCTATCGAACTATCTATACTAGACTTAACCGATGCCAAAGAAAAATCCTTTTCAAATTGGGCAACAATTCTTGTGGTTATGCCGATGTTTCTCCCTCTTTTTCTTCATCCTTCTTCTTAGGACATTGACTAGCATAGTGGCCAAACTTGTTGCAGTTATAACAACAAATGTTACTAAGGTCTTTCTCCCTTTTCTCCCCCCCTTTACCTTTACCTTTGGTAAGAAGGGATACATCTTCTTCATTTCTCTGATTGCTATTCTGGAATGTCCCCTCTCGGGACTCTTCTTGAACAAAGTCATCCCATAACCTTGTCCAATCTGGAAGTTTCTCTCTAGAAACTACTACTTGCACAAATGTGTGCCATTTTGCATAAACCCATTAAGAGCATATCTAACAAGCTCTTCATCCTCAACTTTCTCACTAGCAGCACCCAGTTCATCTCTAACTTGAGAAATATTTGTGAGATAAGTGGTTATTGCATTAGCATCAGTCATCCTGGTATTCCTCAGTTTTTCTCTGAGAACCATCTTTCAATTTTGATTCTTACTTTGATAAAGAGCACATAAAGCTTTCCAGATTTCAAAAGCATATGACTTCCTGTGATGTGAGGTATCACATGATCTTTTATAGAGTCCAAAAAGATTCTTTGTGCCTTGATATCTTTCTTGTCAAAGGCAGTCTTCAAAGCAACATCTGTGGGAACTGTGATGGTGTCAGAGACACCAACAATATCCCATAGCTCCAACTCTTTGAACAATATAGTTATGCACTCTTTCCAAGGGATGAAATTATCATACCCATCCAGTCTATCTTCAACTCTCAATCCTGCTGAGGTCATGACTTCAACTAATAATCTTTAGCTGGCTCTGACTTGAATCTCTTATGTTCTGTATCACACAACTTAACACACCTTCTTCAGCAATCACGCTCTGATACCATGAAGAAATTTGATAAACAATCACAAAACCTTTTATAGGACTTTTATCAAACACTTGACTGCAAATCTGATTTATAACTTTTCTGAACTAAAAATTCATAAGATGAATTTGTCTGATACTTTTAAGTATAAACACCAATGCACTCAACTTCAATCTGAAGATAAATGTGACAACACAGAAATTTAGGGCCAAGCCCAAGGAAAAACCTTACCAGAGGAAAACCCAGAGAAAGAATTTTATTTATGAGGGAAATAAGAAATTCAACAACTCAGAATTTCTCCTACAGCATCAAAACAATTTCAGAAACCCTCATCTGTAGATATGCATTGAAAAAACATGCCAAATATACTCACAATCAACCCACACGTGCAAACTGTACACAACAATTTTCTCGAGAATCTTGCCAAGTACAAACTATACGGATTCTACCCAACATTAAATGCAGAAAATTCTGTCTCGAAACTTGTGCCTGCAATCTGCCTCGATTTCTGTGCATTCATGGTCTGTAACAATGACTATACAGTCGAGTTGTACAGTCCAATGAATGCTATAGATTTCTTGGGAATCGTTCCTTCAATTTGTTTGATGATAAGTCTTCACAAATCAGAAATTTCCTCCAAGAAATTTATTTCTCTCTCTCTCTCTCGTCTTCTTCTTCTTCTAATGTGATGTCTCTCTCTTTTCCCTTGGCATTCTTTTATACTTTATCTCACCCAAACTAACCGTAACTAACTCAACCAACTTAATCAAAAGATGAGATTAGCTTTATCTGAGGGCTCTCATTTAATGCACGGTGTAGAAGCCAAGAAATTCTATCACCGGCCCGCCATCAAAACTTAGATTGCGACCTATAAATAAAAAAATTATGTCGTGAAATTGTTATTCGCCAACATTGTCTAGTTTCGAATTAGAGTGTCATTCACTTCGCTAGTTGCACATCAAGACACAGGTGTCATGTGGAAGAAAGACAAGTGCATAGAACTATATGATAAGAGATTTTAAGAACCTTCGTGTGTAAGAGGTAAATGAAGGTATAACGAATTAAACAGAAGGAATATTAATTAAGTCAAGGTATGTTATAAGTATATAAACGAAAAGGTGAATTTGAAATTATAACGTTCAAAAGAGAGACTATGGAATTAAAAAAAATGTTATTCCAAGTGAAAAGTTTGAAGTCTTAAATTCATTAGAGAAGTGGAAGAAGATTTAAAGTTTTAGTGTTATTTAAAAATTATTAAATTCCTATCTTGAGAAAAGTTATATCAAGGAAGATACAAGCTATTAAATTCCTACTACTAAGTCAAGAGAGAAAAGGTATATCAAGGAAGATACAAGCTATTAAGTAACGTATTTCTTGACGAAAAAAACCTAATGGAATTTAATCGTGAAAACCAAGAAAGATTTTCTCGAACTTATAAAATATGTGGATGTTGTATTAAAATTTTATGGGATTATTCAAGGAAAGGATCTGTATTGCTATTTTCCCAACCACCAAGAAAAATCACATAAACGTTAAACTAGCAAACCAATTAAGGTTTTAGAAACAAATGTAATTGAAAATGACATGGTTCTTTTTTATGAGAAATATGAAATTAAAAACCTACAACTATCTATTGATTATTACAAATTCATAGCTCAATTCAATGTCGACCAATATATCAAGACAAAGTTGATATAATTCTAGGGTCACCATGGATGGATACATTGGGTACCTTCATTTTTAACAAAAGCAAATTTTTTTTGACATTTTCTTATAAAAAGAGGAAAAATCACATTGCAGGACGTTCAAATGAAATCAAATTCAAAAGTTGTGTCATCTGAAGACCTAAAAGATATCTCAAAGGTGATTTTGTAGGAAAATCAGAAGTCAATACAAAATATGTAGAAATAATTCGACAAAGTTGTCGTGAATAAACAAGAATAGATCTCTCGTCTAAGAGATCATAGTAAAAATTAGTTGTTCAAATCAAGAATGTGAAATTTACTCTTCAGATCGCGGTTACAATCTCGATCTTATATATTAAGTCAATAATTAATTAACTCAATTACTAAAAGGATAAATGTAACACACTAATGAGCAACCATTACAAAAGAAAACCGAACACGAGTTGTACCCTGGAAACTCCAATTAGGAAAACCAACAAACAGTTCGTCTTATATTGTAGATTTGTAAAACAACATTTACAACACCGGGCTTTTGGATATGCACATTGAATCTTAGTCAACTCCTTACTCTCCCTTGCCACAACTATGCCCAAACCCTCAACAATATTAACAAACCCTAGCCTGAGTGAATCCCTCACTCTGTAGCATCTGAGAGACACCCTCTCTCAGATCTAATCATTCATTGATCACTCACTATCAATGATGTTACACACTAACAATGACCACCACAAGAGATATGACTCACTTCTGACTGTGATTCAATACAACTCTCAATAGACTCTTTTATAACATCATTTTATGTCAATACCATGGTCAATACCATTGACCATAAAGTAGTACAAAAGACACTACTGCAAGGTTGCTTAGAGAGTTTATCTCAACCCCTTCTACATTGCTAAATACCCCCAATGCAAAAGTATATGTTGAGCTACCAAAACTAACACTCCCTCTTAGCAAGGAAGGTACTTCTAGAAGAAGCTCCTCTAGAATCAATCACATCCTCTAAAGTTGCTCCCTCTGAAACAGAAGATCCCCCTAACAGTGACATCTCATACCAAGTAGGCCTATTAAGAGAGGCCTCCTGCTCTCTTTCTGTCACCGATGCAAAAAGAGATAACCCATCCTCAAACTTACCTACATAATCATCCATCTCAGTTGTAGCAGCCACATGCTTCCTCCCTTTATCCTTCAAGATTCTCCTTATTAGGGCACTATCTAGCATAATGTCCTAGCTCATTATATGCAAAGAATTTCACCTTAGTGGTGTCCTTCATCTTGTTGTCTTCAAATATGTCTTCTACAAAAGAGCCTTTCTTTGGCGTTCCCTTGCTCTTGGATGCTAAGGCAAGGTTCTCTTCTTTGCCTTCCTTCTCCTCATCTCTACTCTGAGATCCCTCTCAATTCTCTTCCTGAGTAAAGTCATCCCACAGCCTGCTCCAATCTAGGAGCCCACACTCTTCATGAACATGTCCACTCTTTGGTGAAGCCTCTCGATGCTATGTGCACCAACTCTGATTCTAGAATAGTCTCCCCTACAACTGCTAACTCATCCTTCACCTGTGTAACCCTAGTGATATAGGAGGCCACACTCTCTCTCCTGGCCATCCTAGTGTTGTGGAGCTTATCCCTTAGGGCCATCTTCTGCTTCTCATCTTTTCTTTCATACAAGCTTGTGAGTGTATCCCACATTTCCTTGGTTGTTTTATTCTTACCCATATGTGGCATTAGGTGGTCTTTCACTCCATCTGGGAGTATGCTTTGTGCCTTTGCCTCACTCACCTCATGAGCTTCCTTCTCCTTAGGATCTAAAGGCACATCAACTGGTGCTTTGGCACTCACAAAATACCAAATCATGTTCTCCTTCAGGATAACACCCATCCTCACCTTCACTAGAGGTACTTGGAGATCTCCTCCAACCTATCGTCATACCTCTAACTGGAAGCCATAAAAATTTATCCTCCCGATAAAAAAATCTGCAAATCCGCCTTCTCTGCACAGTTTCCTGATATTTTTGCAAAGCATGCCCGACTTTATCCTAGGCCTGCCCAAACTTTTATGGGAAGTTTTTGGGCTTCCCCTTGGGCTTTCTACCGGCAAAGTTTTCTTTTTTTTGATGCATGCAGTAGTTACGAACTATTGTTCTTCGCGTCGCAACTGTTTTCCTTGTTGGCATTTATTTGATTCCTTCGTCTCTTTCTAGCTCTCAGTTTCTCTGTCGGATGATTCACCTGACCAGGCCTGGCATGATAAACCCCTTGTTTGCAAAGTTATTTGGAAGCATGCTAGAAAATAGAAATAGCAAGTGGGCATAAGAAAGGGACAAGCGTGCTAAAGGCCAAGTAGGTTTTAGACCTAAACATTCCACGGTGGACCATGGTATTACTTTAAGGCACATCATTGAAAAAGTGTGGGAGAAAAAAGGAAGCCTTTTCTTGTTTTGTCGATTTCAAAAAAGATTTTTGACACGGTTCCTAGGGATAAGCTATGGCATAGAATGGAGGAACTTGTGGTTCCTATACATCTTAGAGCAGTTGTTCACAAGCTATATGAGGAGGTCAAAGTCAAAATCAGAACATCAGATGGTATCTTCGAAAGTTTCAGATGCGATATCAGGGTCAAGCAAGGGTGCCCATTATCCCCTACCCTTTTTGGCTTATATATCGACAAACTTGAAGAGTGGTTAAACTTAGAGGGCGGGGATGGCGTCCTCGTGGACGAGTATGTGATAAGGCTGCTTTTGTACGCAGATGACCTTATTTTGATTGCTAAGTCTACTCTTGGCTTGCAAGAGCACTTGATTTCCCTTGAGCACTTTTGCAGAACAGTTGGGATGCAAGTAAATACTAGCAAGACAAAAGTGGTAGTTTTCTCTAGAAAAAGAAAACATAAACAACATAAGTTCTACTTTGAAGACAATACCCTTGAAGTAGTGGGAGATTACAAGTACCTCGGAATCAACTTCAACAAAAGTTTGAGTTGGGAAAGTTGCAGAAAAAAATAACTCTGGGAGGTTGGAAAGCGTTTTATTCTTTCCAAAACAGGTGCAGAGAGGCAGAGTTATGGGACTGGAAAACTATGCAAAATCTTTTTGGGCTCTTAGTGATCCTGGTTGTTCTCTATGGCAGTGAAGTTTGGGCCAGCAGTACCTCTGACTTACAGTGGAAGCAAATAGAAAAGATTCAAAAACACATGATCACAAGCAAGTTCAAAATTAAGACTTCAGTGCCATACGAGATCATGCTAAGTGAAATGGGGGTGCCTTCAATTAAAGCAATCGCTATGGTGAGACTCATAAGATATCTAAAAAACGTTGAGCAAATGGAAGAAGGTAGATGGCCTAAGGTTGGCTTCAATGACATATTGTGCAAAAGAAAGAAGACTTGGATGCGGCAAAATATTAAATGGCTTAGCAAGTGGGATATGTGCTTGAGCACGTGCCCTATGAATAGTAAGGAAATAAAGGCTTTTGTTATAAATAAGTTCCACAAGCAAACTTGGCATAAAGAGCTAGGGAGAAAGAGAAAGTATTATATTGAAGAGTTTAACCCTACCTACAATTAGCATCAAAAGGCGTACATAGGGGCCAATATACCTTAGAAAGTCCAAAATTCTCATTGCTCAATTAAGAACTAGTTCCCATCAACTCCGTTGTGAGATCGGGCGCTAGAAAAGGCCAAAAGGAGCTTGGGCAGAAAGAGTGTGTATTTTTTGCACCGCTGGTAAGGTGGAGACAGAAAAACATTTCATTTTAGAGTGTGGAGCCTTTAAGGACAATAGGGACAGGTACGCAAATGTCTTGACGGATAAATCTTGGGATGATTTATTTAACGAGGGGACTGTGGAAAAATTGGGGGCGCTCATCATCAAGTTGAACAGACAAATGATTGAATTGCAAAAAACTGTGTGCAAGTTGGTCTGTCCCATAGGCTATTCTTAGCCTCGTGGACGTTAAAATATTTCCTTCCTTCCTTCCTACACATTTCACCTGTTTGACGGAATACTATGAGATTTACCTCTTTTTAGCCCCAAAAGGTGTTTCTGAAAATGAAATATTAGACTCCCATTAAGCAGGCCTTTTTTCACCTTTCCTAGTCTTTACCCCATTTACGGGTTTCGCGAGCCCGCACTCGGACACGCCCGAGCAATCATATCCTACCTAGTACCAGTGCCAATACTCCTTCTGGTGCTCCCCACTAATTGCCACCTAGCTCGACCCTCGACCCAATCCTTGTAGACTCCGACGACAAAAATCTTCTTTACTACAACCAACTCACAACAACAACACTCAACACATGCTAATATGTAAGATGTATAGACATAGGTTGTACATCCCATACCGTGGTCGCACAGTACTCTCGAACCTTTTTTTTTGTTCTCGACCTTGTGCAGAGTCTTAGTCCTGCTTCGATACCATGTGAAATTTACAACTCATCATGTCAAGGTTGTAATCTCGATATTTATAATAAGCCAGTAATTAATCAAGTCACAATTATTGAAAAGATATATGCAACCATTACAGAGAAAATTGAACACAGGATATATCCTAAAAACCCAATGGGGAAAACCAACAAACAGTTTGTCTTATATTGCATATTTGTTAAACAACATTTACAACACCAGGCTTCTAGATATACACACTAGATCTTAATCAACTCCTAACTCTCCCTTGCTACAACTATGCCCAAACCCTCAACAGTATTAACAAACCCTGGCATGAGTGAATCCCTCACCTCCTAAGCCTCTAAGAGACTCCCTCTCTCAGATATGATCACTCACTGATCACGCACTATCAATGATATTACACAAACTGACAATGACCACCACAAGAGATATGGTTCACTCCTAACTGTGATTCAATACAACTCTCAATAAACTCTTTTATAACATCACTTTATGTCAATACCATGATCAATACCATGGGACGCTTGATGTTCTCCATGGTTCCAACATCGAGCAAACATTTTGTACATCATTTTCTTAGAGGTTCGCAACCCATGGAGAGAATGGCCCCGTCGTAGCCCTGATTAGTCATGTGTTCACTATATGTATAGAGGGCTTGGATGCTTAGCCTTGTCCAACCGTATGTTGACTGGAGTAGTAGTAGGCTAGAGGTCACATTGCGTACTCACTATGTGGGAGTGCTCCACAGAGGGAGTGATCTATTCTTATAGAGTGACATGTCTTGTCTATGTTACAAGGAGATCTTATCTCCATGTACATTAAGCAAAGTATAATCTACTGTTAAAGTTGATAATTGGCTCTAAAAAGCGACTAGGACTTCTTACACTATGGTCAAATCAACATTAGAGCTCTTGGGAAGAATACAACCACATGTGATGAGACATCAATGAAGAGAACTTTTCTTTGATGAAGAAATATCCAAAGATGTCGAGACAATCCATTGAAAAAGTCCCAAAGAAAGCGGAAGACAAGAAAGGGCAAAATACCCCAGTAGAAAGGGGAACTTGGACCAAGAAGACAAAAGTGCAAAATGGCCTCAAGAGTAAAAATCAATCCAACTGAAGAATATTAATAGAAGTGTTCTCACACTTCATTTGTCACATTCAAGAAAGCTCTTCTCTCTCAATTGGTGCACACTTCTCAAGGAGGACAAGTGAAGATCACTAGACGTAATTTTTGGGATTATCTTATTATCTTTATCTCTCTCAAGGTTCACTAGGGTTTCATGTGGAAGAAGAGCACACTCTTGTGCTAGGCCTTAATCTTCTTGATTGGTATTGTACTTGAAATTTGGATAGATTTCTTCTAGAAATATTTGTTGGGTTTTCTCTCGTTTGGGTTTCCCTTGGTAAAATCTGTCTCTCTTGTGCATGGTTATTTTTTAGTGATCATTGCTTTTATTTCTATTGCAAATGATTAATGTTAGAATTTGGGATGAAGTGAATGATGAAATTAAGTTGAAATAGATGAAAATTATACTGCTAATTTATAAAACACTAACAGGGACACCCAATACCACGAGACACACAATACCATGGACCCTCCAATACCATTGACCATAAAGTAATGCAAAATACACTATTACAAGGTTGTCTAGAGAGTTTTTCTAGGCCCCTTCTACGTTGCTAGACACCCCCAACGCAAAAGTATCTACCGAGCTAAAACTAACAAAGAAGACCAATGATAAAATGCAGTGCAATCAAAAGTTAGAAGAGAATAATCAAGATCTCCAAAAAAAAATTATCAAGAAAAGACGAAAAAAATCTTCCTTAAGGAAAGTTAATTAGAAATTGCTAGAACAAATAATCAAAATGAAGACAAGCCAGATTAAAAGGAAGAACTCTTATGTTTAAGGAGACATAATCAGGACTTACTGACACAAATTAGAAAGCTAAAGCATGATAAGAAATCTTTACAAGAAGAGTTAGATCGCAAGGGATCATTAGTCAACACAAAAACGATGTTTGACCTAGTAGAGAAGTCATTGGACGCTCAAATTCAAACATCAGAAAAGGGAACCAATACAAAGTTAGTCAATGCTCAAAGTTAAAATAATGCTTATACTGACAAATCACTACAAACATCAAAAGAAGATGGTTCTGAAGAACAATCACAAAAGATTAGGATGTCTTATGGTCATCCAAATCTTAAGAATCAATATGAACAACAACAAGATCAAAAGATACATAAACAAATGTGAAAAAGAAGATAGACAAAATCGACAACTTATATGGAAACCAAAAACCAGAAGTTCCATCCAAATAGTCGTTCAACAAAAAGTTACAATAAATATCAACTTGGGGTGGATCGAGTTGCAATCAATAAAACAATTTTACTTGGGAATTCATAAATCATACATCTTATTTCGTCAATTGCCATAGTTACAGGCACATAATATTTTAAGAAGATGTTGCTAGCTAGAACGAGGGTTGAAAATGAAGCCTTTCAATAATTATGCTTCGAGGACAAAGCTTTTTTGCGGGGAAGGCAATGTAATATACATGATATATACAAATATTAAATAATAATATTAATAAATCAATAATAATAAACAATTAATATAATATTAATTAATTCTAAGAGGCATGACCTAATGAAAGGGCATGACCTATCATCTACATAGACTAGTCAATGCATATATCTGTAAACCGTCACATGGTGTTGTAATCATCTCATATTTTATACATTTATTATACTTGTCCTTTATGTCTTATAACATGTTGTCCTCTACTTAAATTGGATATTCAGTTATTGAATTACTGTGCATATCTGGGAAATGACTATTGTGTTTCAGGTACACCTCTCAAAGGAGAATATCGTATTTATAGATAAAGGATTATTTTATTTTGTTCGTGATTCTTCTATACACTCTCCTTGGTGCTCTTTCTACAATTTTCCAAAGTCAAAGAATATTTCATCTACACTTGACATTACTGGGAGGTGCACTCACCTTGACTTGGGGATTATATTATTTTAAGGTGATTAGGGAGGAGTCACCCTCTTGTGCCCATGGTTATGGGAAATCAACACGGTTTTTCAAATCGATTGATGGTTTCTAGGCTCATAATTTGAAGAAAAGTATTTTTTTATGAAGTCGACTCCCTTTACACATTTGTTTAGGGCACACTAGTGAAAAAGGGTTATTTGTGTTGCTTGTTGACTATTCAAAGGGGCTACAATGCACATAACGACACTCCTCTCAAAGAAGAATACTGTATTTATGGATCAAGGATTATTTTATTTTGCTGGTGATTCTTTAACATCATTCTCCTTGGTGCTCTTTCTACTTTATTTCATAGTCAAAGAATGTTTCTTCATCTACATTTGGTATTATTGGAGGGTACACTCACCTTGACTTGGCAATTATATTATTTTAAGGTGATTAGGGAGGAGTTTTCTTGAAGAGCAATTTGAAAACTAATTCATGCATTTTGTGAACCATATTACTATTATGAGGAGTTGGTTGAGTGTTCTAGGGGGAGAATTATATTAATATGCTATCTCATGCATCTTAGAGGGCGCACTAGTTGTGGACATCTTATCTTGTAGACCTGTCATCGAACCTATCTTATTGATGCACTCTCTCTCTTTCTCTTGGAGGTATCTCTTGCTCATTTTATCTTGAAGACCATTTGACTTGTCAACTTGTATGGATACGGCCTAACTACTACATTATTATATTATTCCTTTGACTTGCTAGAGAGATAGTTATACAAATATCGTATTTTATTGTAAGAGAGAATATGCTCCCTCTATATACAGGGGCTTTCTCTCCATTTGATGTCCGTTGGATTTGGGATAAAGTCCTTGGAGCCTAATGGAATATTTGTTGGATGTGATTGGACGATCAATATAGAGCTTCAAGGATGAAAGTATACTCTAAACCATAATGTTATCCTTTCTTGTTGAAATCATTTTGACATTGCTTCTTGAGTAATTTATTAGGTAACAACCTTCCTCTTTCTATTAGGGTTATGAAAGGATTATTGTTTACTGATGCATTATTTACGCTTGGTTAAATGCATAGATATTCTACTCTTAATAACCATAATCTCAAAAAGTATTCGATATTATGTGCTCTAATGATATCCTTGAATATATTTCTGGAATTTAGGACATCAAGGGGATGGATTGTTGTAGCTTGTACTTTGCAGCCTCAACAACCATTTTTTCCTCATGAGGATGGTCTCCCATTAAACCTTAATGTGACCTCATTTTCCCAATGAAAAGACTCAAGTCTCCAGTCCATTCATCCTAATATTTTCTATCCTTTAACAAATTAGAGCCACCCTTCACTTCACCTTAGATTTTATTGCTTACCTCTAGTAATCCTAATCTAGGGAAGTTACCCTTTAGCTAGAGGAGAGATGGCTTGAAGAGAAAAGAGGGTTTGTGACATGACATTGGCAATCCCTCTTAGTTCCTCTTGAGTTTTATGACTCTATCTCAAGAAGTGAGAGATTGAGAGGCAATAGATGGATAGCGAGGCCATTAATATATGATTGCATCGAGAGTAGCGAGTGCATCTAGAGCGTGGGTAGATGTGTCACATTTGTACTCTTGGTGCATCTAGAGTGCGGGTAGATGTGTCACAATTTTAACCCTAAGAGCAAGGCCATCAAAATATTATTGAACCGGGAGTAGCAAGGTGCATCAACAACATAGGCAGATGTATCACATCTGTAACATTGATAAACTAAATTGAAAAAATAATTTATCTATAAAAAAACCCCATAATAATAAAAATATATATACAATTGCACCAATAGTGTGGATGAGATGTGTAACATGGGTAAAAGCATAAATCAAAATGAAAAATTGAATCCTATAATAGTAAAAATTAATAAAGGCTTTTATTACTGAAATAAAAAAAATATACATATAATAAGAATAAAATAATGTAATATATATATATATATATATAATAAAAGGTAAAAAATAAAAAATCATGTAATATATATATATATATATATGCAGCACATAACATAACACTTATAACCCAAAATGAAATAAAATTTAAGATCCCTAACCAAAAAAAGGACCTTAATAAGAATAAAAAAGAACATAATAATAAAATAAACCAACCTAGATCCATCTTTACCTAAATCTTTTAAGCACCAAGAGATTTGTGCCATAGTTTCTTTCTAAAGTTTGAACCCTCTGAGAGCCTAAGTCACCTGACACGAGGACATGGGACACGAGGATTTTAGTGTCCAACACAGACACGGTGACCCTCGGAATCAAGAAACGTAGGATATATATATATATATATAGACTTATAGATCCAAATTTTTACAAATATTTAATAAAAATCAGAATCAATTCACATTTAATATTAGTAATTACACATTTACAAATCAATAATCACAATGAGATTATGAGACACATAGATAACTCATGATACTCATGATAGTCATAGATCAAGATATCAATACTCAGGAGTCGGAACCATATTTCTCATTAAGTCATCAAAATCAAAATATATTACATAGATGTTGGAATGCCACTGGCCAAATAGACTAATAGTAATGGTAAATACAAAAAGGGGTACATCAAGATGGAAGAATGAAGAATCTTATCTATCACTTATATTTTAGATTATATTTAAAGATTATATACATGCTTTAAATATATGGAAGAATAAAGAATCTCATCTATCTACACGTTTTATATTTTAGATTATGCCACTGAGATTGAATGTCATGGGTAGGAATAGAAATAAGGGGTAATCTCCCCTATGTGAAATGAATCCCCTTGTGATGTTGTTTGTGGAATATGCCCCCACAAAATACTTGTTGGTGTGCTCCATGACTTGATTTGAGAGGCTAAGAGCCAAACAATGTAATATGTAAATGTACATGGAAAAATAATAAAAATACATCACAAATAAGAGCCAAACAATGTAAGATGTAAATGTATATGGAAAAATAATAAAAATACATCACAGACTACAGAGGGAGAAGGATGACAAACATGGGGCGCTATAATTCCATTGGTGCAGTGGGTTCTCATAGGCTCAAAAAAAATTGTCATCAAGTCATCAAAATCAAAATGTATTACATAGATGTCGAAATGCCACTGACAAATACAAAATTGAGTAGATCAAGATGGAAAACCTTTTAATGCTCTTCACCTGCAAAAAAAAAACCTCTTAGAGCTCAAGCCTCCCTAAAAAATGTGAATGAATGAGGATAAAATTGTTTTTTAACAATTTCTTTTTTGTTAAAAGTGTCTTGTTTAAGAGACACAATGTCCTGTTTTTAGGACACGTCCTGACACGGTGTTGGACATGTGTTTTGGACGTGTCCCAAAACAAGACACGTCCAAAATAAGTGTCTGACACCGTGTCAAGACATGTCCGTGTCCGACACGATGACACAGGACACAATGGCTTGTATGGACGTGTCCGGTATCATAGAGCTTAATAGCTCTGGGTTAATATGGATCTAGGCTGGTTTATTTACAAGTTCTGAAGGTACATTCTTCTCTTGCTGCTGTTTGTAATACCAGGCCATCAATGCTTTCTGAGTTTCTTTATCTACAGGCTGGTACAGAGACAAGTTCCAATGTAAGAATAAGCATATTTGGTTGCAACACAGAAAATATTGGCCAATAACACTACAAGCAAAACAAAATTGATTAATATCACTACTTGATTTCAGGCAAGGCACCAAATATTTCATCAAGGGTGGAACAGTCAATTCTACAAGCATTTCAAATGTTAAAATATAACTTGATGGCACCAGAAGTTTAGGTGGAATACATTTTGAAATATATTTATCGCTTACAGGCTCACGTGGAGGAGGACCGTCACCTCTGGCTTGCAGCTTGGCTATGATCTGACATGAACACAAAAGTTCCTGATGATATTTCTTTCCACAAACAGGACAAAACATGCTTCCTCAGAATGACCATAGCAAGCAAATTTTATACCTTTGTTTTTTCATTCTTTCCAACATGATCATGTAACTTCTTGTCACGCGTAAGCTCTTTGCCTGCCCACCACAGCTGAGCCGTGTCTGGATCAAGAAGTTCCTCGCCTAGCAAATTGCACAAATCGTCCAGTAATTACTTTCAAGACAGACTTTCAAATCAATATGTAATATTTTCTTCGTGGCCTAACTTAAATGAGAACCATTGTAGAATAGCCAGGGATGATAATACCTACAGAGTCAGTATATAAACCGCTTTGCAGGGAACTCCATATAATCAATTCCATGAAGAACAGTGAAGGCTCATAAAAATAGCCTAACAACTAAATGGTACATGTGCATTTCACACATTGCTTCCACCTAAAAACTGTGTTATCCATATATGGCAAAACTGAGAAACAACCTCTAAGCAGACAAACTCTCCTTCAACAGTGCAACAAATAAAAAATTACCGAGTGAGCAATAGGAATAAAAGAAAGGCTCTTATCTAGCCATAGAAGCTTTGCTAGAACATTATGTCAACATGTTCACTTTTGGTAAAGTGACAACTCAGACATAAATCAAGCAAATATAAGATGGTAAATGTTATTGCTACTCATTAACCAAGCAAATGCCACTCTTATGTTCTTCATATAGGTTCCTATGATCATTATTTTAAGCTACGTTATTTTGAAGCCTTGACTGGTTGCTATAAGTCTATCAGATGAATTGTGTGGAAGAAAGCACTCTTTCTGGTCAAACAAGCATTATGCTGATAGAAGACATGAATCACATCTTACCTTTAAGGGTGCCAGACAGCAGTTGTTGTACAGGGTCATTATTTGGCAACCCCATTGGGTAACAGATCATCACTGCCTCTTTAATGTTTAAAATATGATCCTTTAAAACGCCCAGTTCAAGTGGTATCTTTTGGAGAACCTGGCTCTGCAAAACAGTAAAGTTCAGAGAAATTGACGGTTGATCAAATAAACTTGTGATAGAATATAAGAAACAAAGATAATCAGATGGAAGAATCAAAAGTAACCCCTATGGCATACAATAAAAAGGAAAACCCAATTCAAGAACTTCAAAAGCAAGAACATATAGAAAAGGAAAACGGCAAATAGTTCGTTGGCAGTCACAATTTGTAGGACTGTGAGAGTTGGTGTCTCTCTTTGCATGAGAAAGGAAAATTCTTTGTTTAGAGAATCAAAATTATATGGACCGTGTAAAAGAGCTGACAGTATACCATTCTTTGATTGAGACAATGAGAAGCAACTCTTATCATCTTGTTCCTCAGATTATATAATACCTTATTATTATTATTTAATACACATAATTACACATTGTATATGGTTAGAGGCTAATTGCATATATAGTTTTAACTGGTCACACAGATAAGTTTGTCAATTGGGTCTAGCCCAAGTGGCTGTGGGATGGGATGTTATCCTTGAAGGGAAGTGCATTTCTTAAGGGGTGTGTCACTTTTGCACATATTCAAAGGAATGCCCTCATCTTTTATCCATGGTTTTGAAGATGATGTTATGGTTTGAGCACTTGGTTTCACATTGTGGCACATGTTCTAGCTATTTTATGTTTAACTTTGGAGATCACATGACCCGAGGATGCACATTCACCTAGGTCGCTCCACTGTTTTGTCCTTTGGATTAATAAGGGATGGTTGTTTGCACATGGAATTATGCTTTGGCACACTATTTGTGCTCATCCCACCCTTTGAGGTTGTTATAACAACCAAAGGGACCACCATTGCACTCATGTCCATGAGACCTGTTATCACATGCATTGTAGCTGGGCTACCATGATTCCTGAGCACATTCCTAGGCAAGTCCTTTACTTTGAGATTAGCATTTGATGAGCATCTAGTTGATGATCACTCTTATTATACAGGGGACCCAGAGCTTACAGATGATTGGTTTCATGCCATGATTGAGCCTCATGACCCCAAATTTGATGTACTGAGTTAGCCATTCTTTATTTTTGGAGCAGAGATAGTTTCAGTGCCCATGATATGCAGCAACAGTATTCAGTGTCTTTCAGATTGTTCAGATCAGGTCCAGGTATATGACCCAGGCGATATATGGATATTGTAAATATGGATTTTAGTTTTGCTCTTTTATCTATTTTAGTAGCTAGACTTGGTTGATAGTGGTTATGCATTGGTGATATCTTATTTGGTCTTATTGATATCTAGAGTAAAAGTGATTTAGAGGCTTTAAAGTTTATTCAAGAGGTTCTTTTGTATACTCATTGGCCATGCCCTATTTTTAGTATGGGCTTGGTCATTTCCCTTAGGGACTTTGCTTGCTAGTCTTGGCTTCATCTTATCATTGTCTTCACCCATCCGTTATCATCCAATTTATGTTTTACCCATGACTTGTATCTTGACTAGTGACATCGAGAATTTCCCCCACCTACACCTCTATGTTGGATTAGATCCCATGTTTACTGTGTTGGTTTATGTGATTCTTATCACAGGGATAGTCTTCCTCTTGTCCTTGAAAACAAATAGTCCATGTTGGAAAATGATAACTCTGAAGGTCCTCCCTCATGTTTTTGGTGCGAGTGTGATGAGGGGGACTTATGTAAAGGCTTTGTCCTTTGTATTTTTATATAAAACGTGACTTTTATATAAATAAAGAGTTAATGTTTTGTACTTTATAAAGTAGGTCATTCTTAGTGATGTATTTAATAATTAATAAATTTAACTATTAAAATTGAATGTTCATTAATTATTAAAAGTGAGTTTTAATGATGACCCTTGATTAGAGTAGTTAGAGATGGTAGTTACAAATTTGAAGTATAAGACAATGAAAAAGGACATTGAAGGACATGCTCACCATCAGAGAGGAAGAAGAAGAATCTGAAGGAGAAAGGATAGATACCCTAGCAATGGTGGCACGAATTCCAAGAGAAGGACAACAGCATGATTCCCTAGGCAGCTTGTAGAGATCGTACAATAGTACCAACGCATTAATTGCAGTCACATGTGTGGGAACGAATCCTAAGAAAGTGACAGCAACGTTAATTGCATACTGTACCATCCATACAACATTTATTGCATACACGTGAGGGCACAAATTTCGAGGCAAAAAGTACTGTTACATACAGCACGTGTGGACAGTCGTACAGCTTCTAGTTGGCGCGATTTTCAAGGTATAGTGTTGTTGAAATTAATTTTTGGAATTTTGTTAGTGAGGGTTGAAGGAAAAATTCAGTGTATTTAAGTTTTTTCTGAGTACTCTTCTTTAATGAAAAATTATTCTTCAAGGTTTTCCTCAAGTTGGGGTTTTTCCCGATCTTTTGACCAAAACATTTGTGTTCAATGTGCTTGACTAATATTTCAGTATTTAAAATGCTTTGGATTGGTGGTTTTAATTTCAAATTTAGGGGGACCTAGCACATGTCCATACGACTCAAAAAATCAATGTTTAGCACGTTCATATACATTGACATGTGAACTTTAATAACCTCCTAGGGTTTAACTACCAAGACGACCATTCCAGCATTGGAGGAGCAGGTGAAAAACTTGAAAATTATGCATCGCTTATTCAACATTACATAATTAACAAGGGAAAAAACACCTTGGAATAATTGGCTTGATAACCAGGTCCTAGGACGTAAAAGTTCTTTACAACAAAACCCGTGCTAACACATTTTTTACAACTTCCCTGCAGGGCCTGAACATGTGGTAAAAAAGTGCAAAAAGCGCCTTGGAAGGCTTGAATGGAGTTCTGAACTCCGAATCTGAACAGGTGTTTGTTCATCTTTAGCAACTCACTAGAAAGTACAACCAAGTGCAACTTAAGTGGTAACATCTGGCTCCAACTGTGGGACATGTGCTCGATCTGGTCTTTAGGCAAAGAAAGCTTGCGAGAACCATAGAATCTCTGGTTGTAGTAATCTGTAAAAACATCTCAACTTGACAAGCCAACCTTAGTAACTCAAAATCTTATAAAAGGCCAATGAACCATAAGTTGCATTATTGGAAAGTGAAAAGAAAACATTAACTAAAAAGGTTGATTATTTCTTCCTAACTACACAAAAGAAATGCAGATAGAAAATGCTCACTTTAAGGAGCTTATTTTCCTACCCTAAGCATGACATAATCAAAATGTTAAGTAAAATAAAAAATCCAATACAACCATCTTAACATTTTATCAAAATTTAAATTTTTTCCCTCAAGTTTGGTTACCAGCCAAAACAAGGATACCTTCTTACCTAGAAAGTGCAAACCTGCATGGATATTCAGAATGGGAAGGCTGGATGGGAAATCATAGGCATGTAGAACTTCATAAAACTACTTCTCAAACTGGCATGTGCTTCTGCAAGCTTCCTATATCCAAGCATGGATAGGGCTAATGTACATATCTATACGATGAGGCAAACCAACAACTCCGTCATACATATCAAAAGGGCTTATCGACTGATAACCCTCTGTGTGAGCCCTAAGCTGCTCCAAATCATTAGGAACCTCTAAATGTGAAGATATAGGCTGAGATTGAATTTCAATCAGCTGTAGCGAATCTGACTCTTCAATGCACTGCTCCCCCAAATCTTCATTGCTAATACTCGTGTGTGACTCAGGATGATATGGCTCTAGATGATCATATGAAGATTCTGCATGCTGCTCTTCCATATCAAGATTTTCAAAGGTTTCCCAATCAACACTCCCTTCTCTTAATACATCAAAAAAGGGCTTCTCAATGTATGTCCAATAACCATCATCCACACCTTTGTCAAATATGGGGAAGTCTTCATCCATGGTATCACGTTCCTGGCTAAGCTCATCTTCAAGTTCACAATAATCCTCTTTAGAAGATAGAGTTTCAAAGATATTACAAGGGAGTGAACTTTCCGAACCCTCATCGAGTCATCACTATGAGGAGAACATGGAGTAGTGTCGTCATACACCATATAGATTTCATCATAATTTTTTTATAAATTTCTATGATGGTTTCTTCTTGAGTAAAATCTGGAATACACATGTGATCATCCTCACTGAAATAATCACGAGGATCTTTCAAGTCTTCAATAGTTTCTATTTTGGTATCATGAAGTGGAACTTCAATAACATCTTCAATCAAGGGACAATCACGGTCATCTTTGATGAGGTCACTTGGGATATGTTGCTCAATGGGTTCCTTTTGTTTTTCCAAGTCTTCATTATTTTCTGTTAATGTGACATGAGGATGGTTTTCAACAATGTCTTCAGATGAGGGTTCTTCGTGAACTTCTTCAATTAGATTGTTATGGATGTGCCTATCTTCAGAATCCTGCTACGTATTGAGAGAGGCATCATATCCTTTAATAAGTCGTTTAATCTCTTCCTTTCTAAAATAACTTAGAGGGACTTCCACACATTCGATGTTGTCTTTGAAAACATGAAGAAGTTCTTCAATGGGAGTATCATGGACCTCTTCTTCACTTAAATGTTCTAGAAGTAATTCCAAGTCTTCAATACTTTGTATCATGGAAAAAGGTCCGTCATATGTTTTTGTATGATACTTTGTCCTAGATAAGTAGAAAAGGTAAAGATATTTTCAAGGAATATTTCCAAGCCATTCATACTACCCCTACCATCATGCCACTGCTAAAAAAACATCCAAACGAAGCTTGGAAAGTAGTTTATACACTTATTAGGAAGGGCCCTCATAGAAGCAACAACATGCCTCTCCCAAAAAAGTACTAGCAAATTGTTGATGTATATTATCATTGTATGTTGTTGTACCCCCATCGGAGATGTGTTTCCCTCCTTTCAGGATGCTATTATTGTGTATTGGGACCATGAGGTACAACCTCCGTTGTAAGTCGGGGCAATAGTCCCCAGTGTAACAACATGTTATGTATTTTTGGAGTCTCTCTAGGAGAAGTCAGCCTTGTTAGGGTAGTAGATCAACCTCAGTCATGTAATAGGTCAGTCACTTGAAAGGTATAAATAGGGAGGCGCCCTCCCTCATTTATACACAACTCACACACCCAAGTTTGCATGAGAGAGGGAGAGAGACGACGAGAGATAGATAGTTGTTGACGACTTCTTATTACTGGGTTTGTTCATCTTATGATACAGTCTTTGTGACTGTAATATTCTGAGGAAGTTTGCGGGGTTTTCTCCTTTATGGTTTACCCAGTGAAAATCTTTGTGTCTTGTGTATCTGTTATATCTTATGCATCTTGTTGTACTTGTTATTCTTTCACATAAAGATCCTAACTAAGCTAATAAGATCTAGAAAAACCATGGTATCAAAGCCTCTTTGAAAGAAGGTACTATGCAGCAGCGGAAACTAGGGCTTCCTAGTTCAAGGTCTTCTCTCCACAAATCATCAAGAAAAGAGGGCTAGGCTAACTCACCTTAGTATGGTGCATCTTTTGGTGGAAGTGGTTTCAGATTTGAAGTTCCAATTTTGACCCTGTCACTAGTGCCAGAAGAAACTAGGCCATCAAGTTTCGAAGGCTTCCCACCTCGGTCTTCAAAAAAGGACCCTGCTGAGCAACTCGCCTCAAGCAGGCGCATCTTTCTGTCCAAACAGAATTCCCAAGCTCCAAGTTTGGAAAATTAGGGTTTCTCTAACAAACCCTAGGTCAATCAACTCTGGAACCAAGTCGAACACCTCAAATCGGTAAGATCTAAATATTTGTTATTTCCATTTGAGGTTCTCATTTGAAAAGATGACTCACCATACTCGGCTTGAGGACAAGCTTGGAGGGGTTGATAACTTTTGAGCATGGAACTACAAAATCTCCCTGATCCTTGAAGAAAATAATTTGGATCAGTACATCAGTGGAGAAAATTCCAAAGCCAGAGGGAGATGAACATAAGGCTACTCATAAGAAGAATTTGGTTAAAAAGAGAACCATTGCAGATTCAATCAAGGATCACCTCATCCCCCATGTGTCATCATTCAAGACATCGAAGGAAGTATTTGATGCTTTGACAAAGATGTTCGAAGGAAAGAACATCAACCGGAAGAAGACTTTGAGGAACCGGTTAAAGAATGTGAAGATACAAAACTCAAAGACTATACAGTCCTACTTCACAAGGGTTGGTCAAATCAAGGAACAACTTGAAGCAATTGAAGGGAATGTCGAAGAAAGAGAAATTGTGATGACTACCTTGAATGGTCTCCCTAGATCATGGGACTCATTCATTCAAGGAATCTGTGCAAGAAGGAAGTTGATCTCTTTTAGCCGACTCCGAGAAGAATGCACACAAGAAGAAGCTTGACTCATAACAAGAGAAGAGAAGATGCGAGCAACTGAAGATCAAGCTCTCACAGTTCACACCAGGAAGAACTACAAGAAGAAGGAGAACAAGGAGAACCATCATCACAACAACAAGAAGGTCAAGAAACAAAAGAAGATCAAGAGAGATCCTTCCAATGTTCGATGCTACACTTGAGATGAAAAGGGACACTTTGCAAGAGACTATCCAATCAGGAAAAAAAGACACCATGCTCATGATGTCGAATACGATAAACCAACAAACAAAAGATTCAGAAGAGAGAAGGATGATTCAGATGAAGAGTATCTAAACACATGACGGGATACAAAGAATCATTCGTCAATATGTCTGAGCATGAGTTACCTCGCAAGGTGAAACTTGGGGATGATTATCAATACCCCATAAAAGGGAGTGGAGAAGCTTCATACAAGCTAGACTCCAGGAAATCTTTAAAGATGAAGGATGTGCTATATGTTCAAGGATTGAAGAAGAATCCTCTCTCCATCTCTGCACTAGATGCAAAGGGAATGAGAGTTGCATTTGTCGATGGCCAAGTTCTAATGTAGCCTGAAGGAAAGACAATAGATGATGCACCAATGATTGGAGAAGAAGACGAAGGCTTGTACAAGCTAAAGGGACAGCCTGGACAAGCATTGGTTCATGAGTCAATAGAACCAAGTGAACTATGGCACTGAAGGCTTGCATATGTGCACTACAAAGCACTATCTCTGGTAAGCAAAGCAGTCTATGGACTTCTAGAGATCCAGGCAAAGCATGAAGGCATTTTCAAAGGATATGCACAAGGAAATAATGCAAAGAAGACATTTCCAGCAGTGAAAACAAGGCTAAAGGAATACTGGAGATAGTACACTCGGATGTATGCGGACCCATGTCTTCTAGATCATTAAGCGGGTATGTGTACTATGTTTCCTTTATAGATGATTTCTCACATAAGACTTGGATATATTTCTTGAAAGGGAAAAATGAAGTATTCAGTAAGTTCAAGGAATATAAAGCCTTGGTCGAGAACCAAACTGAAAGGAAGATCAAGACTTTGCGATCAGATAATGGTGGAGAATTCACCTCGAAAGAATTCAAGGAAATTTGCAGAGTCTAGGATTAAGAGAGAGTTGAGCACTCCATACAATCCTTAGCGGAATGGGGTTGCAGAACGAAAGAGTCGAACCATAATGGAAGCAGTGAAAGCAATGCTACATGACTAGGATCTTCCTATGCACCTTTGGGTGAAAGCAGCAAGGACAGTTGTGTATGTACAGAACTGTACTCCTCATCGAGTACTTGACAACAAAACTTCCGAAGAGGCTTTCTCAAGAGAGAAACCAGAAGTCAACCATCTTAGAATATTTGGCTGCCAGGTGTACATACATACCCCAAAGGAGAAGAGGACCAAGCTTGATCCTTCTAGGAGGAAGGGTATACTCGTAGGATACAGTGATACATCAAAGGCCTACAGAATATACTTCCTAGGATTCAAGAAGATTGACATCAGTAGAGATGTAACCTTTGATGAAGACTTGACATACTTCATATCCAGGAGGCTACTTATTCAAGAGATCGAGGAACCTGAAGAATCGAGAGTCCGAGGTATGGAAATTTGAGAAGCAATTAAAGACCATGAAGATCATGACATGGCAGAACCACAAGAGCCGGTAGAGACACTTCTCGAGAAGGACTCCCATTAGAGGAAACCAGCATGGGCACGAGAGCTCATAGAAGAAGAAAAAAGGTATGGCGCTCCATAAGAAATGCATAGAGAAAGGAAAAGGCCAAGGCCTTACAACAACTATGTGACCCTGTTGTGTGACATCATTGACAAAGAACCTTCCACCTATGAAGAGGTTGCAGAAAAGAAAGAATAGAAGGATGCCATGATCGAGGAGTATCAGTCAATCATGAAGAATGATGTCTGGGAGATAGTTGCGAGACCGGAAAAGAAGTCTGTCGTGAATGAATGATGTCTGGGAGATAGTTCCGAGACCGGAAAAGAAGTCTGTCGTGAATTCGAAGTGGATCTACAAGGTCAAGCATACTGCAGATGGTCGCATAGAGAAATACAAGGCAAGATTTGTAACAGAAGGCTTCTCACAGAAAGAAGGCATAGACTACGAAGAGACATTTGCACCTGTGGCTTTACCTCCATGCTCCTGCTATATGTCGATGACTTGTTCCTAACGAGCGAGGATGAACTCATTTAAGATGCAATCAGGAGACTTGCTACAAAGTTCGAGATGAAAGACTTAGGTATGATGCACTACTTCTTAGGCATGGAGGTGTGGCAGAGTATAGATGGGATTTTCCTTGGTCAAGGAAAGTATGTAGTGGAGATTTTGAAGAGATTCAGAATGTTGGACTGCAAGGCAATAGCCACACCTATGGTTGTTGGACACACCAGTTACACAGAGAGGGGGGGTGAATCTGTGTGTACAGTCTTTATTACTTTTTCAACTTTTATAATCAACAATTTATTAAATATCATGCATTATCACATTATCATTATATCATCATCAGCATTATTATCATCATCATCACATAGAAAGCATAGCAACACAGTACACAAGATTTTTACGTGGAAACCCAAGTCCTGGGGGGAAAACCACGGAAGCCTTTTTAAAATAGTTTTTCAGAAATAACTGGAAGGAGGCAACAACCCCGTTATTACAAAGACTTCAATTTTCCAGCTTCAACTGGAAGGAGGCTACGACCCCCTGATTTACAAGCTACGACCTGAAGGAAGTTGCCACTCCCTAGTTTTCCGGATTCAACCGGAAGGAGGCTACAACCTCCTTTCCTTGCCCCGTCCTGCCACCCTGATATGAAGATAGAAACTGTTGAACCACAACTACACTGATCATGCGGACTTGTTAATCAACACTTGTGCTATACTGTACAACCTGTACCACACTGCACAACCACTGCCACTACTAACCACTGCTCATCATTTGATCACTACTCATCAACCGATCACTGTCCACTGTATCACAATACTCATCAACCTGTACTAATCAATCTGTTTCTCACATCAACCAACTCGGTCAATCTGAGTCTGCACACCAAACTCAGTCCACCTGGGTCAAACCAACTGCTCGTAAAACTCATCCAATTTGAGTCAAACCAACTGCACATAAGGCAACTTGTGCCAATCTTTCTCAACTGTACCAAGATGCTTGTGTACATGTGCCAAATCAAATCATATATTTGTGTTAACCTAATCAAGTGCTTTGACAGTTAACCAACCTTTCTTACTTGGCCTAGTTCATCAAGTAAAAGACACATTTGAGCAACCAAGAGACTTCACATACTGTCAACCAAACTTTTTCCAAACACACTCAACTCAATGACACCACAACCAACCTCAATCACAGTCAAGGAATACTTGACAGTTAAACATGATATACTTCAACCAAATAACCTCAACCAATAAGATAAAAGACTTAACCAACTATGTCAAACTCAATCAATATCATAAACTCTTAAACACAAGGATTTTTCACTCTACTCAAATCAAGTCAACAAATCAAACAAATATCAAGCAAATAATCACTTACAACACTGTCAAAGGTTGTCATTAACAATCCAACTCCACTTAGGTCAAAGACACAATGATCAACACTCGTAAAACTAGTTTTCAAAAATAACATTTAGGTTGATCAAATAAATAACTCATAATATCTAATACTTACATGTCAACTTCTCATTCAATACTACACTTATACAACAATCAAGATAAACACCAAGATCTATGCCAACAACATCCAAGATAATCATCAAGATCTATATCAATATCACATCAAGATGTATGCCAAGAAAACCATCACCATAGCCTCCATAACATATTGAATGGCTTTAAAGAGATATACCAATATATAGCCTCACATACTAAGATCAAAGATGAACTCTATCCATGAGAGACATGTGCCATTACAAGAGAAACCATGGAGCATGAACCATACCTTATTGAAGATCACAAGATGGAGAAAAAGTAGAAAACCCAAAAGAAACTCTATATCTTGTCATCACACAACCCTCATAACAAGCTTTCCAACGAGCCAAAAATTTTATAATTCTGATTCCATGTGAGAAAGTTATGCCAATTTTTGTGAAGATGCCCAAAAAAATTTCTATCACAAAATTTCGCACTTTTCTCCAAAATGTGCGAAATTCCTAAGAGAATTGATGATGGAAAAATGAAATGTTTGATATTTTATTTATATAGGTTGTGGATAAAAATTATTACCTTGGGTCGACATGCAATTCAAAATTACAAATAATTAAAATCTTTTTTGTTAGTCGGTTCACCCAAAAAGGTGGGGTAGCCCAACTTCAAAAATTCATATCTCTTCAACCGTAAGGAGTTAGAAGATGATCCACATATCATCGGAAATGGATTGACGAGGAATATCTCCCTATGATGGGTTTATTTGCAAATTCTCGGTCTAATACCCTTAAATTATTCAATATGTCCAGGACATCAAAGACCCCACACATGAGGGTGCCAAAGACCATACCATTAACTACAAGAGTTTCAAAGTCTTTTTCAAAGTATTCTTCAACATATCAAGGAACATATGTGGGCTCTACCTCCATTCACATCCCAATAGCCAATAACCACAGATAGGACCATACATCATCATGGTTCAAGGTCTCCATATCATTAAAAACAATCCAATGGTTCCACTATATATCTTCATCACTATAAGAGTACCAACACCCCAAAAGAGGGGTACAAAGACCTCACCACTAGTTTGCAATACCTTATGGGATTCATATGCATGATCATAAGGCTACTACATGGCAATGATCATATAGCGTCCAAGGGACATCAAAACATGTATGTGGGTTCAAGACTTAAACTTTCAAGGACACCAAGGACCCCATAAGAATGGGTTCCAATATACCACCATCAGTGTGGGTTCCAACACCTAAGTCTCCACATGCAAGAGGATCAAGATCTAAGATTGTGGACTCAAGGACCCCGCAAGAACTTAACAACCTCAAGACCATCCAATGCAAGCAATGGGATTCACCATCAACACATCAAAGACTTTACACACATGAGCCACATCATCCATCCAACAACCAATCAAGAGACTAAAAGAAGTACAAGCATAACAAGCAGCACAAAGACTAGTAACCAAATATCAACCATGAGTAAGGAACTTGAAAATGGACTTAAATGGGACCAAGATACAACTTAGGGGCACTTGAGCAAGTCAATGGGTAACCAGGGCTTTTGTCATTGTTCGAATGCCTCCAAGAGCTTCAAGCTTGGGCTTGGACAAGGTCAAAAAGACTCCTCTTGCACAAACAACCACATACTAAACACTAACCCTCAGGGGCTTCACAAGGGGCACCAAGGACTCAATAGTTGGCATCAATGACCATACACTATTGGCATCAATGACAAATTAATCAACAATGGCATCAAACTTGAAGCTTCTGTGTGATGCTTCATCTGAGTCGGTTGATGCCACGATGTATCGTCAGATGATTGGCTCATTAATGTACCTGATGAATACGAGACCAAACATATGCTTTGTTGTGAACACCCTAAGCCAGTTCCTGACAAGTCCGAGACATGTTCACCTGTGTTGAGGCCTAGAAAATCGCAGGTAACAACAGTTAGGGATTCTCCCCAATAAACGTTCCCAACTAGCCCGTTACTGTTTGGTATGGGGAATCCGTCCGGTTTACAGTCCGGCTACCGTAGGTCAAGTAACAAATTAAAATGTTTTACCGGTTACGGCCCAGTCCACCGTGTATATTTTTAGTTTTTTGTGTTTAAGTTATGATGTGCAAGTGCCTATCTAAAAATGCAAATTGATAGAGATAACGAGGAGTGTCACAATGTGATGTGCAGGTTCTTACCTCTCATCTTACCTCTCTCGCATCTAAATCACAAACAACCAGAAAATAACTATAACTAACTAACCTATCCCTAGGAAGCAAAATTATCAGTTACCAATGAGTAATGTATTTCTGTGCATGTATTAAGAAAAATTACAGATAGCTGTTACTTATTTCAGAACACATCAACATTAATAGAAATATGAACAACAAGATAGCTTATTGTTTATGACAACCTTCATTACTCACAGTGGAAATTTCACAGAATAAACTAGAAGACATTCATAACATGAACAAAAATTCAATGAGTTAGAACGATCTCACAGTTAATGGACATAAGCTGAAAACGAAATAGTTCACATTCAACTGATCCATGGCAAAACATTTGAAACATTCCACCAAACTTTCTCCAGCAGAAACTTGTAATTCTTTATTGTAAAAGGAAGTAGTTCTTACAATATACTCTCAAAAATTGCTTGGGAAAGAAGTCCCTCTACATCTAAACTCTCCTTTATTTATATAAAAAAGCAAAACCTTTGGGCTGCCCCTTAATGACTTTTGGGCTTCCCCAACCTTTCAGTTCCAAAATTTTGTCTTGTAGTATGTGCTCATAATTTATACAATATACTACATTTTAAAACAAAAATCTTTTAAAACACTTTATGAAGAGGGACCCGCTTGGTCATTAATGAACTTTTCCCATGCCTGGGCCTCTGTTGCTATACCTTCAAATCCGGAGGGTTCAAGAAAACGGATATTTATCTCATATTTGGCTGCCTGGTTCCTTACCCCTTCTATTCTTGCAGGACTGAGGTGCAGTTGTTCCTCCATGAGGTGTATACTTACCGCTGCATGTGCCACTGCATTCTTTAAAATCTGTTCATCTAGATCTTTTACTTGTTGGATCTCTTGCTTGTCTTCCTGGTATCTATTCTATAGATGCTCTATAAACAATTTATGCTCTAGTATTGCGTCCAATCTTCTTTCTGCTGAAATCTGGCATCTATTATATGTAGCAAGCACCCTCCTGCAGTATTCGGCACATGCTCCCTTTGTTTTCTTTACAGTTTTCTTGATTTCTTCTGCGACATTGATTGCAAACTCCAATAAATCATATTCCTGCTTTAAACTCTGCTGGTCTTTAACTGGTAGCTCCGCAGGAGGTTCCTCATTTGTTTCTATCCATACTATTCTTCCCGTCAGAATCTCTTGAGATCTGTCCAAAAAATAAGACGTAGTGTCCAAAATTTCTTCTAATCTACTATCTATTTGTAAAATCTTACATCTTTCTTCTTCCATACACATTTGTAAATGGTGGATCTTCCTTCTCCGAGTTAGAACATGTTCTTTTAAAGGCTAGAAGTCTATCTTCTATTCTATAGCATCCTTCAGTGATGCTGTCAATGAAGTATTATGTTCTTCCAAGGCTGCCACCTGTATTTGATATTGCTTTTCTCTTTCTTCTGTGGCGGCCTTCTCTGTTTCCAACTCAGCAATTCTGCTTTGTAACTGGTCCTTCTCTACACTCAGAGTTTCATAGGACACCTGAATTTCATCTTTCTCAGTTTTCAATACTTGATGCTCTAGCTGTAGCCTTCGTAATTCTGCTAAGTTGTTCTGAGCATCCTTTTCAGTTTTCTCTACAGAGACTTCTAAAGCCACCTTATTTGCCTGCAGAGCCTGGAGTTCTGTCTTTGAAGTCCTCACTTCATTCATCATGTCCTCGTATTTCCTTTTCAGTTTATGACCTTCATCCCTCTCCTTCTTCAGTGTTTCTTTTAATTGTGCCGCGTTCTTTCTTGATTATTCAAGATCCGTCATCAGCCTATCTACAGTATCTTCAGTAGCTTGGGTTAATGCCACCCCAGCTCTTGCTGTCAATCTTGGATCTGCATCTGTTCCATACACCAAGGTCTTATTAGTTATCATCTTTCCGGATTGTCCTCCAGTTTCAACCTTTTTCTCGGTTCTTTTAACAATCATTTTCTTCTCTTTGTCATAGAAAATGGTACTGAAGTCAGGTACTTCCTCCCCTTCTTTAGGCATGAAAGGGATCAGACTCATTCCAGAAAACAAAGCTTGCCCTATTGTGTTGCCAGAAGATGCAACAGGCTCTTGGGGATCAGGATTTGATTGTTCGTGTCCTTGATTTGTGTGATCTTGTCCCCCCTGTGTATCCATCTGCTCAGTAGTCTGTGGTCTTTTTGAGATCCTGTTAATCTCAGACCCTCACTTTCGTCTTGTCTTTTCTTTATCTCTGCTTCTTCATTTCTCTTTCTCTCCTCCTCTTCCTTCTTTGCTGCTTCCTCTGCAGCTCTCTTTCTTTCTTCTTCTTCATTCTTCAGCCAACTCTCTGCCTCTTGTGCTAGCGTTCTAGCATCTTCTTCCCTCTTTTTGGCCTCTTCTTCTTCCGCTGTCTTAGTCTTCTGTGCAGTCTTGCCTTTTCCGCCCACAGTAGTGATTTTCTGTTTAAATCTCTTCTTTAGGGCATTCATGTTCTTTGCACTCCTGAATGTTTCCTCGTCCTTGTCCCACAAGTTGGTATACTCAAAATGAATGCTTGCCTCTTTGCAATGATCTGCTACCTTATTCCTGGAGTCATTCCTGTGAAAGTTCATCTCACCAAAACGGAAGTGCTCCAACTCCTGCACAAGTTCTGCAGTCTGTTTTACCTTTGAAAACTTATAACTTTCTAGCCAGAAAGGTATGGCAGGATATGCTGCCTTTTTATGCTCGAACAAGAAACACCCCACACCATCGAGATATACCTGCCTAACTGCCTCTTTATGTAGCACATAATCAGTGGCATATTTTGGGAGTAGAGAAGGTGCTCTGGAACCCCCATACATTCTAATATACATTCCTTCCTCAGTTAAATAATAGTCTCCATATTCCTCAATGACTTTGAACGCCTCTTCGGACATGCAATTGCATTCGGTCAGGGAAATTAGAGTGTACAAAGGCATGATGAAGTGTTCACATATTTCTCTGTAGTAGCTATAGTATTTGTGTGTCCAAAATAATTTATATGCAGTGTATACCGGGGTCCTGTCCCTATCCCAATTACACCTCAAGGCTGGAAAAGACTGGGTACATAGTATATAGTCAACTAGGATAGAGCTCATGTAGAACTCTGATTTCTTTTGTGACACCCCTCCCAAAGCTGAAGATATGCATGCTGAGAGGCTACTGGACACTATGTTTGCCCAATTGAATATGGTTCCTTGAGTGGCCACATAGAAGATAATTGGTATCCATCCCAATTTGAAGCTTTTTCTGTGAGCTCTCCCAAAAATCCTATTCAGCATCAGTGCAATAAATCTAGAGGGAGTTCGGAGAGTAGATGTATCATATTTTCCTGAAGGCCTGGTTCAAAAGTTCTTCCCTGGTATCATCATTCTTTTAACTGTTTCTACCAGGTCCATATCTGTCTCTTTCAACCGGCTTTCTGTTAAGTAAATCTGAGTAGGAGGCAGATGATATGCCATGGAGACATAAGTAGGGTTGTATGCAACGTAGCCCTGTTTAGCAGTATTTTCAAGGATCATTGTAGTTACATCTACCCTAGGCAGAATCCAACCGATCACCTCTGAGCACGGGAACAACTCAGGTCTTGTGGCTACTTTCATAAGAGCCTATTTCTCGATGTTTGCATAAATAGTCAGCTCTTCAAATCCTGCATTAGGCACATTCTGATTTGCAATTATCCTGTATATTTCCCCCCATTTATAATCCGGTTCGACCACGGTGGTAGCTTTGGTATCTTCATATAGTATTCAACCCTGGCGATGATCTCAACCTCTGGTTCTCCTTCAACAACTGGAGCCTTCTTCTTTTGTCTTTTAGACATATCTCCTCTGCAGCAATCACCCTGTCATAAACATAGCATATTCTTAGACCCTTTAGCTTTTATCAAGTGAAACAATAATACCAAAAAACTGTATCAATCTATTTACCTCTTCCATATACATTTTGAAAGTGAACTATACACAGTATTAATGCATGAAAAGAAACATGACAAGGCAAAAAGAAAATCTTGCGGGTTGTGTCTTAAAATCTTCTAAGTCCACTGTCTGTAACTAAAATCACAGCCCCGGTAGAACAGACTCTTCATTTTAATCCAGACTGCCTTCGAAATAATCTTCCTCCTTCAATAAAAGCATGGACCACATTGTTTGCTACTACTAAACCTCAAAACGCTAGACCCTATATTGTGGTTCCTCATCTAGAAAACCCTGACTAGACCAAAACCTTGAAAACCTCCGTCGTCCCACGAAAATAGGGTAAACGCATACAACAGTTTAAACCCCCCCCCCCCGGACGGCCATGAATAACCAAAGAATGGGTGGTGCAGACAGCGTAACGCTTGTCTGCACCAACCCCTAAATCTTTTAGACAGGAGTAAAGCGTGCATAACGGCTCAATCACGTGGGCTCAAAAGAAAAAACTCGCTCAAGCAAACTGTAACAGTTAAATTCCTCGACCTTAAAACGTTATGCAAGTATACGGCGAAGAAAAAATAAGCTTTAAGCGGGCAAACTCACGCAAAAACCTAAGCGGGAAAAACCACGGTTCCAATCAACGAATAAGAATCAAAAGACAAAGCCGTAGTTTGCCTACCTGGAAAAAAGCAGTGTAGTCGACGGGATGACCCAAACCTCCACGGTAGCATGCCAACGAGTGAAATTCGGACAGTTGGGCACGTGAAACGGTTTAATCGACAAGGACTGGAGCAAACGTGATTTTTCAACACGGATAATAATAAAATAATGCTCCGCCTCTATATATAAACCCTTCGGTAAAAGAATCGGCGGTTGAAAACACTAAACGTCGGGAGAATAGTTCTGTTGACAGCCGCAACGGCGGACTTACAAACTACTACGGATCCGCGACAACATTAAATCTGTCGACGTCGAAGACTCTTAATGCTAAGCATCAGAGCTTCAAGCTTAAGCATTTCCGCAGCGTCGGCGATGCCAAGCACTATCGTCGCAATGTTTATACATCGAAGATCGGAACCAAAAACCCTTAACGCATCGGAACCGGGGAGCAGAAAGACTAACCTTCATACTACTCATCAACTTCCTTCCGAAACATTGACGACGTAGAGGACAAGTCCTCCAATCCACTATCGAAAATCGTTCTGATTGCGATAAAAACCAATTCATCGATAGCTAAAACAAAAGGTTTGAGAAATAAACAAAGGGAGATAAAAGCCACGGATCGACGAGAAACAGGACTGTCCATCAGGACGTTCACTGTTTGCCTTCGAAAACGTCGACAGCATAGAGGACTAATGCCCTGGCTCACTCTTCAACCAACTCGCGACAGCAATAAACAAATCATCGAAAAATCAAACGTTAAGTGCTCAAATAAAACAAAAGACTCTTCGGCTAGGCAACGGTAATACCAGATCATTCACCTTCCGAAACAGCGGAAAAACAGTCAACTAATCCTCCGACTTCCCGAAGATCAATTTAAATAGAACAAACTGGACTTCCAGGACAGATTTAAAGAAATCGAACAAACCTGGGCTAGATAAAATAAAAAAAGAGGGTCCAAAATTTTAAAAAATTTGGGAAAATTGTTGCAGCTGCAACAACCTGATAGCTGCAAAGCATGTATTGAGGTACCTAAAGGCGCTCAAGTATGATGCAAATCAGAAGATTAACCTACATGGTTATGTTGATTCGAATTGGGCGGGTAGCGCCACTGATAGGAAGAGCACTTCGGGTTGCTACTTCAATTTGGGATCTTACATGATCTCTTGGTTTAGCAAGAAGTAGTCTTGCGTGGCGCTAAGTACAGTCGAGGCAAAGTATTTTGTTGCTTGCTCGACTAGTTGTGAGGCAGTGTGGTTGCGGAAGCAACTGCCTGATTTGTTTGATCTCCAGTTATGTGAATTATATCTTCTGCGACAATCAGAGTTGCGTAAAGTTGTAGGAAAACCCTGTGTTCCATGACAAGTCAAAGCACATAGAGATCAAGTTCCACTATATCAGGGATATGGTGCAGAGAGGAGCAGTGAAGCTCTAGTACGTGGCAACGGACGAGCAAATAGCCAATGTGTTGACCAAGCCTCTATCCAAAGTGAAGTTCGAGTATTTCAGAGAAAGACTTGGTGTGATACAGAACGAGACCCCTCGAAATAGGGAGTGATGACTTCTAGCATAGCTAGTGAGACAGAATGTCTGAGCATAAAAGTCCTGGCGAGGATCGTAGGTTGCTCAGACGTAATCAATCCTGTAGGTTGTCCTTGGATGTCATAAGTCCTAGTGAAGCTCGCAAGTGATCCTTGGACGTAATCAGTCCTGATATGTTTCTATGCTAGAAATAGCAAGAGACCAGAAGACGCAGATGCATGATATCTCACATGGGAAATGCGACAGGTTGTCCGAGTGGAAAAGACCCTGGTGAAGCAGGTTGCTCGGATGTAATCAGTCTTGTAGGTTGTCCTCAAATGTAATCAATCTCGGCGAAGCTCGCAGGTTATCCTTGGACGTAATCAATCATGAGATAGGTTATTCAAGTATAAATAAGAGCCCTAGTGTGGTACACAGGTTACTCGAATGTAATAAGTCCTGTGAGTTGTCTGAGTGTAAATAGGAGCCCTGACATGGTACGCAAGTTACTCAGATGTAATAAGCCCCGAAGGTTGTCTGAACGAAAAAATCCCTGGACACAGGTTGTTCAGATGTAACAAGTCCTTGAGGTTGACCTGGAACGTAAAAGTCCTGGTGTAGCAGGTAGTTCAGTCATGATCGGTCCTTACATATAAGTGTGTGTGTGTGTGTGTGTGGGTGGGTGGGTGGGTCTTCCCATGTTGGAGATGATAAGGTCAATGGTAGAACGTAGGTTGACCGTGGAGAGACATAATGCACTTGGTGTGCTCCTCAACGATTCTCGCACAGTGGAAGTTGCAGGTTGTCTTGATAACGTGACAGATCTTGGCATACTCCTATGGTGATAGAACGCAGGTGGTCTGCATCTGGGTTGTGCTCTGTGTGCTCCGTGTGTTTTTTTTTGTGCAAGACAAAAGAGATGATCTGGATACAACAAGATAATGAAGACACGGGTTATTGTCGTGGAAATGTAAAGAAGGTCCTGGGTTGTACCTATGCGATGGCTTGCTCGTAGATGTGATGAAGACCTGGATGAGGACTAGGCCTACACCTAGCATGAAAAAGGGTCATCTCTGTAGAAACTTTCGATGACGGATAGTACCATTCGATGATCGATAAGGAGATGATGATGGAAACAACTATGATGATGACTCCATGATGATGATTGGCCTAGATGTGTTGATAACTGTGGAAGAGAGAGAATACCTTCCTAGTTAAGAGGGAGTGTTGATGTATTTGTAACTTCGAAATATATTCTGATGTATATTATCATTGTATGTTGTTGTACCCCCATCAAAGATGTGTTTTCTTCCTTTCGAAATGCCATTATTGTGTATGGACCTTGAGGTACAACCTCTGTTGTAAGTTGGGGCAATAGTTCCCAGTGTAACATCATGTAATGTATTTTTGGAGTCTCTCTAGGAGAAGTCGTCCCTATTAGGGTAAGAGGTCAGCCCCAGTCATGTAATAGGTCAATTGCTTGAAAGGTATAAATAGGGAGGCACCCTCCCTCATTTATGCACAACTCACACTCACTCAAGTTCGCATGAGAGAGAGAGAGAGGCAAGGAGGAGAGATAGATAGTTGTTGAAGACTTCTTATTACTGGGTTTGTTCATCTTATGATACAGTCTTTGTGACTGTACTATTCTGAAGAAGTTTGCGGGGTTTTCTCCTTTATAGTTTCCATGGTGAAAATGTTTGTGTCTTGTATATCTGTTGTATCTTATCCATCTTGTTGTACTTGTTATTATTTCATATAAAGATCCTCACTAAGCTAATAAGATCTAGAAAAACTAACACAAACATTTCCATCATATTGTCCTCATAAAGAACAATGGAGTCATCCATCAATTTAAGGAAAGACTTGACATGCCAGATTGTTGAATCACCATAATTTCCATGAAAGATTGGATGCCATTTATATATATTCCCCGCACTACGACCAAAGTTAGGAAAACTTGGGATGTTTGAGAAGTTGATGGGATGAAAAAAATCCAACTATCTGAGCACCACATTGCTCCCTTAATTCGTCCATATCAGAAATCAACAGTGTGCATTTGATATAACCATGGAACTTTGTACTGAAAATGTGGAGTCGTCAAATGATGAGCTTCGAAAAGATCTCAATGTGTCGCATGTGCTCATCCACACACAACCAGTCTTCACAAATTTTATGAGATAACAACGTTTAATCCCTGCAATGGAGTCGCCACATGACAAGAAAAAATATGCATGAAAAAATCTCACAACTATTTTTGCTTTTCTTTGTAAATAAAAAATGAAAAAAGTTAGTGGAGTCGCCAAATGAAAAATAAAGATCTACTCTGAACAATCACTAAACAAAGCAAAAACAAAAAAGTGAAAAAAACAAGGTCGTACTTTGGAATAAAAAGATTTATCCCTAGCAACAGCGCCAAAGTGTTGCCGCCTAATTCGCACCTCGGGTCACGTGGCAGAAATCTTCAAGCCATTGGCTGCGACCTTAGGGGCAAGCTCAATCTAAGTGTTGTCACCCGATACTCGTCTCCTTCGTCTAGGCCAACTCCTAGCGAAGCCAAGGGGGGTGGTCCCAATGAAAAATAATCTATGGTTGTTTTTATCTATGGGAGTAAAAGACAACAACTATTCTAGGAGATTGAGATGAAAATGGAAAAATGTTACCTACCAATTACTGCAAATAAATTACTCTTGGCGACCTTTAGAGAATAGACAAATTCAAGACACACTGCGAAATTAACTTATGCAAAAGAAAGTAAAGTAGACCAGTACCAATGAAGAAAATGCTTGCGTATGAGGGTTGCTAGTGCAGTCTCGGTGAAAGTATTGGAGTGCCTCGATTGGTAAATTTTAGATTTTATTAAATGAGTTGATTAAGGAGTGGGTTAATTTTGGGTTTGGCCCAATAAGGCAACCTCTCTTGAAATGAGCGCTAAAGAGGCTTTACCAAGTGTCCAACAGGGCGAGGCATAACCTACTTGGAGTAGCCCCCGGAATCTATGGTAATCACCCTTTGCGACCTCCCAATTTCTCAAGAAGCAAGCGTATATGGATTTTCCTCTTAAATCTAGTAACTCGTATCCCTTTCAGGTACAACCAACTAATCAGACAAGCTGCAGTGTTGCAGAGCATACGGGGAAGGAGCCTTCATTAATTTTTATTTAAAGTCCTAATGTGGTGTTTATTAACTAAGTACTCACGGTTGCGAGTCTCTTTCCCCCTTTCCGGATACTCGGGAGAGCACAGCCGGGTTAATTTTTAAAGCTTAAAGAAATGGCAAAAGAAAAAAAAATGGTTTTCTAATTAGTCCTACCATGAATTTCTTTCCCCCTCCCGGGATACTCAGGAGAGCGTGGGGTAAGTATTTATTTTCCTTTGATAAATTAAACAAATAAACCGAAAAATGAAAATTAAACTAACTAAAACTCAAAAATCACGAAAAGGCACCGACGCGGATCCCCCAGGGGGGATGAGGAGTGGGCTCTTAGGAGCAATGTTATTGGAACCGGACCGGTCATCGAACCGGCGAAGCCCAAAATGTGAACCGGACCAGAAACCGGACCGAAACCGACAAAAAACCGAGTAAAAAACCGGCTGACTAAAAAATACATAAAATATTCATATTTTGTAAAAAAACATATATATTCATGTGAACACATATGAATCCAAACCATTAATACACAAATATGCAAAGTTTCTAGATGCCAATCTGTTTCTTTCTTCTTTCGGACCTTTATTTATTTGAAAATGTATTTCTCAAGAAGCAAATTTCTCCTCCAAGAAATGAAAGTTGGCTTCTCCCAAGAAATGTCCAAGATGGCCATTTCTTGGATCTTTTGCTACAAAGGAAAGGTTTTTAAAAATCCAGCCATAAAATTAAATTTAAAAAAAAAAACAATTTACCCTAAACATATATAAAAGGAGTATGTGATCTCAATTCTCATTTTTCACTTTAAAATTGTGAGTTTTAAGAATTCTAAGAAGAGAGCACTTGAACCTTGGATGGTTTGAAACTGTGGCCATTTCATTTACCAAACTTAGTTTTTCAACATTACTTCATATTTTGATACTTCACTATTTACCAATTTCATTCCATTACCACCTTCTCACAGGATATTGCTTATAATAACTAGTGAAATTTTCCTCATATTTCTAAAAAGCTTATAATAATGTGAACAAAATCCATGGGAATGAAATTTAACCTAATTGTATTTTGAAAGAGAGCTTAATTTCGATGCTGTTACATAAGTTAAAGCACCTGCAGTCTTGCAGATTATGCAGACTATAAATTTGATGTTCTTGAACTTGATCATCACATCATGTCTATATTATCACAGCCTGTAAATTATCATATGGAATCATGATCTGCTATTAACTACAGCATCAAGTAACCTGGCCAACCTAGATTGTTCTTCTGCAACATTAAATTGGTAACACACTAGAAAGAGAAGATCTACAGATGTGGTACTCTGGAATAACTATACACATTTTACTTACATCCATTTAAAATTGTAGAACAGAAATCCATACAAACAATTGAAACTAAAGTTTGCCCTATGTAGGGAAGAGAATGTTTATAAAAACTAAACAAGTGCATGGCAGAAAGACATCCTGGGTATGTACTATGTACATACATCAATACAGAATGTGCAATCTGTGAGATTCCTTTAGTTCCCATAGCCTATAAATCTATGAAGATGCATAACTGTCAATGACATACAATGCTTGAAAATGTCCATGTGAAAAACCGGTGCCTACTATTCACTTGCTAGTTATAGAGATATAATAGAACCTTGAGGACCCCCTCCCACTACAATCCACTAACAATGGATTATAGAACAACTGAACAGTGAAGAGCAATCAACAAACAAATACCAAACCCAAAAACATAAAACTTTTCTTTAATACAACAATTTTCAATGGTCATTACAAACTAGATGATCATCTTTCGTGTCCAATCATGGCAGAGAATTGGAAAGGCTTCTTCCATATCATCCAAGGAGTCAGTTAGGTTGTATTTTTGTTTTTGTTTTTTTAAATTTGAAAAACGTGGGTTCCTGCACGCGGCCGTACGGCAAAGTACGGACCGGCCGGTTCCTTATGGAACCGGCCGGTTCGGTGCCCGGTTTGGTCAAATTTCCGGTTTTCTGAAATTTTTTAGGTGACCAGACCGGTCAACCCTGTGAACCGGTCAGACCGGCTGGTTTTGCCAGTTCCGGTCCGGTTCCGATAACACTGCTTAGGAGCCTACTCAAATGTTTATTAATTTTTACAATATGCGAGAAGTGCACTTTGGTCCTTATAATTTGGATCCAAAGGCTTACAAATCTATGAAAAAATGAAATTTTATGCAAAAGGGAGCTTCGTTAGTCTTCTTTCTATTCAATTCTTCGAATATTCACCAGAGTCTCCTCCTCTTTTTTTATTAAACCTGCAAATCGGCTTACATATGAAGATTTGAGAGGTCCGACTCTACAAACAGCCTCCCAAGTTCGAGATTTGTGGACAAGTTTTAGGCAATGTTTTTTCTTAAAAGACACGTATGATGGAGGTGACCCATACATAAGTCCACAAGAGGCATGGCTCAACAAAGCTTGTCAAAGCGATGCTTCTCCGTGGCACCATTTTCAAGTCATCCAGGTTCTTCGAAAGTTCTGGTATCATTTCCTCATCTAGATGAAGATCCTAGTGCGTACTCAACATATCATCAATGAGGTATTATCATGGATTGTATTAAAGGGCAAAGGTAAGATATCAGGTATGAATTGCTTACTCAAATGGTTACATTGGTGGTATGGTTTCACCTAACGTATTTTGACTACCATGTTTAGGGTAGGTAGGATTAGTTGCATTAGGCATATTTCTATGCATTGCATATCATGTCTCTTCATCATCTAGTTAGTCTTTATTCTTCTTAGCTTATTTCCTTTATTTTGCGAACAAGGCAGGACAGAAGTGTCTGCCTTTAGATGCTTTTAATCCCTTTGGATATTTGATGTGTGTGTAGGTGTACAAGTACCAGAAGATTTACAGGTTCTCGAGCACTCCCGGGAAGAGCACTCGTCCCGCAATTGGATCCAGTGTTACGCTGCATCTGTACCCAACGCACCTTTAGTTGTGTCGCAGGGAGAGAGTGCCAATTTTTTTTACCAGGAGGGGTGTTATCAAGCAATGGTGATCATGGTTAGGCCCTTTGGTCCTTCCTTAAGGAGTACTATGGCTTAATTGCACTATTGACTGCCCTTTGTTGGGGTTTTTAACCCCGGGGTTGGTGTCTAGGGCTCCTAGCAGTTGATCACTGGGTCACATGGCCCCATATCTTGTATGCTTGCTCTTGTGACCTTTGCTTCAGCTACAAGACAATTGTCTCCCTTCACAACCACTTAGGACACCCTCTTGGACCTTCAACTAGGTGGCACCTTCTCTCCCTGGCCCTATTTCCTCAAAGGAAGCTATCCTCCACGCCAGAACTTCTTGCTGCTTTGAGGAGGGCATTGAGGGATTTTACAACATTCCAAGGGTTACATGAGGTATAACGCCCTCCCTCCAACTCACTCCAGCCTTTCATTCGGAGTGATTCGCGTATTTTAGCAATTTTTGGCACCTAGGAGAAAAATACCCCAGGTAACCTACCTTGCCTACATTAGGCCATTTTTTATTATTATTTTGTTTTAGTTTTAAGTTGACATTTTATAATTTCAAATTGACATCTTAAAGGCATGTCAGCCTGGATATTTTTGTAAAAGTGTGAGAGATCTTATAAATAGATCTCCTCACTTCATTTTAACACAAGACTCATGGGATAAAACATTATGCATTTGTTCTACCCATCTTAGGGCTCTTTGGAGAGATGCGCCCCTCTTGAGAGAGATTTTTTGGGTTAATGCAAGCTTTTTCTGGTGATCTTGGATGAAATTCTTTTGCGAAGTGATGCTTGGTTTTGTTGGCTAAACACAAGCACATGGAGGTTAGGCTTCTTATCTCTTTGTTTGAATGTTGGTAGATGATGTATGTTCATAACTAAATGGTAGCCCTAGTGTTGCATTGTTTTCTAGAATAGGCCATTTCCATCCTTCTTGTCATCTTAGCAAGTTGAGGCACATCTTCTTGTGAGAGTCCTTTAGGATTTTCACTTAGTTTTCTAGGATAGTTGTTTGACCTAGGATTTCTTCCTCACTAGGTAAGCCATCCTCCCTAGATGCCTTAGATTGGGTAGGGCTTTCGCTAGGGTTAATCTCCCTTTGTTTTCACACATTTTCTCTTCCAAAACTTAGTCTAGGGTTAGTTTTAGGTTAGTGTTACGTTCCCTAAGCCCTCGCAGCCCTAAGGCAGTCTCCTTGAACCCTAGTCTACCCTTGATGCCCTCTAACGCAAGCCCAAACAACCTGCTGCTACCCTCGCTATACCTCCCCTAACCCTCGCCCTCATTCCCAAAGGCCTCAAGCCTTAACCCTTCACCCTAGGCAGCCCTCTTCCTACTTTCTCTCTCCCTCGACAGCTTTCCCTCGGGCTTTTCCTATCCTCGGGTCTGGTTTAGGACAGCCCTAGGGCCATCTCCCTACCTCGATTGCCCTCTAAACCGATCCTAGGGCCCTTGCTAGGGCTTCTTCCTCCTTCATTGCTCCCCCCTCACCCTCAGTTGTCCTCACTTTCCCTTTTCTCAACCTCGGGTCTGCCCTTTAGGACAACCCTAGGGTCGCTCCTTCCTCGGGTCTGCAGCTGCTATAGCAGCATCCCTCACTTCTTTCTGCTAACCCTTGGCCTTACCACAGGTTTGATACATACCTTTCCTTCCACCTCTCGGTCCCCTTTGTGACAACCTTTACCCATACCTTAGTGTTCCCCTTACAGTGGCAACCCTCCTTATTTAAGGCCTGCTATTATTGTATTTGTGTCTTACCTTTTATCCCTGCACACAAACCAACAAAAAATTAGAAGATTACATATATTGTTTATGTTTGTCACTAAATGGAGGATTGATCTGTATATGTATTGCTTCTAATAATTGCATTGCTAACCATTGGAAAATTGTTGGCCTTTTTATTGTTGTTCATACTTACCATATCACATGCAAAGATTGGGTTAATGAGGTTAGTAAGGGTAGTTATGATTTCTACTTTGAGTTGTTAGAGTGCCACTGAAAGTGGACTGTGTACATCTCTGCTTTTATATTCACGTACCGCCTGCAACATTATTCAAGTTGATACAATTGCTTGGTGAATGCTTGATTACATACACGTAATATTATGGTGAATGCCTAAACTACTATTGTTGTCATAATATTAGCATACCTAACTGATACATACTGTTGTACATGTGCTTTAAATTATTATTCGATAATGATAAATACTTTCGATTGCATATCACACTTATTACTAGAGGAATGATAACTCTAAGGTATTGATATATGATAGTAATTGAATACTTGTGAATAAGATTTGTTTCGTGACATTACACATTGCAAGTAATTGGTTATTAGATTGACGATCCCCCACATTTGTATGACATTGCATATGTGTTATAAGACAGGTATTGGTCATTTGCTTATCATTGAATAAATGCATTATTAAAGTGAACTTGATAACTAAACTTGTATATTTCACATGCACAGATAGTACATCATTTCCTCTCTTCGATTTGACTCCACTAAGGCACTGGTCACTAATATCCTCAAAGGGTGTATCCTTTGGTGTTTTAGTGTCTTTTAAGAGTTACAATAGGGCTCTCCCCTAGGAGGCTTAGACTTCTGAAGTAGTTGAGAGAAGTGACTATGGTGACTGTGGTCACTTTCTCCGCATATGTTGGTTAGTGGCTTGGACTACCATTTCAACCGGCAATAGGGTAAGTATTTATTTTCCTTTGATAAAATAAACAAATAAACCGAAAATGAAAATTAAACTAACTAAAACTCAAAAATCATGAAAAAGGAATCGATGCGGATTCCTCGAAGGGAAATAAGGAGTGGGCTCTTAGGAGCCCACTCCACCTGACCTCCTGTTGTCCAGACCATAGTCTACTGTCCCAACAAGGTATCTCAAAATGTGTTTCGCGACTGTCCAGTGCACTCTCCTGGGATCCACCATGAACTGACTGAGAGTGTTCACTGCAAAACTCATATCTGGTCAAGTGTTGACCAAATACACCAACGAACCAATAAGTTGACGATACAAAGTAGGATCCACCAACTCTCCCTCAGAAGCATGAAGCTTCTTCCAGTTGGTGATCATGGGTGTGAACATGGGCCTACACTCCTCCATCTAAAATCTCTTCAGAACATTTGCAACACATTTTCTTTGCCCCAGGAAAACATGTCCATCCTCTTGCCACACCTCCATGCCTTAATAGTAATGCATCAACAAAGATAGCCAATAAAGATACTCCTCTCTCCAGCAACCTTTGAAGTCTTGTCACAGCCAACAAAGATACCCCTCTCCAGTAGCATCCAACTTTGTACTCTTCTCAGAAGGGACATGGGAATATGTAGGGCATCCAAAAATGCAGAAGTGGCCTTTCTCAGGCTTCTTCCTGGTGAACATCTCCTAGGAGTTTTGCACCCCAAGGCACGGTGCGGACTCATGTTTTGTACAAAAACAGTTGTACTGTATGCCTCGTCCCATAGAAAGAAGAAAGATTCTAATCAAGCAACATGGCTCTAGCTGCACTAACTATGGCACGGTTCTTCCTTTCAGCCACTCCATTCTACTAAGGAGTGTAGGGAATTGTCAACTGCCTCCTAATGCACTCTTGTCTACAAAACTCATCGAATGCATGGGAGGTATATTCACACCCATTATTTGATCTGAGCACCTTGATCTTCTTTCCTGTTTGGTTCTCCACAAGATCTTTCAATTCTTGGAACCGAAGCAAGACTTCCTCTGATTTCTTGCTTCTCAGAAAGTAGATCTAGGTCTTCCTAGAAAAGTCATCGATGAATGTGATGTAGTACTCAAAACCTATCAATGAGGCAAAAAACATGGGACCACACAAGTCTGAATGAATCAAATCAAGCACTCCCCCTGATCTGTTGTCACTGCTCGAAAAAGCAGACTTGGTGTTCCCAAAGCACACCCTCTGCATACACCACTTTGCTCTGTGCTGAAATCTAGGCAAACCTGTAGTCATGTCTCTCAATATCCTCAAAGCTGAATGATGAAGGTTGGCAATCCTCTTGTGCCATAACTCACACAACTCACTGCTACTCTGTATGTGTGCCAGTGCATGATGTGGCTAGAAGAAAAGAATGTACAATTTCCCGCATCTAACTTCAATCACATATGAAGCAAATGGACCCTCTGCTTTGGGAAAGATGTACACTTTCCCATCCAGGACCATATACTGCAAGGCCTCTGTTCTCAATCGTGGAAACTTAAACAAGATTCTTCTTCATCCTAGGGGCATACAAGACATCTCTCAGTAACATGGGCTCCATGGACTCCCTGTCAAAGCGGACTGTCCCACGCCCAACTGCTCTCACCACTGTATCATCACCCAATACAACCTCCAACTCCAAGACTATCTCTGACATCTCTATGAACATGTCTTGAACACTTGTCATATAACTCGAAGCTCCACTATCGATGTACCATGTCGAGGAAGTAGTGGAAGCACTTAGTGAATGTCCAATGATCATAGAATGCTCCGTCATGTCCTCAATATCCCTGCTGGTGATGGATGATGCTCTCTCTCTACAACCACTAGCAAAGAGAAGAAACTCTCTCTCGAATCTAGCAGCATACTCATCAATCTATGCTGAAGTTGTTGTCTGTTGTTTCTTCTTCTTCTTGTTTGGACATTGTCCAGCATAATGCCCCAACTTCTAACAAGCAAAGCATTTCACTTTACTCATGTCCTTCTTACCATCTTGCTGCTTGGTTCCACCCTTGGAACCCTTCTTGAACTTCTTCTTCTTCCCCTTCATTGCTAATGCCACATTCTCCTCATCCTCCTCGCTGTGAGATGTACTCCCTTGTACATACCCTCTCCTAGTCTCCTCTTGAATGAAATTGTCCCAAAGACGATCCCATGAAGGCATGTGCTCACGAGCAACCACTGACTCCACGAATACAGCCCATGGCTTCTGCACACCATTCAAGGTTGTACGTACCAGCTCGACACTCTGTATCACCTCCCCAACAACTCCAAGCTCATCACGAACCTATGTGATCCTGGTGAGGTAAGCGGTCATCTTCTCACCCTTGTTCATCCGAATGCTCTTTAACTTCTCCCTTAACACCATTTTTCGGTTTACATTGGAACTCTGGTAGATGTTAGTCAAAGCAGTCAAAATCTAATGATCGGTCTTTACCTGATACATGTGGAATCACATGGTTTTTTATTGCATCAAGGATTCTTTTGGCCTTTATATCCTTCTTGTCAAACAAATACGGTTTTAGCTAATGCATCTGTAGGTGTTAGTTTTTCTTTAGATCTGATTAGTTTATCGAGGATCTTTTTTTGAAAGAATAACAAGTACAGCAAGATGCATAAGATATAAACGATACACGCAACAAAGATTTTCACTGGGGAAACCATAAAGAAGAAAACCCCGCAAACTTCCTCACCATAGTAAGATGATCAAAAGCAGTAATTACTAATAAGAAGTATTCAGCAACTATCTATCTCTCCTCCGAGTTACAACGAAGGTTGTACCTCAAGGTCTAGACACAATTAAGACATCCCGCAAGGGGGTAAACACATCCCCAACGGGGGTACAACAACATACAATGATAATATAAATCAGAATATCTTCTGAAGTTACAAATACATCAACACTCCCTCTTAACTAGGGCGGTATTCTCTCTCTTCACAGTCATCAACACATCTGGTCAAGTCTTCATCGCAGAGTCATCATCACGAAGTCATAGAGTCATCATCATAGTTGTTGCCATCATCTTCTTATTATTGATCATCGAACAATACTATCAATCATCAAAAGTTTCTACAAAGCCAGCCCCTTCTCGGTTGGGTGTAGGCCTAGTCCTCATCCAGGTCTTCATCTCACATCTCGAGCAAGCCATATCGTAGGAACGGTTCAGGACCTTCTTTACATTGCCACGGCAGAACCTGCATCTCCTACCTTCATCTCGTCGTATCCAAATCATCTCTTTTGTCCTACACAGAACAAAACAAAGAACAAAGCTTTAGAAGCAGACCACCTGTGTTCTTTCACCGTTGTAGTAAGCCAAGATATTTTCACATCATTAAGACAACCTGCAGCTTCTACTATGCGAGAATCGCCTAGGAGCACACTCAGTGCATTACGTCTTTGCATGGTCAACTTGCGTTCTACCAATAAAGGGAGAACCGCCTAGGTGCACCTCTTGTGCTTCGTGACCTTATCATCTCAACATGGGAACACATATACAGATATATATGTAAGGATTGATTACAACCAAACAACCTGCTACATCAGGGCCTTTTAGGTTCCGAGTAAAGCTCAAGGACTTATTACATTTGAACAACCTGCGTCCAAGATCTTTTACGTTCAGACAACCTTCGGGGCGTATTACATCCAAGTAACCTACGTACTACACTAGGTCTCATTTTTACACTCAGACAACCCACAGGACTTATTACATTCCAGTAACCTGCGTACCACGCCAGGTCTCATTTTACACTCAAATAACCTATCGCAATACAAATTACGTCCAAGGATAACCTACAAGCTTCGCCAGGACTAATTACATACAAGGACAACCTACAGATTAATTAAGTCAGAGCATCCTACCTCACCAGGATTTTTCCCACTTGAACAACCTGTCTCATTTCCCATGTGAGATATTATGCATAAGCTATTTCTAGCATAGAAACACATCAGGACTGATTACATCCATGGATAACCTACGAGCTTCGCCAGGACTTATTCAAGGATAACCTACAGGACTGATTACGTCTGAGCAACCTACGAGCTTCTTCAGGACGTTATGTTCAAACAACCTGTCTCTCTAGCTATGCTAGAACACATTGCTCCCTCTTTCGAGGGATCTCCATCTGGATCACACCAAGTCTTTCTCTAAAGTACTCGAACTTCACTCTCGCAAGAGGCTTGGTCAACACATCGACTATCTGCTCCTTCGTTGCAATGTACTGGAGCTTCACTGCTCCTCTCTGCACCATATCCATGATATAGTGGAACTTGATCTTGATGTGCTTCGACTTGTCATGGAACACTGGGTTTTCCGATAGCTTCACGCAACTTTGATTATCGCAGAAGATATAAGTCACATCAAGATCAAATAAGTCAGACAGTAGCTTTCGCAACCACACTACCTCACAACTAGCCAAGCAAGCGACAACATACTCTACCTCGGCTGTACTCAGCACCACACATGATTGTTTTTTGTTGAACTAGGAGATCATGCCAGATCCCAAAATGAAGCAGCAACCCGAGGTGCTCTTCATGTCAGTGGCGCTACTTGCCTAATCTGAATCATCATAACCGTGTAGGTTAATCTTCTGATTCGCATCATATTTGAGCCCATAATCCACTGTACCTTTTAGGTCCCTCAAAACATGATTTGCAGCTATCAGATGAACATGTCTCGAATCAGTCAGGAATTGGCTCAGGGTGTTGACCGCAAAGCATATGTATGGTCTTGTATTCGTCAGATACATCAATGAGCCAATCATCTGACGATACATCGTGGCATCAACCGACTCAGATGAAGCATCACTCAAAAACTTCAAGTTAGATGCCATAGGTGTGGCTATCGCCTTGTTGTCCAACATTCTGAATCCCTTCAGAATATACACTGCATACTTTCCATGACCAAGGAAAATCCCATCTGCATTATGCCACACCTCCATCCCCAAGAAGTAGTGCATCATACCCAGGTCTTTCATCTCAAACTCTGTAGCAAGTCTTCTCCTTGCATCTTTAATGAGTTCTTCATTACTTGTCAGAAACAAGTCATCGACATATAGTAGGAGTATCATTGGTCATTCGTCTTCCACCTTGAAGTAGAGGTTGGAATCTGTTATACTCTTGGTAAAGCCCAACCTTATCAGGAAGCTATCCATCCTCGCGTACCATGTCCTCGATGCTTGTTTCAATCCATACAAAGCCTTCTTCAATTTGCACACATGGGTCTTCCTGTCATGTGTCTCGAATCCCAGTGGTTGTTCCACGTACACTTCCTCCTCGACTACACCATTCAAGAAAGTTGTCTTGACATCCATCTTGTGTATTTTCCATTTCATAATTGTTGCCAATGCAAGTATGGTCCTAATGGAAGTGTGCCTCGCCACGGGTGCAAATGTCTCTTCATAGTCTATGCCTTCTTTCTGTGAGAAGCCTCATGCTCTGAACCTTGCTTTGTATTTTTCGATGCTGCCATCTGCATCATGCTTGATCTTGTAGATCCACTTTGAAGTCACAAAAGACTTCTTCTTCGATCTCGAAACTATCTCCCAGACATCGTTCTTCAGGATAGACGGATATTCCTCAATCATAGCATCCTTCCATTCTTTCTTTTTTGTAGCCTCTTCATAGGTGGAAGGTTCTCTATCAATGATGTCACACAGCAGGGCCACATAGCTATTGTAGGGCTTTGCCCTCTTTCTCTCTCTATATATTCCTTCTGGAGTGCCATCCCTTTCAGCGTCTTGTATGAGCTCCCGTGCCCATGTTGGTTTCCTCTTGTGGGAGTCCTCGAGGATTGTCTCTACCGGTTCTTGTGGTTCCATCATGTCATGATCTTCAAGGTCTTCCGGAATTGTTGTTAATTTATTGCAACTTCGGAAGATATTCCTAGTAGTATTGTATTCCTCCGGGAGATGAGTTTGGTCTTGTCAGTGTCATTGAAAGAAGCAATGTAAATCTCTGAATGTAAGTCGGGTCATTAGTACCAAAGTGTCATTATAATAAATGCTATTTGTAATGTCCAGTTGGACAAGTCGGCCCTGGCAGCTAGTGAAGTCGGCCCCACCAAGTTAGAAGTCAAGTCAACAGAAGAATATAAATAGGGGGCGCCTCCCTTCATTTGTACTCACTCACTCAAGTTGTTCTTAGCGAGAGAGAGAGAAGTAGTAGTGTGCCAGAAAGAAGGGAGCAGCTGTTGTCTGAGGTTTACACTGCACTGGTTGAGTTCTATACTGAGGAAGTTTTGCGAGGTTTTCTCCCTTGTGATTTCCTCGAGGAAAATTTATGTGTTCTTGTGTTCTTATGGTTTTTGTGCATGTTGTTCTTTCAGTGATCTTCTAGTGGCTAATTGTTTTAAGATATCATCTAAGCAATTATAAAGAAAATTCAACATGGTATCAGAGTCACCCTGAAAGGAGGCACTGCATAACTAGGGTTTGTGATCTTAACAAATCCCTCGACAGATCAACCAAAAAAGAGGGCTCCTCCAACTCGCCTCTGAAGGGCGCATCTTTCTGTGGTGACAGAACTAAATTCCAAGAATTTTCAATTTTGGACCTGCTACTACTGTCGGGACAAACTAGGGTTTCAGTTTTCCCAGAATTTCATCATCAATCTCAGAAAAAAGAAGATACAGTGTACCTCGCCTCAAGAGGGTGCATCTTTTCCACCACTCAGCTCCACCTGTGATCCCAGCTGCAAAATTAGGGTTTCTACTCCAAACCCTAGGACCTCAAGAAGAAGGTGAGTCAAGAGCTGCTTTCTGCAAGTAAGTATCCTTCTATCTATTTCCATTTGAGGTTCTCAGTTTTCTAAAGATGACAAAAAATACCAAGCTAGATGAAAAGCTTGAAGGGGCTGAAAAACTTTGGAGCATAGAAGTACAGAATCATGCTCATCCTCCAAGAGAATGATCTAGACAAATTTGTGAAAGAGGAAGTAGAAGAACCAGAAGAAGTTGAAGCCAAAACCAAGCACAAGAAGGATATGATCATAGCTAAAAGAATCATAGCTGATTCAATCAAAGACAATCCGATTCCTCAAGTATCTTCCATGGAGACTCCAAAAGAAATGTTTGATGCCCTATCAAGGCTATTTGAAGGAAGAAACATTAATAGGAAGATGACCCTGAAAAATCAACTCAAAAGTGTAAGAGCTCAAAAGTCTGAGACTATGCAATCTTACTTTACAAGAGTAGCTCAAATCAAGGATCAATTAGAAGCCATTGGCGACATGGTTGAAGATGTAAAAGTCGTAATGACAACTTTGAATGGCCTTCCAAGAGATTGGGAAGCTTTCATCTGAGGAATTTGTTCAAGAAGGAAACTAACCAAATTCCGGAAGTTATGGGAAGAATGTGTCCAAGAAGAAGAGATGATAGCAGCCAGAGAAGAAAAACTAAATGACAATGAGGATCAAGCCTTAACTGCTCATACCAAAGGAAAAAGAAAGAGTCATGACCATCCTCCTAAGACTCGAGGGTTTAAAATACCCAAGAGAGATTTCTCAAGCTTTGAATGCTTCAACTATCACAAGTTAGGACACATTGCAATTAATTGTCCCATGAAAGCAGAAAGACTCAAGAAGATGAGAAGGTTTCAAGCACATGCTGCTGAAGACGATGATCGAGAAGAAGAATAGGAAGCAAAGAAGGATGAAGATTCCAGTGAAGAGTATGTTTTAATCTCTGCCCTAACTGGATGAGTCTCACCAGGAAATGATGCATGGCTTATTGATAGTGGTGCCTCCAAGCACATCACTGGTTTCAAGGAGTCACTCTCATGCCTTGAACAAAAGGAATCTCCACACAAAGTAATGCTTGGAGATGATTCCCAATATCCCATTAAAGGGTTAGGAGAGGCATCTTATAAATTGGATTCCAGAAAGTCTATGAAAATGAAGGATGTCCTATATGTCCAAGGACTAAAAAATAATCTTCTTTCCATTTCAGCTTTAGACAAAAAAGGCTTCAGACTTGCCTTTGTAGATGGAAAAGTCCTCATGTGGACCAAAGGAAAAACTATCGATGATGCAGTAGAGATTGGAGTTGAAGAAGGAGGTCTCTACAAACTAAAGGGGCATACAGATTCTGCATTAACAACCAGTACCATCAATCCAAGTGAACTATGGCACAGAAGGCTTGCTCATGTTTACTACAAAGCTCTTCCAATTGTAAGCAAGGTGGTCACTAGTTCACCAAAAATTCAGATAAAACATGAAGGAGTGTGCAAGGGATGTGCTCAAGGGAAGAATACTAAGAATCCCTTTCCAAAAAAGTAATAGTAAGGCAAAAGGGATCCTAGATATCTATGGGCCAATGCAAACCACTTCATTAAGTGGGTACTCTTACTATGCCTCCTTCATTGATGACTACTCCAGAAAGACTTGGATATATTTCTTGAAAAAGAAGGATGAAGTGTTTGAAAGATTTGAAGAGTTTAAAGCCCTAGTAGAAAACCTTTCTGAAAAGAAAATCAAGATTCTAAGATCAAACAATCGAGGAGAGTTTACTTCAAATGAGTTCAATGATTTCTGTAAAGAGGTCGAGATTAAGAGGGAGCTCACCATTCCTTACAATCCACAACAAAATGGTGCAGCGGAGAGAAAGAACAAATCCATCATGGAAGTTGTGAAAGATATGATACATGATCAAGATCTCCCAATGTACCTATGGGCAAAAGCAGCAAAAACAACGGTATATGTTTGTTATCACCCGCCTTGTAGTTGCCTATGTGAGGTGGATCCAGGATGGATGGTAGAGGGGCAAGCAACTAAGGGGTGGAACCACAACTGCCTAGACTCCCAAATGGATGGTTGTCACGCCAATCAAGGCAGGCTTCACTTTATGTTATCTTAGTCCAAGACAACAATGGGGGAGACCCAGATCTACTCCCGACAGGAGAGGTCGGACCTAGACACCAGAAGAAGATCAGATGGGGCTTCACGGTACTAAAGGTGCAAGGTAAATGGAAACCCTAGCTCTAGGGTTTAGATACTAGCAACTGATGGAGATGACCGCTGTTTTGAGAAATGTAACTTGTGACAGGATGAGCAAGAACAGAGTTGGGACTGTCTAGTACCAATGGGACAGACTCAGTGAAGGATAGGTGACTTGAGTTATCAATAGATGTTGGCGAAAGGGGTAAGAATGAGGTCAAGATGGTGCAAGCGCTAGCTAGGAGATCAGTGCCTTGTGTGCATTGGGCAATGGAGTCAGCAGTAAACCAATGTTTCAGAGAACCCACCTGGGAGACACCTTGATCTATGAACCCAGAAAGTAGTTGGTCCGAAAAAGCTAAGGTACAGGAAACACAGCTCAATGGATGGCTAGCGCTAGGGCTTAGGAGGACAGATCTGCAGTTCTAGGGTTACCTGGAGGCTAATGGCTCAGCGTTGAAGGAGAGAAGAGGTCAAGGTGACCTTATCTACAAGCCCAAATCAGAAAATCAGCAGAAAAATCAGATCTGAAAAAGTTAAAATCTGATGAGGGGGGCTAGGAGGCTGAAAACCAATTTTTCAGATCTAGGGCAAACCGAAGAGAACTAGCTCAGCGTTGGCGGTGTTCTGGAATGCTTGGGACCCGATCTATCTGTCTATCTTGTCAGATTTCAGAAAAACTCACTTTCGAAAAAGTCTAATTTTCAGTGAGGGCGCTAGGGCAGTTTCAGTCAATTTTTCAGATCTAGGTCAAATGGTCAAGCAATTGGACAGCGTTGGGGTTGATTTAGGCTGTGGGTGACCCGATCTACCATCTGTGAAGTCAGAATTCAGAAAAACTCAAAACCCTAGCAGGTAAATTTTTCAATGGGGGGTTATGTAGTTTTCTGCTTAAAAATCAGATCTAGGTCAAACTGTGAGGAATTTGAGCAGCGTTTTAGTTGATTTGATGAAGGGGAGGCCTGATCTATGAAACCCAGAAATGGTTTGGCAAAAGATCAGACTATTCCCAAGTTTATTGATTTTTAGGGTTTTTAGTGCTTTAGGAGTTTTCAGAAAAAGTTGAAGAAAAGTAAGGTACAATGGAAAAAAGATCTGAAAAAAAGAGACTTACCTGTTGGATCTTACCTGAAAATGATTGTAGAAGTCTGTAACAATGACGATCTTTGTTATCCCGATCAATTCTGGAAGATCCCCATGATTTCTATGGCATATGCAAGCTCCAAGCCACCAATGCGCGCCCTACCTTGCATGAGCAAACGTCAACCATATCAGATTTGCTAATACAAGATAAAGAAACTGAATGCTACAAGACAGTTAAATAAAGTAATCATAGATCATAATGAAACTAATGACAACCCCCTGATCCAAGACGAAGAGAACCTACCGAGTTGAGGTCCCCCTACAAAAACGCTCCAACCAAAACGCCCTCCTGTAGACAAAACAATGATAGCCACGAAAAAATATACATCTCACGAGAATTTCCACATTGCTAGGAGGCTGAAGACTAGCTAATCACCATTTGAGCATATCAGATGCAAAGCAGATCCAGAAAAATTTCCACAAAAAAAAGTCTTTCTATTATTTAGATCCAAGACCCAAAGACCCCTTACAAATGAGAAGCTCTCTCCTTTAAATAGAAATGAGAGAACCTCAATCATAACCAAATCCTAACGACTTTCTAAACGAGTGGCTAAAACTAAAAGATGAAATGTTCTAATCAATGGTTGAGATGAGCTCAACATACAACACATGGATCAATATAACCATAATTTACCAAAGTGGACTAAACCACCCAAATAAAGGTAACCCACTCAAGAAATAAATGAAAGCACACGGTGGGTCCAAAGAGTGTTTGACTAACTCCCTTTGGGTGTCCCCATGGCACAATAAATAATATAACAATTTAATTCTTTGACTTTTGTGCCTCCTTGAGGAAATCGTGAGCCTCCAAAAAGAGCTCCAGAAAATAATTAAAAAATGCCCAAAAAATAGGTGTGGGCCCAATCAGGAGCTGCAACTACTGGAGAAGGTGTGGAGGACATCACTCTCATCATTATCATTCATCCCATATCATTTCCTTGCCTCAGTAGCCCAAATTGATTTCTTCAATAGCCATTTAATCATTTTTTAATTTGCCTCGAGAAACGTGAACCTGCCAAAACATCCTCCTAGAGTGCCTGCGTTGTCAAACTAAGCCCACCAGGCTCTCTGGGGTGAAGGTACTATGGTACAAACAAGTGATTGCACCCCCCTATACCCCTACAATGCCCTAGGAGATCCAACTGAAACATCTCCCTATTCAAATATATCAATCTGTGAAGAAAAACTGCATCAGAAAGGAAGAATGAGCATGATCACATCTATAAGTGCCCGGAACTGGAAATAGACTGTCTCATTGGACTCAAAGAGTCCAAATCCATCTAAGGTGTATACTCATACCCCTCATAGGTCTCTATCTGACCATCAATCACATCAAATAAACAATATAACCATCTATTACTGATCAGATACCCATAATAACTCAGAATACATCCATCTGCTGCAAGTGTTAAAAGGTTAAGCCATGCTCTACAACTCATTCAAATAACAATCACAACAAGTGACATTCATTTCACTGGCGGTACATCAACAAATACATATATAAGGCTTTATTTATTATTACTTAGACTTAGACTTTCAAGACTATACTCACTTCATAGTTGTAGCCAATTTGCTAGTGAAGGGTGAAGGGTGAAAATGACAAAGCTAAGGCAAATGATGACTTCCTACTCAACATCATGACACTTTGGATAAGGAAAGGCAAAACTCAATATAACCAATGTTGGACAAACAACAACACAAGGAATGGCAGTGCGTCATAGATGGGTGAGTTGTTTAGAGAGTGCTTATTCAACTTAGGCATCATGTCTACATCAAGCTTGATCGAAGTTCATTACGATCACATTTTATTCCATGGCCTTTTTGTTCCTATATGACCCTTTTGGGACTTCACCAGTGCTTAAAAGCACAACTAATTGCAGCTTTCATCCGGGACATATTTATTTTAATAAGGCCAGCAATTTTTGGATATAGCACATTTTAAACCATTGCTTTTTTGGACCTTTTCTCATACTCTTCAAGGAGTATTTTAGCACTTCATTGCTCTTGCCCTTTTTACATATGTTAAGAAACACAGTTTTACAATTTTCATTTTCCATCGGCGCATATTCAATATTTCAATATAAGTAGTACATGAGCTTTCAGTTTTAGTCAACAACATCTCAAGTGACTAGGGGGAGTTCTGCACAATGCCAAACATCGAGACAACCGACCAGAATGATTTAAGCATACAATCCAACTTACCAAGGCAAGTTCTGTCACCAACTCAGAGCCAAGACACAATATAAACAGAAAGGCTTGTCCAACAAAGGTTCTAGCGGGGAAAAAGGTCCTCCATGCCATAAGTCAAGAAGTCAGTTGGGTTAAAAACTAAACTGGAAGGTAATGGATGGGTGAAGACAATGAATGATGGAGCCAACACTAGCAAGCCAAAACAATGGTGGGAATGACTACCTCTTTTCTCCCTAAGGAGGGTAAAACCAATGAGTATAGATCAAGAACTTCAAAGTCAGAGTAAGGACATCAATACATAGTACAAGATACAACTAAGTCCATATAATTATGACCGCCAGATCATGATACCACAAGTCAATACATGTCACAAGAATCAGTATAAGAGCAATAATAACCATAACACAATATAAAATGCTGAGTCATAACCATGCAATATAATCCATCTGAGACATCATCTGTCTAATGAGAAACAACTGATATAATACTGGGCATCAAATAACTGCTTTGAAATAACATAAATGGCTATATCGGTCCTCAAATCTGAGTGTCCTGAGACTCAGTCCTGACATGGGAGAGTACAATAGTCCACAAATGCAGAAATGATCTATCAAAAAATGTTCATCTCAGCATCTCATATGTAAGAGATCTGGCTGAAAAAATGTACTGTGTCTGAAAAATAGAATATGGTAGCCTGGCTACTATATATGTGATAACAATGTTCAGAATCGAATCTCTCACAATGCTCTTGGGAATAAAACTCCAGAAGAAATGTTTTTCGGTGAAAGACAAGAGGTAAGTCATCTAAAGATTTTTGGTTGTCCTGTATCCATTCATATTCCCATAGAGGAAGAATCCAAAATCATACCCCAGTTACATGGCCTTGATACGTTATCTAATCGATAAAGAACCAACTTGTTTTGAAGAAGCAATAAAACAAAAGGAGTGGGCTGATGCAATGGTCGAGGAATACCAATCCATTATGAAGAATGATGTGTGGGAAATAGTACCTAGACCAAAGGACAAGTCAGTGGTATCCTCTAAATGGATATTCAGAACCAAACACTCAGCAGATGGAAGTATAGAAAAATATAAGGCTAGATTTGTAGCCCAAGGATTCTCTCAGAAAGAGGGAATTGACCATGAAGAGAGATTTGCCCCAGTAGCTAGATACAACTCTATAAGAACTGTTCTTGCCTTGGCCTCCAACATGAAACGAAAGCTACATCAAATGGACGTAAAGACGGCATTTCTAAATGGTGTGACTGAAGAAGAAATTTATATCGAACAACCGCAAGGATTCGAGATCAATGATCAGAAGACTCATTTATGTCGACTAAAGAAAGCATTGTATGGATTAAGGCAAGCACCCAAAGCATGGTATGGAAGGATTGATGGATTCCTAACGAGCTTAGACTTTACCAAGAGTAAAGCAGATTCCAACCTCTACTACAAGGTTGATGAAAATGGAATTTTAATTTTGTTACTATATGTAATGATCTGTTTTTTACGGGAGAAGATAAGTCGATTATCGAATGTAAGAAGAGGCTTGCTGCAGAATTCGAAATGAAAGACCTTGGAATGATGCACTAATTTCTAGGTCTTGAAGTATGGCAACATTTAGATGAGATTTTTCTAAATCAAGGAAAGTATACTGTTGAAATCTTAAAAAGATTAAGATTTGGAATGCTAGATTGTAAACCTATGACTACTCCGATGACTACTAGTTTGAAGCTATTGAATGATGACACCTCAGAAGTTGTTGATGCCACGCTATATAGACAAATCATTGGTCCGTTGATGTACCTCACCAATACTAGACCAGATATATGTTTTGCTGTAAACACCTTAAGTCAGTGCATGGTGAATCCTAAACACATTCACCTAATTGGTGCAAAACATGTGTTGAGGTATCTAAAGGGAACTTTAGATTATGGGCCCAGATATACATCCAGTGGGGAGATCAAGTTGCATGGATATGCAGACTCAGATTGGGGCGGAAGTGCCAAAGATAGGAAAAGTACATCAAGATGTTGTTTCAGTTTGGGATCTGGCATAATCTCTTGGTTCAGTAGAAAGCAGACAAGTATTGCACTAAGTACAGCAGACGCAGAATACATTGAAGCATGTTCAGCTTGCAGCGAAGCAGTATGGCTTCAAAAGATGTTGTCAGGATTATTCGATGCAGAGATAGATGTCACTGATATCCTTTGTGATAATTAGAGTTGTATCAAGATGACAAAGAATCCCATATTTCATGATAAGTCGAAACACATAGAGATCAAATATCATTTCATTCGGGATATGGTGCAAAAGGGAGCTGTAAAGCTCAAGTATGTTCCCACTGAGGAACAAGTAGCAGATGTATTGACTAAGCCTCTGGCTCGTGTAAAGTTTGAATACTTTCGAGACAAGCTTTGTGTAGTCCAAAAGGACCTCTCTCGAAAGAGAGAGCGACAATACATTTTGGATGCAGTGGTGAGTAGGTCAGTCTAGGGGAGGGTACATCTGGCTAGGCTTGTTTGGCCCGATGGGTTAGTAAGCCAGACTAAAGACCTGTTGATCCTAGGGGGATTAGTATGTTTGGCTAGGCTTGTTTGGCCCGAAAGGGTTAGTAAGCCAGACAAGGCTTGTTTGGTCCCCAGGGAGATCCATCTGTCTAACTAGGCTTGTTTGGCTCGAAAGAGTTAGTAAGTTAGACAAAATCCCCGGATGTATCTACCAGATAACTCACCGTGATGCTGCTCCAAAGAAGATGAAGGGCAAGATGTATCCTCAGTATTGCTATACTGTTGATTGTTGATGATTGTTGAAAAGCTTAATGGTTGTTAGAGTATTGCTATATTGATTATTGATGACTGCTGAAGTGCTTGATGGTTCTTACAGTATTGCTATACTGTTGATTGTTGATGCTTGTTCAAAAGCTTGATGGTTGTTACTGTATTGCCATACTGATTGTTGATGATTGATGAGATGTTTGATGGTTGTTACACTGATTGTTGATGACTGATGAGTTGCTTGATGATTGCTACAGTACTACTATAATGTTAGTAGTTGATGATTATTGGCTTAATGATTGATGCAGTATTACTATACTGTTTGCTGTTGATAATTGATGCCATGGGTGATGATTATTTGATATGATGATTTTTATGTTGTTGTTGTGATGTTTGTTTGCTTCTTGATCAGTGATTGATTAAGTCAGTATCAAAAATGATACACTGATGATTGTAGTTACATATTACTTCAGTATTCCTATACTGATGATGATATCGATGGTTCAGCATCTCTATGTTGATTATGCAGATGATGCTCTAGCATTAGTTGTTGTTGAGTTTTTAGCACTAACAAGCTGATGAAAATTGTTGATGTTATCAATATCCTTACACAAATATTACAGATAATAAAGATAAAGATAATGTCTCAGTATTCTCATACCGATATCCAGTGTTCATAATGACGATGCAGACAGACGATGATTCAGTATCCACATATTGAAGAAGGTCCAAAAGTTGATTCAAGTAGAAGACAAATAGAAGATATTCGAAAGTGTACAAAAGACAAAGATCACAAGAAGAAGATCCAGAAGATGGTTAAGTAGAAGACAAATAGAAGATGTTCGAGAATGTACTAGAGACGAAGACTACAAGAAAAAGATCCAGAAGAAGGTTAAGTAGAAGACAAATCGAAGTTGTTCGAGAATATACGAAAGACGAAAACTACAAGATGAAGATAACAGAAGATGTTCCTGCTGAGATCGATGATGAAGATGCCACACAATGTTCCAAAACTTCCTATGACATATAGAGTCTCACCAGACAGTTGTACAGTGGTAATAGCAGATGATGAATACCTTCCTAGTTAAGAGGGGGTGTTAATTTATTGTAACTTCGGAAGATATTCCTAGTAGTATTATATTCCTCCTTCGGGAGATCAGTTTGGTCTTGTCAGTGTCATTGAAAGAAGCAATGTAAATCTACGAATGTAAGTCAGGTCATTAATACCCAAGTGTCATTATAATAAATGCTATATGTAATTTCCAGTTGGACAAGTCAGCCTTGATAGCTAGTGAAGTCGGAACCACCAAGTTAGAAGTCAAGTCAACAGAAGAATATAAATAGGAGGTGCCTCCCTTCATTTGTACTCACTCACTCAAGTTGTTCTTAGCGAGAGAAAAGTAGTGCGCCAAAAAGAAGGGAGCAGCTGTTGTCTGAGGTTTACACTACACTGGTTGAGTTCTATACTGAGGAAGTTTTGCGGGCTTTTCTCCCTTATGGTTTCCCCGAGGAAAATCTGTGTTCTTATGTTCTTATGGTTTTTGTGCATGTTGTTCTTTCAGTGATCTTCTAGTGGCTAATTGTTTTAAGATATCATCTAAGCAATTAAAAAGAAAATTCAACAATTGCTACTCCAATTTCCATATATCGGACTCTCGTCTCTTTAGGTTCCTCGACTTCCTGGATAGGTGTCCTCCTGGATCTAAAGTATGCCGCATCTTCATCAAAAGTTACATCTCTACTGATGTCGATCTTCTTGAATCCTGGGAAGTATATTCGGTAGGGCTTTGATGTATCACTGTATCCTACGAATATACCCTTCCTCCCAGAAGGATCGAGCTTGGTCTTTTTCTCCTTTGGGATATGTATGTACACCAAACAACCAAATATTCTCAAATGGCTGACTTCTGGTTTCTCTCCTGAGAAATCCTCTTCAACAGTCTTTTTGTCAAGTACTCGATGAGGAGTACAGTTCTGTACATACACAGTTGTTCTTGTTGCCTCCGCCCAAAGGTGCATAGGAAGATCCTAGTCATACAGCATTGCTCTTGCTGCTTCCATGATGGTTCAGTTCTTTCGTTCCACAAACCCATTCTACTCATGATTGTTTGGAGTGCTCAACTCCCTCTTAGTCCCGGACTCTTTGCAGAGTTCTTTGAATTCTTCCGATGTGAATTCTCCGCCATTATCTAACTGTAGAATCTTGATCTTCCTATTAGTTTGGTTCTCGACCAAGGCTTTATATTCCTTGAGCATACTGAAAAGTTCACTTTTCTCTTTCAAGAAATATATCCAAGTCTTACATGAGAAATCATCTATAAAGGAAACATAGTACACATACCCGCTTAATGAGCTAAAAGGCATGGGTCCACATACATCCAAGTGTACTATCTCCAGTATTCCTTTGGCCTTGCTCTCACTTCTGGGAAATGTCTTCTTTGCATTCTTTCCTTGTGCACATCCTTTGCAAATGCCTTCATGCTTTGCATGTATCGCTAGCAATCATGATATTGCTTTGCTTGCCATCGGTAGTGCTCTGTAGTGCACATGTGCAAGCCTTCAGTGCCACAGTTTGCTTGGTTCAATTGACTCATGAACTAGTGCCTACTCAGGATATCCCTTTAGCTTGTACAAGCCTCCGTCTTCCTCTCCAATCACTGTTGCATCCTCTATTATCTTTCCTCTGGGCCACATCAAAACTTGGCCATCGACAAAAGCAACCCTAATTCCCTTTGCATCTAGTGCAGAGATGGAGAGAAGATTTTTCTTCAATCCTGGAACATATAGCACATCCTTCATATTTAAGGATTTCTCGGAGTCAAGATTGTATGAAGCTTCTCCACTCCATTTTATGGGGTATTGATAATCATCCCAAGTTTCACCTTGTATGGTGACCCATGTTCAGACATATTGACAAATGATCCCTTGTATCCCGTGATGTGTTTAGATTCTAGAAGCTCCACTATCCACAAGCCAATCATTGCTTCCGTGTGAGATGGTGCCAGTAAGTGTTGAGATTAGCACATACTCTTCATCCGAATCATCCTTCTCTCATTTGAATCTTTTGTTTGTCGGTTCATCATCTTCAGCAATATGAGCATGGTGTCTCTTTTTCCTGATGGGCCAATCTCTTGCAAAATGTCCATTTTCATCACAAGTGTAGCATCGAACATTTGATGTATCTCTTTCAGTTTCTTGTCCTTCTTCTTGTTGTGATGAAAGTTCTCCTTCTCCTTATTGAAGTTCTTCCTGGTGTGAACTGTGAGAGCTTAATCTTTAGTTGCTCCCATCTTCCCTTCTCTTGTCACAAGTCGAGCTTATTCTTGTGCACATTCTTCTCGGAGTCTGTTGAAAGAGATCAGCCTCCTTCTTGCACAAATCCCTTGAATGAATGAGTCCCATGATCTAGGGAGACAATTCAAGGTAGTCATTACAATTTCTCCTTCTTTGACATTTTCTTGAATTGCTTCAAGTTGTTCTTTGATTTGAGCAACCCTTGTGAAGTAAGACTGTATAGTCTCGGAGTTTTGTATCTTCACATTCTTCAATTGGTTCCTCAAAGTCATCTTCCGGTTGATGTTCTTTCCTTCGAACATCTTTGCCAAAGCATCATATACTTCCTTTGTTGTCTTGAATGAAGCCACATGGGGGATGAGGTGATCCTTAATAGAATCTACAATGATTCTCTTAGCCTTAGCCATGCTTCTCTTATGAGCAGCGTTAGCCTCATCTCTCTATGGTTTTGATACTTCTCCAGTGATAAACTGATCCAAGTCATTTTCTTCAAGGATCAAAGAAATTTTTTGCTTCCATGCTCGAAAGTTATCAGCCCCTCCAAGTTTGTCCTCAAGCTGAGTATGGTAAGTCATCTTTTCAAATGAGAACCTCAAATGGAAATAGCAAAGATTTAGATCTTACCAATTTGAGGTGTCCGAACTGGTTCCGGAGCTGATTGACTTAGGGTTTGTCAAAGAAACCCTAATTTTCCAAACTTGGAGTTTTGGAATTCTGTTTGGACAGAAAGATGGCTTCCTTGAGGCGAGTTGCTCAGCAAAGTCACTTTCTGAAAACCGAGGTGGGAAGCCTCTAAAACTTGATGCCTTAGTTCCTCTCGGCAAGAGTAACAGGGTCAAAAATGAAACTTCTTCAATTTGAAACTGCTTCCACCAAAAGATGCACCCTACTGAGGTGAGTTATCCTAGCCCTCTTTTCTTGATGATTTGTGGAGAGAACACCTTGAACTAGGAAACCCTAGTTTTCGTTGTCATCTAGTGCCTTCTTTTAGAGAGGCTCTGGTACCATGTTAGTTTTTCTTTAGATCTGATTAGTTTATCTAGGATTTTTATTTGAAAGAATAACAAGTACAACAAGATACATAAGATATAAAAGATATACGAGACAAAAAGATTTTCACCACGGAAACCATAAAGGAGAAAACCCCGCAAACGTCCTCAGAATAGTAAGATGATCAAAAGCGGTAATAAGAAGTATTCAACAGCTATCTATCTCTCCTCATTTGTTTCTCCCTCTCATATGCGAACTTGAGAGTGTGAGGTGTGTAAATTAGGGAGAGCGCCTCCCTATTTATACACTTGCAAGTCATTGACCAAACATAAGACTGGGGCCCACATGTCTTCCCTAACAAGGCCGACTTCTCCCAGAGAGACTCCAAATACACATTACATGATGTTACATTGAGGACTATTGCTCTGAGTTACAACAAAGGTTGTACCTCAAGGTCTAGACACAATTAAGACATCCTGTAAGGGGGTAAACATATCCCCAATGGGGGTACAACAACATACAATGATAATATACATCAAAATGTCTTCCAAAGTTACAAATACATCAACAGTAGGAACGGTCACTGGATTAGTTGTAGTGTTGTTTACTATGTCCCATAGCTCACTATCCTACAATATTTATTGCCCCATCCAACCTATCCTCTATCATAAGCCCGGTAGTCATCACTGCAAATAAGTTCAAGAACCTTGTTTCTTCTCAAAACCCTTATTCCTCCATGTCTGAAATTTGTTTTCTGAGTTTAATTTTGAGCCTTCAACACTGCTCTGATACCATGGAAATTTTGTAACCCCAACCCAGTTTCAGTTTCAGTTCACTGCATATGGTTTCATGCCCAAACCCCATCATGCATGCTCATATAAAAATTAAAAATTTTAACATGAGACATGAGATATTTATCAACTTTTGTAAACTCAGAAATTTATGGCATCCCTACTTTTTCTTTGAAAAATTTATGACAACCAACACATGAAATTTAAGACTCGATATTTTAACCAATTTGGTCCAGGATAAAATCCCGAAGGAAACCCTGTTCAAGAGAGCTTTTATTAATTTCAAAGACAAATCACAAACGAAACTCAAGTCACCAACTCTCAAAATGTAACTCAAACAAAACTCCAATCAAGTTGCCAATCCATTCACATGGGCCACCTCATTGTTGACGCAAAGTTTGGAATGGGTGAGTCATTCAATTTAAGATATTCGTTAGATTCCAAACCTCATCCAAAAAAATAATGTTGTTATTATGGATGAAGTCGACTTATATGGGGGACAAAAGTGACATGTCACCCAACATGCTTTCACATGTTATTTTGACTTTTTTACTTATTTGTCTTTTTGTCAAAATGCTGCATCTTTAGCAATTTATTGTCATTTTGATGCCCCTTTAGCGAAAAATTACTATAAGTGACATTTTAATCACTCGAAACATATGAAAAGTGGGTCACGAGGTAAAGAGGATGCTTTATGTGTGAAAACGAGCATCCACACGCCAAATTCCGCCTCTGGATCAAGGTTTTATGCCATTTACAATTTTTTTAATTAAACCATTAAAAATTTGCCTAAAAAAATAGGAAAAAAAAAATTTCTAGGAATTGAACAAAAATTTAGGGGGACCTAGCACATGTCCATACGACTCAAAATCAATGTTTAGCACGTTCATATACATTGACACATTAACTTTAATAACCTCCCAGGGTTTAACCACGAAAATGACCATTCCAGCTTTGCAGGAGCAAATGAAAAACTCGAAAATTATGCATCGCTTATTTAGCGTTACATAATTAACAAGGGAAAAAACACCTTGAAATAATTGGCTTGATAACCAAGTCCTAGGAAGCCAAGTTCTTTACAACAAAACCTGTGCTGACTGAAAATTTTGTAACCCCAACCCAGTTTCAATTTCAGTTAACTGCATATGGTTTAATGCCCAAACCCCATCATGCATGTTCATTGAAAAAAAAAATTTCACTGTAAACTTGAAACACATGAGACATTTTTCAACTTTTCAACTCTAAAAATTTTATGACAGCCCTACTTTTGTCACTCAAAAAAATATTTCAGTCAACACACATGAAAATATAAGACTCAGAATTTTGACCAAAACGGTCTAGGAAAAACCCCAAAGGGAAAGCCTGCTCTTCAGAGAGATTTTTATTTTCAAGCAAATTTTACAAATTTAAAACAGCAGTACTTATCTCAGCATTTCATCCTCGAAATGCATGCCAAACAATCACTATACGTCCTGCAAAAATTTCCTAAATTTATCGCCTCGAAATCTGTGCCCACTAACAACAATACGGCTCACACGTGTGGCCTCGATTTCTATGCATTTGCTGCCTCAAAATTCGTGTTGTATAGTTGTTGTACTTTCCTCGAAATTCGTTCCCTCTTGCCTCAATTCCTGTGTTGGTGTACGGATCCGTACTGTACGTACTGCTCCTCGATTTTTGTGCAATAAATGCAGCTATACAACTACCTTGGAATTTGCGCCTTCTACTAGTTTTCTTCTCTTGAAAAATGTGCCCTTCTCTGATCTTTTCTTCCTTGGAATTTGTGCAAGGGCATCTCACTCTCACTTCTCTTTAGCTCTCTCTTCACCAAAAATTCTCTCTTTGGAATGTGAACAATGAATTAGGTTGAGCCTTTCCCTAGCCTTTTTGTTTGAGTGACTTCCATCTCCAAATCAATGGCTTAGATTAAAAGCCAACTAAATGAGATCTATAGCTCATGTTAAATCTCACTTTCTCATTAAAAATCACTTTTAAATATTAAATGAGAATTTATTACTCACCCACTTTCTAATTCTCATAAAGTCACTTTTCAAATAATTAATGACTCAAACTCACTTTAATAAATAAAGTCATTCACACATTTAAATAATCTAGGGACCACATTTAAAGTGTCCTTGTCCACCCCAAGGCATGAATGGACAAACACTTCCACAGTAAAATTTCAACACTAACACATTGTTTACAACTTCCTCACAGGGCCTAAACATCTGGTGAAAAAGCGAAAAAAGGGCTTTGGAAGGCCTAAATGGACTTCTGAACTCCAAAGTTGAACAAGTGTTTGTTCATCTTTAGCGGCTCACTGGAAAGTCCAACTGAGTGCAACTCAGGTGGTAACACCAGGTAGCAGCATGAGTGACTTAATAGCCTATATAGTTCCCGTAGACTATGTTAGTTTTTATAGATCTTATTAGCTTAATTAGGATCTTTGTATGAAAGAATAACAAGTGCAGCAAGATGCATAAGATATAACAGATACACAAGACACAGATTTTCACCGTGGAAACCATAAAGGAGAAAACCCTGCAAACTTCCTCAAAATAGAACAGTCACAAAGACTGTGTCATAAGATGATCAATCTCAGTAATACGAAGTATTCAACGGCTATCTATCTCTCCTCCCTTCTCTCTCTCTCTCTCATACGAGCTTGAGTGAGTGTGAGGTGTGTATAAATGAGGGAGGGCGCCTCCCTATTTATACTAATCAAGTGACTGACATTTTACATCACTGAGCTGGCCTGTTTCACTAACAAGGCCAACTTCTCCTAGAGAGACTCCAAATACACATTACATGATGTCAAACTGAGGACTATTGCCCCGACTTACAACGGAGGTTGTACCTCAAGGTCTAAACACAATAAAGACATCTCGCAAGGAGGAAAACAAATCTACAATTGGGGTACAACAACATACAACGATAATATACATCAGAATATCTTTCAAAGTTACAACTACATCAACACTCCCTCTTAGCTAGGAAGGCATTCTCTCTCTTCCATAGTCATCAACACATCTGGTCGAGTCTTCATCGTCAAGACAACATCACGGAGTTATAGAGTCATCATCATAGCTACTGCCATCATCATCTTCTTATCGATCATCAAATGGTACTATCTGTCATCGGAAGTTTCTACAGAGCCAGCCATTTTTCATGTTGGGTATAGGCCTAGTCCTCAACCAAGTCTTCATCACATCTCGAGCAAGCCATCACGTAGGGAGTGTCCAGGACCTTCTTTACATTGCCAAGGCAACAACCTGCGTGTTCTACCTTTATCTCGTCGTATCCAAATCATCTCTTTTGTCCTGCACAAAACAAAACAGAGCACACAAAGCATTCACGATCAACCTACGTTCTACCAGTAAAGGAGAACCGCCTAGGTGCACCTCACGTGCTTCATGACATAATCATCTCAACATGAGAACACACACATATATAGATATATATGTAAGGACTAATTACGACCAAACAACCTGCTACTTCAGGACTTTTACGCTCTAGGTCAACCTCAAGGACTTCTTACATCTGAACAACTTGCATCCAAGATATTTTCCGTTCAGATAACCTTTGGGGAATATTACATCTGAGTAACTTGTGTACCATGCCAAGACTCCCCTCAAGACTTATTACATTCGAGTAACCTACGTACCACGCCAAGGCTCATATTTACACTCAAACAACCTATCACAGGACTGATTACGTCCAAGGATAACCTACAAACTTTGTTAGGACTGATTACATCTGAGGACAACCAACAAAACTGATTATGTCCGAGCATCCTCCTTCACCAGGAATTTTTCCGCTCGAACAACCTATCTAATTTCTCATGTGAGATATTATGCATCCACTATTTCTAGCATAAAAACATATCAGGACTGATTACATCCAAGGATAACCTGCGAGCTTCACCAGGACTTATTACATCCAAGCACAACCTACAGGACTGATTACGTTTGAGCAACCTACGATCTTCGCCAGGATTTTATGCTCAGACAACCTGTCTCTCTAGCTATGCTAGAACACATCACTCCCTCTTTCAAGAGGTCTCGTTCTAGATCACACCAAGTCTTTCTCTGAAGTACTCGAACTTCACTCTCGCTAGAGGCTTGGTCAACACATCAGTTATCTGCTCGTCTGTTGCCACCTACTGGACCTTCACTCCTCTTAACACCATATCCCTGATATAGTGGAACTTGATCTCGATGTGCTTCGACTTGTCATGGAACACAAGGTTTTCTGACAGCTTCACACAACTCTAATAGTCGCAAAAGATACAAGTCACATCCAACTGGAGATCAAACAAGTCCGACAGTAGCTTTCGTAGCCACACTGCCTCGCAACTAGATGAGCAAGCGGCAACATACTTTGCCTCGGATGTACTCAGAGCCACGCATGATTATTTCTTGCTGAACTAAGAGATCATGCCAAATCCCAAACTGAAGCAGCAACCCGAAGTGCTCTTCATGTCAGTGGCGCTAACTGCCCAATCCAAATCAACATAACCATGTAGGTTAATCTTCTAATTCGCATCATATCTGAGCCCATAATCCACTATACCTTTTATGTACCTCAGAACATGCTTTGCAGCTATCAAGTGAACATGTCTCGGTTCCGTCAAGAACTGGCTCAGGGTGTTCAACTCAAAGCATATGTCTGGCCTAGTATTCGTCAGGTACATCAATGAGCCAATCATTTGACGATACATCGTGGCTTCAAGTTAGATGCCATAGGTGTGGTTATTGCCTTGCAGTCCAACATTCTGAATCTCTTCAAAATCTCCACTGCATACTTTCCTTGACCAAGGAAGATCCCATCTACACTGCCACACCTCCATGCCTAAAAAGTAGTGTATGCCTAAGAAGTAGTGTATCATACCTAGGTCTTTCATCTCGAACTCTGTAGCAAGTCTCCTCCTTGCATCTTTAATGAGTTCTTCATTACCTGTCAAAAACAAGTCATCGACATATAGCAGGAGCATCACTAGTCTTTTGTCTTCAACCTTGAAGGTTGGAATCCTCTTTACTCTTGCTAAAGCCTAAGCTCATCAGGAAGCTGTCCATCATGTTGTACCATGTCCTCAATGCTTGTTTCAATCCATACAAGGCCTTCTTCAATTTGCACACATGGGTTTTCCTGTCATGTGTCTCGAATCCCAGTGGTTGTTCCATGTACGCTTCCTCCTCGACTACACCATTCAAGAAAGTTGTCTTAACATCCATCTGGTGTATTTTCCATTTCATAACTGCTGCCAATGCCAGTATGGTCTTAATGGAAGTGTAACTCACTACCAGTGCAAATGTCTCTTCATAGTCTATGCCTTCTTTCTGTGGGAAGCCCCGTGCTACGAACCTTGCCTTGTATTTCTCGATGCTGCCATCTGCAGCATGCTTGATCTTGTAGATCGACTTCGAAGTCATGAAAGACTTCTTTTCCAGTCTCAAAACTATCTCCCAAACATCATTCTTCTTGATCGTCTCATATTCCTCAATCATAGCATCCTTCCATTCTTTCTTTTTTGTAGCCTCTTCATAGGTGGAAGGTTCTTTGTCAATGATGTCACACAGCAAGGCCACATAGCTATTGTAGGGCTTTGCTCTTTTTCTCTCTCTATGTATTCCTTCTGGAGCGCCATACCTTTCTGCTTCTCATATGAGCTCTCGTGCCCATGTTGGTTTCCTCTTGTGGGAGTCCTCAAGGAATGACTCTACCGGCTATTGTGGTTCTTCCATGTCATGATCATTGTCTTCTGGAATTGCTTCTCCAATCTCCATATCTCGGACTCTCGTATCTTCAAATTCCTCGACCTCTTGAATAGGTGTCGTCCTGGATCTAAAGTATGACGAGTCTTCATCAAAGGTTACATCTCTACTGATGTTGATCTTCTTGAATCCTGGGAAGTATATTCGGTAGGCCTTTGATGTATCAATGTATCCTACGAATATACCCTTCTTCCCAGAAGGATCGAGCTTGGTCATTTTCTCCTTTGGGATATGTATGTACACCGGGCATCCAAATATTCTCAGATGGCTGACTTCTGGTTTCTCTCTTGAGAAAACCTCTTCCGAAGTCTTCTTGTCAAGTACTCGATGAGGAGTATAGTTCTGTACATACACAGTTGTCCTTGCTGCCTCCGCCCAAAGGTGCATAGGAAGATCCTGGTCATGCAGCATTGCTTTTGCCGCTTCCATGATGGTTCGGTTCTTTCGTTCCGCAACCCCATTCTGCTAAGGATTGTATGAGTGCCCAACTCCCTCTTAATCCCGGATTCTCTGCAGAGTTCCTTGAATTCTTCCGAGATGAATTCTCCACCATTATTTGACTGTAGAGTCTTGATCTTACTATCGGTTTGATTCTCGGCCAAGGCTTTATATTCCTTGAACTTATTGAAAACTTCATTTTTCCCTTTCAAGAAATATATCCAAGTCTTGCGTGAGAAATCATCTATAAAGGAAACATAAAACACATACCCGCTTAATGAGCTAAAAGACATGGGTCCACATACATCCAAGTGGACGATCTCCAATATTCCTTTGGCCTTACTTTCACTGCTGGGAAATGTCTTCTTTGCATTCTTTCCTTATGCACATCCTTTGCAAATGCCTTCATGCTTTGCCTGGATCTCTGGAAGTCCAAAGACTGCTTTGCTTGCCATCGGTAGTGCTCTGTAGTGCACATGTGCAAGCCCTCTATGCCATAGTTCGCTTGGTTGAATTGACTCATGAACTAGTGCTTGTTCAGGTTGTCCCTTTAGCTTGTACAAGCCTCCGTCTTCTTCTCCAATCACTGTTGGATCCTCTATTGTCTTCCCTCTGGGCCACATCAGAACTTGGTCATCGACAAATGCAACTCTCATACCCTTTGCATCTAGTGTAGAGATGGAGAGAAGATTCTTCTTCAATCCTAGAACATATAGCACATCCTTCATTTTTAAGGATTTCCCGAAGTCAAGCTTGTATGAAGCTTTTCCACTCCCTTTTATGGGGTATTGGTAATCATCCCCAAGTTTCACCTTGTGAGGTGACTCATGTTCAGACATATTAACGAATGATTCTTTGTATCTCGTCATGTGTTTGGAAGCTCCACTATCCACAAGCCAATCATTGCTTATGTGTGAGATAGTGCCAATAAGTGTTGGGATTAGCACAAACTCTTCATCTGAATTATCCTTCTCTCTTTTGAATCTTTTGTTTGTTGGTTCATCATCTTCAGCAACATGAGCATGGTGTCTCCTTTTCCTGATGGGACAATCTCTTGCAAAGTGTCCATTTTCATCACAAGTATAGCATCGAACATTGGAAGGATCTCTCTTGGTCTTCTTTTGTTTCTTGTCCTTCTTCTTGTTGTGATGAAAGTTCTCCTTCTTTTCCTTCTTCTTGAAGTTCTTCCTAGTGTGTACTGTGAGAGCTTGATCTTCAGTTGCTCCCATCTTCTCTTCTCTTATCACGAGTCGAGCTTCTTCTTGTGCACATTCTTCTCGGAGTCTGCTGAAAGAGATCAGCCTCCTTCTTGCACGAATTCCTTGAATGAATGAGTCCCATTTTCTAGGGAGACCATTCAAGGTAGTCATTACAATTTCTCCTTCTTCGACATTCTCTTCAACCGCTTCAAGTTGTTCTTTGATTTGAGCAACCCTTGTGAAGTAAGACTGTATGGTCTTGGAGTTCTATATCTTCACATTCTTCAACTGGTTTCTCAAAGTCATTTTTCGGTTGATGTTCTTTCTTTTGAACATCTTTGTGAAAGCATCATATACTTCCTTCGGTGTCTTGAATGAAGACACATGGAGGATGACGTGATCCTTAATAAAATCTGCAATGATTCTCTTGGCCTTAGCCATGCTTCTCTTATGAGCAGCCTTAGCCTCATCTCCCTCTGGTTCTGGAACATCTTCAGTGGTATATTGATCCAAATAATTTTCTTCAAGGATCAGTGAGATTCTGTACTTCCATGCTCAAAAGTTATCAACCCCTCCAAGCTTGTCCTCAGGTTGGGTATGGTGAGTCATCTTTTCAAATGAGAACCTCGAATGGAAATAGCAAAGATTTAGATCCTACTGATTTGAGGTGTCCGACCTGGTTTCGAAGCTGCCTGACCTAGGGTTTGTTAGAGAAACCCTAACTTTCCAAACTTGGAGTTTGGGAATTCTGTTTGGACAAAAAGACGCGCCTCCTTGAGGTTAGTTGCTCAGCAACGTCACTTTCTAAAGACCGAGGTGGGAAGCTTCTAAAACCTGATGCCCTAGTTCCTCCCAACACCAGTGTCAGGGTAGAAAATGAAACTGCTTCCACCAAAAAATGCGCCCTACTGAGGCCAGTTAGCCTAGCCCTCTTTTCTTTATAATCTGTGGAGAGAACACCTTGAACTAGGAAGCCCTAGTTTCCGTAGTTGCACAGTGTCGTCTTTCAGAAAGGCTTTGATACCATGTTACTAGTTAGTTTTTCTAGATCTTATTAGCTTAATAAGGATCTTTGTCTAAAAGAATAACAAGTGCAGCAAGATACATAAGATATAACAGATACACAAGACACAAATATTTTCACCGGGTAAACCATAAAGGAGAAAACCCCGCAAACTTCCTCGCAATAGTACAATCACAAAAACTGTCATAAAATGATCAATCCCAGTAATAAGAAGTATTCAGCGGCTCTCTCTCTCTCTCTCTCTCTCTCTAATGCGAGCTTGAGTGAGTGTGAGGTGTGTATAAATGAGGGGGGGCGCCTCCCTATTTATACTAATCAAGTGACTAACCTTTTACATGGCTGGGCCAACCTGTTTCACTAACAGGGCCTACTTCTCCTAGAGAGACTCCAAATACACATTACATGATGTCACACTAGGGACTATTGCCCCGACTTACAAAGAAGGTTGTACCTCAAGGTCTAGACACAATAAAGACATCCTGGAAGGAGGCAAACACATCTCCAGTGGGGGTACAACAACATACAATGATAATATACATCAGAATATCTTCCGAAGTTACAAATACATCAACAGGCTATAGTCATCTAGATAGGGAATTAATTAATTATTAGTGTCGCCTAACCCTGAAGTCACATTATAAAGTGACATTAATGATTAAAAAAGACACTATAATATTAATTGAGCAGAAAAGGTTAAATAGGGCCAAGGAAGGATCAACATTAAATTAAAAGAGAGGAAAGAGGTAAAAATCTCACTAAAGTCATTTATTTAATTAAAAAGTGAGATTTGTCCAAAGAAGGTGAAAAGTCACTTAGAAGCCAAAGGTAAAAAATTATAAAAGGGGGAAATGAAGCCCGTACGTCTCATTCTTGTCTATTTTCATTTTCGCAACTAAGAACTATTGAGCTAGTGTTTCTCTTGGGACGAAAACCCTAGGAAGAAATCACTGATTTCAGTGGTGAGACTATCCACTCTAGTCAGTAGTGGGAGAGATCAGGCAGATCTTTCACTTGTTCTTCAAGGTCGTTACTGGGTTGGAGCATTTTACCTTTAGATCTGTGTTTTAGACAGAGTTTTAGTACTAAATGAAAGAGGTGCAGTAGTTTGAAGGAACAACCATTTTCTCTTGGAATATCGAGCTTCAATGATCATATTAAGAAGGAAGTCGAGCCCTTCCTTTATCCATATCAGTTTTTTTTTCTGTCAGTGAAAGCAGTGGTGATGGGGGCGCACATACAATCTAAAAGGGGCGTGTGGCTTACAGAGTGGCTTTATTTGCTGTCTGTACCTTCATTTGTTTGTTGGTGGTCTTTGGGAGGGTGCATTTGAAAGGAGAATCCGTCTCTGCTGAAGATTTGTGTACACAGCTCTTACCACCCATTTCACAAGGAATTGTCAACAGGAAGAGTCAAGTTACAGCATAGTGTGCTACAGGATTGTGCTGGCTTTTTCTACTGCCTTCGAGTTGTATTGGTTTGGGACTCATCTTTGAGCTGCTACAGGACTTTTGGGGTGAAGACTCTCTATACTTATGCTACAGACATCAACAAGTTCGATTCCTTTGAAGGCTGCCTTTTTATATGCAAGTTACAGGCATCAAAACAGGCATGTAATCTCTGTTTCCTAGGAAATATATATGGCCGAGATTTAAAGTTAGAAATCTGATATTGTGCTCCTTGTGATGGCTTATATATATTGTATGCATTTCACAAGGAGTTGTCAACAGGAAGAGTCAAGTTACAGCATAGTGTGCTACAGGATTGTGCTGGCTTTTTCTACTGCCTTTGAGTTGTATTGGTTTGGGACTCATCTTTGAGCTGCTACAGGATTTTTGGGGTGAAGACTCTCTATACTTCTGCTACAGACATCAACAAGTTCGATTCCTTTGAAGGCTGCCTTTTTATATGCAAGTTACAGGCATCAAAACAGGCATGTAATCTCTGTTTCCTAGGAAATATATATGGCTGACATTTAAAGTTAGAAATCTGATATTGTGCTCCGTGTGATGGCTTATATATATTGTATGCATTGAGTGTGATCTCTTTCATGTGAAACTCACTAGATTAAACTACAACCAGTCTATACCAAGGACTTCATAAGATCTGGTTTTAGACTGTATTTCCAGCCATGTTTCAAAGAGTTTGTGAAATTGACAAATTGTATCCGCCACATAACATGGGATGAGGGATAAATTTCAGTCTTCAAGGAAAGTGCAATTTACAGTGGCTTAGTAACCAAGTGTTTGACAAAAATACAAACTGCACACACCCACAGTAAGCTACAGCAATACATGTGCAACTTGTTATTAAAACTCCTCCACCCAAACTAATAGCAGAGGTATCCATAGTCAGATTCAAAAAAGGAATATCAACTACTTCATTTAATAACTCGGCATTGCCTCACTACCAGCTACAGTAACACAAACTCATGGCTATTAAGAAGTTTATACTCAGAATTTTCACAAGATTTTAACAGTCAGTTGGGCCATATTTGCAAGCCATAACAGTAAGTTAAAAACATATCCAAGTTCTCAGTCAGATTCCAGAGGTTATAGGGCATGAACTTAGCTTGTTTTGAACTTGGGAACATCATAGGAAGTATATTTGTTCTTATCTGAAATTAGGAAGAACAATGATCATTTTTATCAAAGAAAGTTTTCAAGGTCCTGCAAAGGATGATTTAGATATCAACTATATCGATATAGAAGTTTATACTCAGAATTTTCACAAGATTTTAACAGTCAGTTGGGCCATATTTGCAAGCCATAACAGTAAGTTAAAAACATATCCAAGTTCTCAGTCAGATTCCAGAGGTTATAGGGCATGAACTTAGCTTGTTTTGAACTTGGGAACATCATAGGAAGTATATTTGTTCTTATCTGAAATTAGGAAGAACAATGATCATTTTTAGCAATGAAAGTTTTCAAGGTCCAGGATGATTTAGATATCGACTATAATTTAGTATATTTTTTTCCCAACAAATAAAAGAATGCTCTAAGTATTTTGGAAAGAGTGAAAAACATATTACCCATATTGCAAATGAAAAAAGAAAAGTCGCAATGAGCTTGATTATGAAAAGGTTACTAGTCAACCTTTGAAACATATGCCTCTGCTTCTGACAGTGTTCTCCTCAAAGCCTCTGCACATTTTGGATCACATGCTGAAAAGAACAAGAATCAGCAGGATGTCAATCTAAATATCTGAAATATTTATATATTTATTGCACATAAAAACAAATTAATTATAATCCATTTATGAAAGAAAGCAAGAATATTATCATTAAATGACAGCATACTATTTCGTATACTGTCAATGGTTACCATCTTAACTTCAATATTTTTTGTGCTCAATGATTTCTTGCAGTGTCAAGAGGCCCTAGAGATGACCCTAAAGTTCAGGACAAATAGGAGATATTCTGCAGATAGAAACATCAACACAAGACACCATATATTTCCTCATGAACATGAAGCACACTTGAATAATTGAACTGAATCGCTTGTACTGAGTGGAAAGTCCTACTATTAAAAAGATCACTCAAAGAATATCCAGCACAGAAACAAAGAGACACAAAGATTTATCCTAGGAAACCCTTCTACTCAAGGGTTTCTTACTCAGAGAATCAATTCAAGATACAAAATATATCCAGATACATAGCTGAGATGGAGATAAACCAAAAGAAGAAATTCTGCAAAGATAGCAGCCCCAAAAGTAGCCTTCTTCTCTCTCTTGCGCACTTCCTTCTCGATGTGGAGAGAACTTGCTTGATGGATGAAATAAACGAGGCGTCACCCTTTATTTATACTTGATTTTTGGCTGACTTTTTCACTGGTGCCAACTTGTTTCTAGCATTATAATAATTGTTTATTGCCTTTTCTGGGCCCGACTTGTTGAGAGAATACCTCCCAACGCTACATACACCAACACTCCCTCTTAGCTAGGGAGATATCATGCTAGAACACATCTAGATATCATCTGAGCATCACGACTGTCTTGAACATCTCTTCATCATAAGAAAGGTCTTCCAACACAACTTGTCCATCAAGAAGTATCATCAACTCAACTCAGACCATCGAGGAGTCAACATAAAGAACAACTAGCTCCCTCTCTCTTCCTCTCTAAGGAAGAGTCACACCATTCTTCCTATCTCAGGGAGAACACTCCCTCTCAATGAGGGATGTATTCTTCTTGCTCGTTCTATCCGAACACATCTTGGGTTTCTTCAAAGTCTTCACGCCATGACTTGTCTTCAATAAATCATCTCAAGGAAATGTTGATTATGATCTTGCATCAGGTTGATGGTTTCAAGGTCTCTTAGCCAAGTCTCATGGCTGAATCCATACACCTGCATGAGTGAGTATCTAGAGACTAATCTCCCCACTCCGTCACAAAGTGTCCAGGAGATGGCACTGCCCCACTCCAAGCATCTCCCCACTCCGTCACAGAGAGCTCAGGATAAGGCACTGCCCCGCTCCGAGCATCTCCCCACTCCATCAAAAAGTGTTCGAGAGATCTCCCTACTCTATCACAGAGTGTCTAGGAGAAGGCACTGCCGCATTCTAAGCATATCCCCACTCCATCATAGTGTTCGAGAGATCTCCCCACTCCGTCATAGATTGTTCGAGAGAAGGCACTGCCCCATTCTGAGTCATCTTCGGGACTCGAATCTCCACCCCATCACAGGGTGTCCAAGAGATCTCCCCACTCTGTCACAGAGTGTCCAAGAGAAGGCACTACTCTCCCCACCCCATCACAGGGTGTCCGGGAGAAGGCATTGTCCCATCTTGACCCATCCCTAGCCAAGTCTCATGGCCAATAGTGGGAAATACTCGATCCTCAACCTCTAGGAGGATAATGTGTGAAACTGAGGACTAAGCTTCGCATCCGATCACAAGATGTCTGGAAGAAGGCACTGCCCTATTCTGAGTTATTCACCTCTAGCCAAATCTCATGGATACTACTGAGGGAATGCTCGATGCATCAACACTACTCATCAAGCAAGGGCCAATCTCACCACCCCGTCACAGGTGTCTAGGAGAAGATATTGCCCTGCTATTGGATCATTCACCCCTAGCCAAGTCAGATGGCTAATATTGGGGGAATGCTTGCCCTATATTACAAACATCACATCTTCAAGCTCATCACATCTCCCTCTATGTTGGAGCGCCTACTCCCTCTGCATCTAAACACCTTGCTCCTTCTTCATAGAATCCATCTTGTTGTCCTGGGATCTGAAGCCAACTCCCTTTGACAGTTCTGCTTCTTCAACAAATATCTATCAATCCCGAAGTATCAGCTAGAGAATGTGCAAGATCTACAAAACTTGTGATATTTTCCCATTTATCACAAGGCCCTGAGGTTGCTCCCTCTATCATGGAAGCAATCCTTCCTGCCTCATCTTATGAAACACTAAATAACAATTTTAACAAATGTTTTGGGCTCCCGTACCAGGGAAAATGGCCCAATTACAATAATGATCCTAACTAAGGAATTAGATATTTGTTGGGCTCCTGTACCAGGGAAAATGACCTAACTAGAAATAATAATAACCTAGTAAAATATGAAATATGTTGGGATCCCATGCCAGGGAAAATGACCCAACTACAATAATAATAGCCTAGAAAAATTTTAAAAATTTGTTAGGTTCCCGTACCAAGGAAAATCACCCAACTACAAATAAAAAATCAAAAGAATTATTGTGTTGTTATCTCGTCAGGCTTTACCTTCTTCAGTGGAGGTTCCTCATCGACATGTGTTGTTGATGAATGTTGCTTCCCTCTCTTTCTTTGAGGACAATCCATAGCATAGAAACCAAACTTGTCACACCTGTAACACTAGATGTGTGAAATATCCTTCTTCTTCCTTGGCCCTTGATCTAAAGTTGAGGTTGGTCTTCCCTCTAAACTTTTCCTCTCAAACATGCTACCCTTTCTTTTAGCATGAGTAGTAAGGGCTTGATTTTCTACATCATATGGTTGTAGAAAATATTTTCTGGTTGCAACTCTAGACTCTTCCTGAATGCAATTTACCCATAACTAGTTAAACTTGGGCAGTTTGGATCACCCACTAATGCTCTGAATGAATAGTTCCCAAGAATTGGGAAGACCATTGAGGGTCATCACAACAAGCTCTCTATCTGCAACTACTTCTCTAATGGTGCCCAACTAATCCTTTAGTTCAATAATCTTCATGAAGTAAGATGCAACTAAATCTACTTTAGTCATCTTGATATTTGAGAGTTGTTGTCTTAAGGCAAGTGCTCTGTTGACATTGTTATTTTCAAATAGCTCCTTCAAGGCATCCAACATTCTTTTGGCCATATTCTTCTGGGAGAATTGAGGTAACAAATGATCTTTAACAGAGTCTATCAAAATCCTTCTTTCCTTAGCATCATACTTCTTCCATTGTGGCTCTTCTCCCTCTACTTCTGGTTTCGATACTCCTTCCAAAAATTTAGAAGATCATTCTCTTTTAAGATGATGAGTACCCTAGGCTTCCATGAATTGAAGTTGGAAACCCCATCAAGTATATCTTCAACTTTGACACTCGTCATCATGACTGCAGGTCGTATAAACTAAAACCTGATCCATAAACCCTAGCAAGAGAGGGCCAAAACTTGAAGCTTAGCAGATGAGAAATTTGATCCCAAGGAAAGATGCATCCTCCTTAGGGGTTTCCAAAACACTATTTTCCAGTGAAATTTGTGGACATAACAACTCAAAACTGGAAACCCTAGTTTCTCGATTTCGGTAGATAATAGGTAAAAAATGAAAATTCTTAAATCTAAAATCTGCTTCCACAAATAGGTGCGCCCCCCTAGGGCGAGTTGGAGAATGCTAAGGTCGAACCCAAACAATGGTCAAGAAGGCTTAAAACAGTAAGCCCTAGTTCTTGACCCCGACAAAAATTAGGTCAAAAAGTGAAAATTTACCAAACTGGATTTGCCTCCACAGATAAGTGCGCCCTCCTATGGCGAGTTCCACAAGTGCTCTTTTCAAGTGAATCTATGGAGATAAGGGTCCAAACTTGGATGCCCTCGTTTCTGGCAATGGCATCTATTTAGCACTACTCTGATACCATTTTGGATTTTATAATAGCAACATTATATTTCAATTATATGCAGCGGAAAATAAATAGGATCACTGAGAGAATAACCATGCACAGAAACAAAGAGACAGGGAGATTTATCTTGGGAAACCTTTCTACTCAAGGGAGAAAAACCCAGCAACATTTCTTACTCAAAGAATCATTTCAAGATACAAAATATATCCAAATACATAGCTAAGATGGAGATAAACGGAAAAAATAAATTCTCCGAAAATAGCAGCCCCAAAATTAGCCTTCTTCTCTCTCTTGCGCACTTCCTTCTTGATGTGGAGCGAACTTGCTTGATGAATGGAATAGTTGGATTTTTTCATCCCATCGACTTCTCAAACATCCCAAGTTTTTCATGCCAGGTGTGGGGGATATATATAAATGGCTTCCAATCTTTCATGGAAATTATGAGGATTCAGCCATCTAGCATGTCAAGTATTTCCTTCAATTGATGGTTGACTCCAATGTTCTTTATGAGGACAATATGATGGAAATGTTTGCTAGTACTTTTCAAGGATAGGCCTGTTGTTGGTTCTATTAGGGCCTTCCTAGTAAGTGTATAACCTCCTTTCCAAGCTTCCTATGGATGTTTTTAGAGCAGTGGCATGATGGTAGGGGTAGTATGAATGGTTTGGAAATATTCCTTGAAAAGATATTTATCTCCTACCTATCTGGGACAGAGTATCATACAGAAACATATGACGGACCTTTTTCCATGATACAAAGTGTTGAAGACTTGGAATTACTTCTGGAACATTTAAGTGAAGAATAGGTCCATGATACTCCCATTAAAGAACTTCCTCGTGTTGTCATAGACAACATCGAATGTATGGAAATCCCTCTAAGTTATTTTAGAAAGGAAGAGATTAAACGGCTTATTAAAGAATATGATGCCTCTCTCAATACACAGCAGAATTATGAAGATAGGCACACTCGTGACAACCTAATTGAAGAAGTTCATGAAGAAACCTCATCTAAAGACATTTTTGAAAACCATCCTCATGTCACATCAACAGAAAATAATGAAGATGCGGAAAAGCTAGAGGAACCCATTGAGCAGCATATCCCAAGCGACCCCATTGAAGATATTGATGAAGGTCCCTTGATTGAAGATGTTATTGAATATCCTCTTCATGATACCATAATAGAAACTATTGAGGACTTGAAGGATCCTCGGGATTATTTTAAAGAGGATGATCACATGTGCATTCCGGATTTGCGTCAAGAAGAAACCATCATAGAAACTTATATAGAAATTTATGACGCAGTCTATATGGTGTATGACGATACTCCTCTATGTTCTTCGCATGGTGATGAGGGTTCAAAAAGTTCACTCCCTAGTAACATTTTTGAAACTAGACTTTCTTAAGAGGATTATTGTGAACGTGGAGATGAGCTTAGCCAAGAACATGATGCCATGGACGAAGAATCCCCCATATTTGACAAAGGTATGGATGATGATTATTGGACTTACATTGAGAAGCCCATTTTTTATGTATCAAGAGAGGTTAGTGTCAATTTGGAGACCTTTAGAGGTTTTGGTATGGAAGAGGATAGTGTAGAGTTCTCATATGATTATTCAGAATCACACACAAGTGTTAGCAGTGAATACCTGGAAAAGTAATGCATTGAAGAGTCAAATTCGATACAACCGATGGAATGTTAGTCTGAGCCTACAGCTTCACATTCAAAGGTTCCTCATGATTTGGAGCAGCCTGGGGCTTACAAAGAGAGTTATCAGCCGATAAGCCCTTTTGATATGTATGATGGAGTTGTTGATCTGCCTCATCGTATAGATATCTACATTAACCCTATCCAGGCTTGGATAGAAGAAGCCTACAGAAGCACATGCCAGTTTGGGAAGCAGTTTGATGAAGTTCTACATGCCTATGATTTCCCATCCATCCCGCCCCTCTTAAATATCCACGCAGGTTTGCATTTTCTATTGAAGATATCCTTGTTTTGTTTGGTAACCAAACACATGGGGAAATTTTTAAATTTTGATCAAATGTTAAGGTGGTTACACTGGATTTTTCATTTTACTTAAAATTTTGATTATGGTATGCTTAGAGTAGACAAATAAGCTCCTTAAAGTGAGCATTTACCTTTTATGCATTTCTTTTGTGTAATTGGAAATAAATAATCAACTTTTTTAGTTAAAGTTGTTCTTTTCACTTTCAAATAATGCAACTTATGGTTCATTGGCTTTTTACAAGATTTTGTGCTACTAAGGTTGGCTTGTCAAGTTGAGATGTTTTTACAAATTATTGAAACCAAAGATTCTATGGTTCTCGCATACTCTCCTTTCCTAAAAACTAGATCGAGCACACATCCTGCAATTGGAGCCAGATGTTACCGCCTGAGTTGCACTCACTCAGACTTTAAAGTGAGCTGGCAAAGATGAACAAAGTACTTGTTCAAACTCAGAGCTCAGAAGTCCATCATGCCTTCTTGGCCTTATTTTAATTTACGTACCACGTATTCATACCCCTTTGGGAAATTGTAAAGGGACTTGGCTTCCTAAGACTTAGACATCAATCCAATCATTCCAAGGTGTTTTTTCACTTGTCAATTATACAATGTTGAACAAGCGATGTATAATTTTCAAGTTTTTCACTGCTCCTCCAAAGCTGGAATGGTCGTCTTGGTCGTTAGGCCTTAGGAGGTTATTAAAGTCCACGTGTCAATGTATATGAGCATGCTAGGCATCGATATTGAGTCGTATGGACATGTGCTAGGTCCCCCTAGATTTTTGTTCAAATCTGAGAAAAATAATTTTTCTCGTTTTTAAGCCATTTTTTAATGATTTAATTAAAAAACTTGTAAATGGCATAAAAACTTGATCCGCAGGCAAAATTTGGCGTGGGGATACTCGTTTTAACACTTAGAGCATACTCTTTAGCTTGAGACCCGCTTTTCATACACTCTGACTGATCAAAAAGTTACTTATGGTCGTTTTTCGCTATCAGAGAATCAAAATGACACTTAAATACTAAAACTGCAACATTTTGGCACAAGACAATTTTAAAAATAAAGTCAAAAAATTGATTTTTAAAGTGTGGTGGGTGACTTGGCATAGTGGGTCCCCATGTAGGCGACTCCTTCCTAGGAGAAAAGCGTCACTTTCAAGCATGTTTTAATACCATGCATTTTAACTGAGGTTCATCTCCTTCCTCACGGCATGGCCCCATGCAAGTTGTTTTAGCGTGAAGGTTGTTAGCACATGCGAATTGGAGTGAGGAGGTGGCATAGTAGGTAGAGTGAGGTCACCTACCTCATGGGAGGTGGAGCCTCCTCCACGGAATCCCTTCACTTAACTCTGAGTCAATCCCATAAATCACTCTCATCACCTGAGTTCTATTGCCAGTGTTGGTTGCGCCCACTTGGGCCTACTCTGGCTATAAATAATGCATCCCTCTCCCATTTCAAACTAGTTGGAATATGTTGGGAAGAGCTTGCGCATTGTAATCAGTATTCATTTGAGAAATAAAGAGACTTTGGAGGTCTAAAATTGTGATGTGATTTCGTGGAGTGGATGTATTATTTTTTGGTTGTATAAAGGTAACCTAGATTTGAGCCATATGCATGCTATGAATCTTGTGTAGCTTACTTGAAGGGTTGGTATTAACTTTGTGAGATAGGTTAATCATTTTGTTTAATGAGTTGATCTATTGAGTATATATATTTAGAGATCTTACTGAATGCTTCATTTGCTTATGAATGCTTTTATATTGATTTCTAAATACGCATGCTTCTACATTTGACCTTTGTTTTGTGCGTGTGTGATATGCAGGTTGTCGTGATTGTAGTCGTGAAAGATCTTGTTTGATCTCTCTGCTTTTTCTAATAGTATTTGTTGTAGATAAAAGTCCCTCGACACACCACAAGTGAAGGCTCAAGAATCCTCTATTCTCCAAGCTGCCCTTTCTTTCCTTCTCCCCTTCTTTACACTTCATTGTTTCCAGTTTTCCTTTGAAAGGCAGTCGTAGATCTGCATTCAAATTCATATTTTAAGAATAGATCCTAAACTTGCTTTTCTTTTCTAAGATCTATACTTGTTTTGCAAATCACTATTACTTGTTAGTCCAGATCTAAGGCGTTATCTTACGTATTCAAGTTATTTATCTAGTATAACAAAAAGCTTGATTAGACCCAGATGCGAGTGTTTGCCATGCTACCAATGACAAGGGGGAGGCTAACAAGGTCGTCCCTTCTCCCGCATGACGTCATTTTGCACTCACCTCATGGCTACGGGCCTTTATTTTGGTCTGGGACGTGGCCAGCTCCAGCTACGTCAATGGGACTCGGCCATCAACTAGACGCAAGGCATAGTAAATACGCCAGCCTGCTGCATGGGCCGACGTGCCCACCATTATCATCCTCAATCTCGCACTATGACGGTTCATTTGCCCCCGCTGCTCCAGCAATTTTGTCGTCGGAAGCTCCCAGCCTTCATCACCCCCTGCAATTTCGTTCTCGGCTCTGGATCTAACAGTCTTCTTCACCACTCCACCATGCCCAGGAGGCAGCGCAGCATTCCTCGTCGTGCCCGTTAGGGTAGGGTGCTCAGGCAAAGCGCCCAATTTCACTCTCAACACAAGCCAATGGAAAAGATTTTGATATCGAAATCCCTAAAGCGGTTCGGTTGATCGTCAATGACTGGGAGGACGAGTTATTCGGAGCTGCCAACGTTGTTGGACAAACCCTGGAACGAAGGAGAAACTATTGGGTCATAAAGAATTTGCTCATCCGCCTCATCCTCCGTTTTTTCGCCCAACCTTTAGAACCTGCGCCTCCTGTTTGTCTCTCGTCGTTGGCTGCTCCAACTGCTCCACCTGCTCCTGTTAGCACCACTGTTTCTCCAGCCTCCAACTCTGTCCCTCCTCCCACCGCCATTCCCCCACCGTAGACTCGCGCTTCCACTCTTTCGGCAAGCAAATTCTCCTCCAATCCAGTCGTGCCCAAAAAGAACGCCCCTCTCCCAGCAAAACAGCCCCCTGCAGGTAGCAATGTTGCGAACGACGCCACCAGCGACGAAGTGATGGATTCTTCCAGTGATGATCCAGCGGAAGTGCCGACTCAGCCTGCCTCCACAGGCTTTGGTTCCCCATTGTCGAGGAACCTTACAACACGCCATAATCAGGTTTTGTCATGATTTCATGCCTTTTTCATAATGTATGCGGGCTCCACAATCCAAACTCAGGTTTTGTCAGGGGTTCATGTCATTTTCTAAATAAATGTTGGCTCTACATGCTGGTCTGGTCTTTTCAAGGAACCTGATTGTCTTTTGGTATAAGTCTCTCTTTCTGGGCATGTTTTTCCCTCCTGGAGGGAGGGTCCTGATTTTGTGGATCTGTTTTCCCTCCTGGAGGGAGGGTCCGGCTCTTCTCTAAACATCTATGTCTACTACTTCCCATGAGCAGGTCGTCTTCTCTGTTTTGTAACTTCATATGTACTATTATTTTCTTTTTTAATAGAATAGCTTCCAACTTACAAAAAAAACAGAAAGCTTGATTAGTAAGTTAGCTTCCGAGTTTGAATTCCATATCTAGCATCTAAGTGCTTTGAATTGTTTTGCTATCCTTAAGAAGCAAACACAGACCCTAAGAAAGCATCTTTTTTAGCTTGCTTTCTCAATTATTTTCATCTATTTTTATCATTTTTTACTTAGAATTTTTTCGGCAAGTTTTGGTAGGTTTTCCCAAAGCACTCTTAAAGTGTTTTGGGGCATGTTTGACTAATGTTTGCTTGCTGTTTTTGCAGGTTTAACGAAAAAAGAGGAGGAAACTCTGGCAAATTTTCGAAGAATTGGGTAAAAAGAAAGCCAACAGAGCTCCCTCTTGCATAAACATTCATTTTTTCAATAATTTGTAAGCCTTTGGATCCGAATTATAAGCACCAAAATGCATTTCTACCGATGTTGTAAAAAATTAATAAACATTTGAGTAGGCTCCTAAGAGCCCACTCCTCATCCCCTCTGGGGGGATCCGCGTCGGTGCATTTTTTCTTGATTTTTTATATTTAGCTAGTTCAACTTTTATTTCATGTTTATCATTTTTCTTATGTTGTAAAAGTAAAAGGAAATACTTACCCCACGCTCTCCCGAGTATCCTGAAATGGGGAAAGAGATTTGTGGTAGGAATTAATTAGAAAATCTTTCCTTAGTTTCTTTAGTGCTTAAACCTTGCCCAGTTGTGCTCTCCCGAGTATTCCGAGAGGGGGAAAGAGACTCATAGTCGTCAATTGGTTTGTTAATAAAGACAACACATTAGAACTTTCAATAAAATTGACGAAGGCTCCTTCCCCGTATGCTCTGCACCGTTGCAGCTTGTCTGATCAGTTGGCTATACCAGAAAGGGATACAAGTGACTAGAATAATAGGACAATCCATATAAGCTCATTTCTTGAGAAATCGGGAGGTCGCAAAGGGTTGACACCACAAAGTCAGGGGGCTACTCCAAGCAGGTTATGCCTCGCCCCGTTGGACACTTGGTAAAACTGCCTTAGCACTCATTTCGAAGGAGCCTACCTTATTGGGGCAAACCCACAATTAACCCACTCCCTTAATCACTCATCTAATAAACCTAAAATTTACCAACCGAGACACTGCAATACTTTCACTGAGACTACACTAGCAACCCTCATATGCAAATCACTTTCTTCATTTGGCACTGTTCTATTTACTCTTTTATTTTGCATAAGTTAATTTTGCAAAATGTGTCTTGAATGATGTGTTTATCTTTCTCCAGGTTGCCAAGAGTAATTTATTTGCAGTAATTGGTTGGTAACATTTTGTTTCAATTCACTCTAAAAAACTCCCAAAAAATCCGTTGTTTCATACTTTGATTGTTAGAAAATGCCTTAAATTATCTTTCCTTGGGTCCACCCCCCTTGGCTTAGCTAGGAGTTGGCCTAGACGGAGGAGCTAAGTATCAGGTGACAGCACTTGGCTCGAGCTTGCCCCCAAGATCGCACCGAGTGGTTTGAAGATGTCTGGCACGTCACCCGAGGTGCGAATTAGGCAGCAACAGATTGCATGTGTGATTTTCATCACTCAATTCAAAGATTTGCTTTATGTAAACTTCATTAGATTTGGCTTGATTTGTAGATGGTCCTTCCATTCAGTTCCTCAGATTCTTTGGATTGGAGGAGACTCATTTCTCCTTTATGATGGATAGTCATGATTCCACTTATTGGTTCTTTCCACGTGGTTGCAAATCTTGATTGATGGATTAAAATGTTAGGTGATCTTTGACGATGCTTCCTATCTCATGTGATTCATCTCAACATCATGATGATCTTTGACGATGCTTCCTATCCACCTGACACATAAGCTAGACTAGGTGAACAATAGGGAATGGCGGTGTCTCACAGATGGGTGGAATAATGAGAATGCTCCACTAGACTCTAGACAAGCAACTTTTTAGCAATTTATTTACACAACAATATTCACTACTTAACCTCTAGAGGCAGGTGCCATGGTAAGCCTTCTGGCCTTCCAGAAAATGACAAAGACATGACCTTTGGGTGCCAGTCTCACCCTGTTGCCCTGTGGGGGCAAATGAGTCGTACATTATACAAAGAATGGGTGCTCATCCTCTAGCCTTCAACTTTATTTGAAAAGATTTATTTTTATTAACTTGCCAGCCTCCAAGAGCAGGTGCCCTAGAAAGCCTTCTGGGCTCCCGAAAATGACTAAGGCCTAGCCCTGACAAGATTGCCACACCTATTACCCTGTGGGGGTAAATGAGCCTTACACCATACAATGGATGAGTGTTCATCTCTTCGCCACGGGCTAGTTTTACTTATATGTGCAGTAGTGTCTAAAAACACTTTTGCTTTGCTGGCAAGGCATCCATTTAGAATAACTTTAAGCTTCGATGCCTTATTGTCTAAAGACACTTTTTAGTAAGACTACTTGTGTTCGAGACCTACAGGTAGACCATCCCTGTGACAAGCATCACACAAACCATCACCGAGACACAATTTAGACATGGAGACCTATTCCAATATAGAGGTGAAGGTGGGAGAAATCCTAGATGTCATTGGTCAAGTTGCAAGTCAAGTTTAATCAACATCAAGGGAAGGCAACGAATGGATGGTGATAATGAAAATGGTGCCAAGACTAGCAAGTTGTGTACCTAGGGGAAATGACTAAATCCATACTACAAGCAGGGTATGACCAATGAGTATACAAAGGAATCTCTTAGATTGATCGGTTATATGCCATGAATGAGCCTCATGACCCCAAATTCGATGACTACTTTGGATCTGCTAAAAGTGGGAGATCATCAACTGGTGGCTCATCATCTGTTGATCTCATAATAAAGGACTGGCTCAAAGAACAGATCACTACTGCTCAGGAACAAAAGTATCCCAGCTACTATATATGTGACAACATCTGGCTCCAACTAGGACAAGTGCTCTAAGGGAGAGAGCACATGAGAACCTCAGATGTCTATGGTATGCAGCAACGCTCATCCAATCATCAGATATGCACCTAATCTACTGCCCCATCTATAGTAAAGCCTATTTATGCACATGCTGGAAACAACACTACCCAGCAGTACATGTGGCATAAAATAAAATAAAATGCTAGAAATAAACTACCGAAAAGGAAATGTTGAAATATCAATGCGGAAAGTAAAGTGCTAAAATAAAACATCTAATCTAAGAACTGTCAAGCAGTTGCAAAGTTTATTAAGGAAGACCCAGACAGAAAACAACAAAGGGCCAGACTCAATGGCCTAGTAGACTCAAACAAACAAAAAAAAGACTCAAAGAATCAGGACCATGCAACACTGAAGACTCAATCTTATTTGCTCAAAAGAGCTTATTCAAGTTCCTACTCTAAAGTAAACAAGAAAGGAAGGTCTCGCTAAGTCAGATCTGGAATATAATCCTAGAAACTAGTCTCATTAACAAGGATGCGAATCTGATGTCCATTCGTAGAGGATAAAAAATAGAACTTTCCATCTATGCATTCTACAATGAACGGGCCAACCCATAAGTCAACATACTCTCTAGAAATGCGAAAATAATCTGCATTCCTCAAGACAACTCTATTACCATGGTCGAACTGCCTTCGGTTTACCGTGGAAGGTATAACCTGAATATCTCGTATGGCATCCAAAGGCACATCGACGTTCCCTCGCAGATAAGGATGCTCTATGCTACAATTAGGTATGGGATGAATGGTATCATTTTTAGCAAGATCTTCCTCAGGAAGTACGGAAATGCTCCCTACTAGCATCTGAGGGATCCTATTTCTCTCCATGCAATCGGTACTTCCTTTTTCAGATTGTGAGCGTATAGTGTTGCTTTGTGTATCATTCGTAATCAACAAATCTTCAAGAGTGCTCTCTAACGGTGTGCGGATGGGAGAGGTGGAAGAGGTTTCCTCGTGATAAGTACTAGATTCTTCTCCTAAAGGGAAAGGCACTGAATAAGATGTCATGTCGGAGTGGGTGCCTTCTCCTTCAAAATGAGGATTCTCTCGAGGTAAAAGGAAACTGGGGAAGTTAGGAAAATTGTTCATTACGGGAAAATCATCCAAATTTTGCTAGTCAGTGGTAGGCTATGAAAGGGGTGGAGGTGGGTCAACAAGATGAATAATCTCTCTATCATTTGGCATAATATTGCTTTCCCACCAATAAATTGGTGGAACGCCTTGTTGTGCCCTATCCTAATTGACCTCCATATTAACAATATACTCCCTTAACATTCTAAAACTTCTCTGTTCATGAGGGGATATAATGTCTTCTACAAAGGTTTCCCCACTTCTCCTCACAACCTTCAATCTGTGTTCTAGCTCTTCATGTGGAATAGTCATGTGTGGATCAATGCCTCCAAATCCTCGAGTGGAATCAGGAAGGCGGCTAGAAACATCAAATCCTTCTATGCTACCAGCAATCGTCAAATCATGAGTGTTTTCATAAGAAGCTTCAAACATAATCGAGAAGCTTCAAACATAATCAGCTCATGATTGGACCTTCGAATAAGACTCTGGAGATCCCTTTCTTCTTCTAATGAATTGGGTTCTTGAAAAGATCTCCAAATACTCTTTGTGTCATCTTCACTTCCTATTGAATTATCACCTTCTTCCATAACCATGAACACACCATCAAGAAACAACTCACCCTGGCCATATGAATTCTTAATCCTATCTTCGTACTGGTCGAAATGTCCATCATAGAAAGGTTCACGATAAATCCTAACCATCGCTCCGTCAGAATTAGGAATAGTGGCATATGACAAGTCCATCTGTAACTGGCCACCTAATCCTGTCGACCATCTCTAACTCAAAAGAATCCCATAAACTGGGGGCAAATCAACAACTACAACATCCATGAGAGTAGATATGTCTAAACAAGCAAACAAGTCTGCTTGTAGATTCTTGATCAATCCAAAAATATGGGCAGGCCTTAAATCCATTCCACACACGTTCTTATAAGGTTTAGTGATTTGCAACCCCATGGCCTCCATGATACTTTTGGGCATCACATTCATGGCAACTCCAAAGTCAATCATACAGTTGTGTACTAGGAGCTCACCAATGTGGAGAGTAAGATAGAAAGGCCCATGCCCTTCATTCTTTCTCTCATAAAGCGTTGCCCTAATCTCAATTGGGGGATCCTCTCCCTCCTTGATTGCAACATTCAAATGTGATTGGGAAGAGATTCAATAACCTATCATTTTGGCAGACTATGGGAATGTTATCGAAGAACTCAGTCACTTGATTCTTTATGGATGAAAATTTTACTAACTTGGTCAAGGGGATGTTTTGCGTGATCTTGTCCGATTCATTTTCAATGTTAATATTCAAATCATACTCAGCAGGAATTTGATCTAACTCTTCCTCTTCATCCTTCTTTTCTTCCAACTTCCGATCGAGAAAAGGCAAAGACCTTTCCCTACCTTTCTCCCCCTTATAGATTTGAACTATGGGTCTGTTGATTTCATTTATTTGCTCTAAAGGGCAAATGTGGCATGTACTGATGGGATCATCCTCCATGCCAAATAGAATTCTACCAAAGGTCTCATCAAAATCATCAATAAAGTTAATCTTTTTTGGTGAATCTTCTTCTTCATTCTCTTTGTGAGGATAGTAATCAAGATCCTCCTGCCCTTGTTCTCTAGTCCAATTAACTGCGTTGGGATCAGGGGGTGTTTGATTTACGGGATTCTTTCTTAAGTCATCATTCATGGGTCTCTTTTGAGGGTTCCAATAAGGTTTAGGTCCATACTGCTTCCTATACCTATCGAACTCCCTACCCCTAGCTAGCTCCCTTGTGATTAGAGCCAAAATTTTTACCATCTCTTGCATGTTTTCCAACATATCAACTGGTTCCTTAGATGGTTCTTTCACTTTCTTAGTTTGTGACTCTATTTTAGATCAAGATGGACCATAGGAGTCGAAGAAGTTTTGCTTGCCCATAGACACATTGTTTGCTTCAACTTTTCTTGCATTATCTTGGGCAAGTTTGAGGTCAGTAAGGCTCTTCTCTTTTAAGTGATAGCCAAACCATCCATCAAATGCGTTTAGATAATGAATCAAGAGTGCTTGATCTTTAGGTCTGATAGTGTCAGGTACACTTGCTACAGTTTTATCAAACCTAAGGTTAAATTCTTGGACAGTTTCACTTTCCTTCTTTCTGATTTCAAAAAGTTGACTCAAAAAGAATCTACCATTCAACTTTGTTGACCATTGACTCTTTAAGATAGTAACAAAAGCGTCATAACCCCCTATTGACGAAGCAGGAAACCTATCAAACCATCTTCACCTTCTAACGAAAACAAAAGGCCCCTCATGTAGACATCCTCCTCCTCTGCACCATAAGCTTCCATGTGTGACCACACGACATCTATATGGTCTTCGATGGTGGTTGCACAACTACCAAAGAATTTAGGAATACTCTCGAAATATTTATCCGGCATATCATGGGGTGACCCAACTATTTGGGACAAGTCAAAAGGCGAGGCCTTAGCCTTGTTGCCAAAGGTTCATGCTTGGTTTGTGTTTGTGTTCGTGGTCATCTAGGCCATTGAAATAGGTTGGGAAATTGGAACATAAGAAGAGACTTGATTAGACAAAGGATCTAGATTTAATGGTGTAGAATTCGGACTAGTAGAAGGATAACCTGGGAGATGATTAGGAGACCCAGTGGAATTGGCAATTTTCCAAAAGAAAGTTATGGACTGTGCTTTTAGATCTCTACAACCTAGGTTCCTTTTATAAGTAATGGGGCTTCCTTCAACTAAATTAGATTGACTTTTGAGATCATAAGGATGGGTCTGGCATCGCTCCTCAAAGGAGTCGCATTGTGGAGTCGTCAGGTGAGATACTAAATGAACTCACCGAAAGGTATGTCGTTGGGGAAGCATGATGCAAGGGAGAAACAAGTGAATATAGAATTAGGCAAAAGGGAAATCATTCACTTAACTTAATCTAGATGCAATAATTCGGAAGATAAGAGTGAAGTACTACTCGCAGACACCAGAGGTAAGCTAACTGGTGACACCGCAAGGGCCTCGTCCACTACGAATGAAGGGTAGTTGTCACACAAGACAAGCTCTTGTCACTTTAGATCAATCCGGAGAATGACCAAGGGGAAGACCATACTAGCCTAAGAGGGCTAGCACACCTACTCAAGACACTCCTACGGTTATGCAATGATTGAAAGACGAGAGACAATGAGTGAGAAAGTCTAGATCTAGAGAATAGATGTCGTATGGAGGTTAGGGTAAATTTCAGAAGGCTTAGCAAATAGGGAAAATGACCCAACTTTGTGAACATTGTACCACAAAGAGTTTAGGAAAGTAGATCTAGAAAGATCTAGCTATACATAAGTGAACCCAAATGGGACCCACCTAGGCTTTAGGCAAAAGTGAACAAAGTGAACCCAAAAGAGTAGATCGGGAAAAGGAATGACTAGACCGGGACACGGATAGATCTATGAAAATTAAGTGGGTTCAAGCATACCCAATTGATAGATCTGAAGATTTGGCCACCCACACAAAGGGGGTGCCCCCACCTAGAGAAACTAGTGACAAATCTTGGAGCAAATGGAGTCTGATTTAAATAAAAGTCAAGATCTAGGGTTTATTCAACAATCTGCAAGTGGGTTTTGCTGGTCCTCATCAAAAACTCACCGAATCTATCAGATCTACAATATTAGGGTTTGAAAGAAAGGGTTTTGATTGACAAATGGATTAATATAATGAAAAACATTACTAACCTTGCAGATCGTACTTGAAAATACTTGTGGCCGCCTTGAATGTCGATGATTCTTCAACTTAGTTACAATTTCGAGCAAGATCCAGCATGAAACAGAAGAAAAACGCCCAATGAAGGAAGTGTGCCCCCTCTTCTCCACTTGCAAAATCAAACTACCGAAGTGACATTTGTTCACGGATGAAAAAGATAAGCTACATACGCCATCTACAAAGAAAAATCCAATGTACAAAGTAACAATTGAAAAAATCCCTGAAGATGAAACGATTTGCCCAGAAGACGATGCAAGACGCCTTAGCAATCTCCTCCAACGAATTCGCTACCCTGCCAAAGATCAGTACAGCCTCCACAAAAAAATATTGTTTGCATGCAAGATCCACTGAAATGTCTACGCAAGAGGCATAACAATCACATCCAAGTACATTCACAAAGCTTCCAAGAGTTTCTGCAAAAGTTTTCTTATATTCAATATTCTTAGAGCCAAAAGTCCCTTTACAAATGAGAGAGCATCTCAATATATGATCTCTCAAGTACACAAAACCTAGATCCAAAAGGATCAAGGGTCATGACCAAAATATAAAAACAATCTAATCAACGGCTAAGATTAGTCGGATACATCATACACGGATCAACTCAATAATAGAAGAGGGGCACACCACTAAACTTGCCCAATGAGGGTGGGCACCACATAAAAATGACAAATAACCATAAAATAGCACATGGCGGGCCAAGGAGGGTTTAACATTCTTCACTACCATGGCCCCATGGCACAATAACAACGTGTAGTGACAAATAATATCAAGAAGTGATAAAAATTTCTAGGACGCCTCCCTCAAAATACATCAAAAATGCCCTCAAACTAAAGAATCCAGGATGTGTGGACCCCATGTGAAGTGAAGCTGATGTCGGATGATGAAGGTGAACCAAACACTATGCCTCGGACCAATTTCCTGCCATTTCTTTGCCTCATTTGCCCAAATCAATTTCCTCATTAGCCATTTTTCATCATCAAAATGCTGCCTTGGGAACATAAAATAGCCCATATCTCACCAAGAACCAAAAATTGAAGCCAAATGACTACACAGATGGATCTGGCACCATAGTAGTATGGTACAATTGACTGGCTACACCCCAATATTCCCTCTAGCACCCTAGGAGATCTCACTGTTATTTGCACTGTGTTTTATTTTTAATTTTCCAAGGCAAATTTGCTGCAAAATGCCAAAAAGACCCATAGCTCGCATGTAACTGCCCGAAACTGAAAACCAACTGCACCAATGGACTCAGAATGTCCAAATCAACTAGGAATGAGTACTCATACACAATATGTCCATCACAAAGGTACGTCAAAGGCCCCATCCATGTCAAAACAATAAAAATAATAAAGCCTATAAATGTTGATAATCATAAAAATAATACAAGCCATCATAGTAAATCACCATCCGAAGCATGAATATGTCTAATGAACACCAATAGACCATCAATAATCATCATCCACAACCATCTATCTAAAACTCATCCTGGACCCTGCTCTTGGCTTGGTCAAACTGGGTTGACCATATCAAGAATGATCAAATGATGATCCAAATGCTAAACTTTGATACTGGAATGTACAAAATGGACATGTATACTCAACTATCTATGCTAATAGTGAAACTCAAGTACAAACAGCTTCTATTGGCGAGAATAAGCACAATATATATAATCCAAATCAAAATGATCAGTTGCTTTAAACAAGAACCTCCAATGTATACCCATTTATATATTTAGCCATTTTTCTAGTCAAAGGTGACGGTGAATGAAACCAGGTAAGGCCAAGGGAATGACTTGACACTCAACACTGTAAGTATCTAGGCTAAAGGATAAGGGAATCCACTCAACACATAAGTTGGGCTAGGTGAACAATAGGGAATGGCAGTGTCTCACAAATGGGTGGAATGATGAGAAGGCTCCACTAGACTCTAGACAAGCAACATTTTAGCAATTTATTTGCACAACAATATTAACTAGTTAACCTCTAGAGGCAAGTGGCCTGGAAAGCCTTCTAGTCTTCCAGAAAATGACAAAGACATGTGGGGGCCAGTCTCACCCTATTTCCATGTGGGGGAAAATGAGTCGTACATTATAAAAAGAATGAGTGCTCTTCCTCTGGCAATCAACTTTATATGAAAAGATTTATTTTTATTAACTTGCCAGCCTCCAAAAGAAGGTGCCTTGGAAATCTTTCTGGGCTCCAGAAAATGACTAAGGCCTAGCCCTGACAGGTTTGTCTCACCCTGTTACCCTGTGGGAGTAAATGAGCCTTACACCATACAATGGATGAGTGCTCATCTCTTCGCCAATGGCTAGTTTTACTTTTATTTGCAGTAGTGTCTAAAAACACTTTTGCTTTGCTAGTAGGGCATCCATTTAGAATAACTTAAAACTTGGATACCTTAGGGTCTGAAGACACTTTTTAGTAAGACTACTTGTGTTCAAGACCTAGAGGTAGACCATCCCTATGACAAGCATCACACAAACCATCACTGAGACACAATTTAGACATGGAAACCTATTCTAACATAGAGGTGAAGGTGGGGGAAATCCTAGATGTCACTGGTCAAGTTACAGCTCAAGGTTAATCAACATCAAGGGAAGGCAACGGATGGATGGTGATAATGAAAATGGTGCCAAGACTAACAAGTTGTGTCCCTAGGGAAAATGACTAAATCCATACTACAAGCAGGGTATGACCAATGAGTATACAAAGGAATCTCTTAGATTGACCAGTTATATGCCATAACTGAGCCGCATGACCCCAGATTCAATGACTACTCTGGATCTGCTGAAAGTGGGAGATCATCAACTGGTGGCTCATCATCTGTTGATCTCATAGTAAAGGACTGGCTCAAAGAACTGATCAGTACTGCTCAAAAACAAAAGTAGCCCAGCTACTATATATGTGACATCGAGGCCTTTCTTGTTATTTGGGAATAATCCATGCTTATGTAACTTTTTAAGTGACATCAAACTATTAAATTTTACTCCGTACCAAATTATGATTTCCTTTCTCAATAATTTTTATACTCATAAATTATAAACATAAATACTTGATATTTTAACTAATAAACTTGCAGTGGAATAAACAGGAAATCAATCACACATTTGATATAGTATTTACCTTGGAAAACCCCAATGAGGAAAAACCAACATTCAATGTTCTTCTTTATTATCATAGCTCACAGAGAAAATCAGAAATTACAACGGCGAAACCTGTAACTCAGTCCCAGAGTAAATCGGCATACTAGAGAAATTGGCCCTTCAACACCCAATACAGATTGGTCGTGCCACCGTCATCTTGTATGTCAACCGCACGAACCCTTGCATCTATAAATTTTTCAGCATTCTCCCAACCCGGTTTCAACCACCATTTTCTTCACAGTTTAATGCCCAACCCAATTTACTCTCAGCTGCAAATTAAGTCATTTCTCATAAACAATTTATGACTGAAACACAAGAAAAATTTTACTACTTTTAATGAGCAGCAATTTAAAAACACGGTCACATAAAAAATTAGACTCAAAAATTTTTGGTCAAATGACCCAAGCAAAACCCCAACCTCCGAGGAAAACCTGTTCTAGAGAGAGAGAATTTATTTTCTGCAATAAAATCAAAGTACAGCAAACACAGAGATAAACGTATCTCAACCACAGTGCTCAGCAAAATTGACTAAATTCAGAAATTTTACAGTCAAAATTTATGCCAACTCGTTGCCTCGAAAACCATGCCAAACTGACTGTAGAGATTGCCTCAATTTCTGTGCCCACTATACGAAATTGTAAGGACTGTACAGAATTTCGTGCCCAAGAAAAATAATTGTTCTCTTCGTCTCGAAAATCGTGGCCAAAAAAATCTGCCTCAAAAAACATGCCCAAAAATTTTCTCGAGAAACGTGCTATACAGAAATGTACTTTCTACTGCTGTACGATTTTGGGAAACATGCCCTCTGCTCTTCTCTCTCAACCTGCAATTTTTCTCCTTCTATTCTCTCCAAATCTCATGAAAAACAGAATGAGACTCGAGAGCATTTCCTTGCCTTTTTGGTGTCTAAATGAGGAAGCTTAATAGTCAACTAATCCAAGGGCCCGAAATGAATTAGATGGATGGATGAGATTAAATACACTTTTAATTCTCTCCAAAATTAATTTCACTTAGCTCACTTAAATTTATCAAAAAGTCACTTTATTCTCTAAAGTGAAATTTAAAACTCATCTCAAGTTACTAATTGCAAGGGTCCCTTTAATTTTCTCTTTTTAATGACTTAGGCAAAAATCACTAGGGGAACACTTTCGTAGGTACAAAAATCAAAACTGCCTCTTACCGAGGAAGGTGTTCTGCACCACACCCAACTTGTCTCTGGAATGAATAAACTTGCCTCTTCCAAGAGACTTTGTCAGGATATCTGCAACTTGCTCATCAATGGAAATGTACTGCAACTCCACAGCTCCTCTCTGAACATAATCACGGATGAAATGGTATCTAATCTCAATATGCTTTGACCTGTCGTAACATAAAGGATTATCAGAGAGCTGGATGCAACTCTGATTGTCACAGTAAATCACTGTAGGCCTCAACGCCTAATCAAATAAATCCACCAACAACTTGCGAAGCCACAGTGCCTCGCAACTAGCCTGACTGGCTGCCATGTACTCGGCCTCTGCAGAACTCAAAGCAACAGACTTTTGCTTCCAACTGAACCACGACATTGCTGCCAAGACCAAACTAAAACAACATCCGAAAGTGCTCTTCCGGTCTGCCACACTACCTGCCCAATCTGAATCCATGAAGCAAATCAATCTAACCCCATCCGATCTCCTATAATCCAGACGATAATCCAGTGTACCTGCAAGGTATCTCAACACATGTTTTGCGGCAACCCGGTGCACCCTCCTAGGCTCCACCATGAACTGACTGAGAGTGTTCACCGCAAAACACAAATCTGGCCTAGAGTTGACTAAATACATCAACGAACCTATGAGCTGACGATATAAGGTGGGATCCACCAACTCTCCCTTAGAGCTTCTTCCAGTTGGTGACCATAGGTGTAGACATCGACCTGCAATCCTCCATCTGAACTCTCCTCAAAATATTTACTGCATACTTTCCCTACCCTAGGAAAATATGACCAAGCTCCTGCCAAACCTCCAATCCCAAAAAATAATGCATCAACCCAATGTCAGACATCTCATACTCTGAAGGAAGATCTCTCTTGCAAACTGCAAATAGGTCTCTCCTCACCTATGATAAACAAATCATCCACATACAATAGAAGAATGAGCGGATCATCTCCAACCATGATGAAATAGAGATTCGGATAAACCTCACTTCTAAAAACCCATTGACAATAAGTAAGAGTCTATCCTGGAATACCAAGCTCGAGGAGCTTGCTTAAGCGCATATAAGGCTTTCTTCAACCTGCACACATGAGACTCTCTCCCATGAATCTCAAAGCCCTGTCGCTACTCCAGATAAACCTCATCCTGTATGATTCCATTGAGAAATGCAATCTTCACATCCATCTAATGGATCTTCCAACCCATTTCCGTAGCAATGGAAATCAATGATCTGATAGAAGTATAACGAGCAACCGATGCAAAGGTCTCATCATAATCAACCCCCGCGCCACAAACCGAGCCTTGTATTTCTCCACACTACCATTTGCAGCATGCTTTACCTTGTAAAACCATCAAAGTCACCACTGACTTCCCCTCAGGTCTCAAAACAATCTCCCAAACATCGTTCTTCATGATGCAATGGTACTCTTCCATCATGGCATCTCTCCAAACATGATGCTGAGAGGCCTCCTCAAAAGTAGATGGCTCCAAATCAAGAAGACTAGCAACCAAGGCCATACCCAACCTATCTGGCATCACTATAGTCCTCACTGGCTCCTTGGGCGTTCCAAACTCCTTAAGCTTCCTTCAGGGTCTCCTGAAGCCATTTAGGCTTCTTCTTCCCCGAAGGTTGCTCCCAAACTGGTCTGTCATCATCTGAGGAACTCCTAGAAGTAGAAGGCCCAGAAACCTGTGTACCAGGAGCTGGTGAACCAACAACTGGTGAAATCTATGATCCGGTAGCTCTGTATGGTGAACATGTGACCTAAGAACCAAAACCTATCCCCGAAGAACCTGTTGGCTAAACCACTTAACCTGAAGATCCTGTGCCTGTACTCTGTGGTCCAGTAACCCCGGAAACCTGTCAACCTGTCACCTGTACTGAAGGTACCTGTGAAGCTACCTGAGGTGTGGGAACCTGCTGCTCTCCCTGCATTGACTCTCTGGACTTCTTGAAGGCCCGCTCCTCCTTAAATCTCACTTCCCATCTCACAACAACCTTCCTCATAGCAGGAAGATAAATGCGGAAGGACTTCAAAGTCTCATCATACCCCACAAAGATGCCTCTCTTTGCTGTGGGCTCAAGCTTTGTCCTCTTCTCAGAAGGGACAAGTGAAAAAGTCAGGCAACCAAATATACGAAAATGACTCACCTTAGGCTTCTTGCCTGTGAACATCTCCTTAGGAGTCTTGTTCCCCAAGGCACGATAGGGACTCCTGTTCTGAAGGTAAACAATTGTACTACATGCCTCTGCCCAAAGAAAGAAAGGAAGTGATTGATCATGTAACATTGCACTCGCTGCTCCAACAATAGATCGATTCTTCCTTTCGGCCACTCCATTCTGCTCACGAATGTATGGTATTGTCAACTGTCTCCGAATGTCCTCCTATCTGCAATACTCATCAAACTCCTTGGAGGTATACTCACCCCTGTTATCTGATCTGAGTGCCTGAATCGTCTTCCCAGTCTGGTTCTCCATAAGAGCTTTGAACTCTTGAAACCTCTGCAAGACCTCCTCAGATTTCTTGCTCCTCAAGAAGTAGATCCAAGTCTTCCTGAATAGTCATCGATGAATGTCATATAATACTCAAAACCTCTCAGAGAAACAGATTACATAGGACCACACAAGTCGGAATGTATCAAATCAAGTACTCCTGTCGACCTGCTATCACTCCTCGTAAAAAAAGTCTTGGTGTACTTTCCCAAAGCACACCCTCTGCACCCATCACTATGCTCAGTGCTGAACTCAGACAAACCTGTAACCATGTACCTCAACATCCTCAAAGCTGGATGATGCATAAAAGCCATCCTCCTGTGCCATAGCTCACAAAGCTCACTATCGCCGCTATGTGTCAAAGCATGCTGGGGCTGAAACAGGAGCTTGTACAGTTTCCCACATCTGACTCCAATGGTGCAAGAGGCAGAAGATCCTGCAGTCTTGGGGAATACGCGCACATGTCCATCCAGGAAAGACACCCCAAGACCCCTATCCTTGATCATGGAAACTGATATCAAGTTCTTCTTCAGCCCAAGTACAAACAATACGTCCCTCAAAGTCATGGGAGTCATGGACTCTCTCTGAAATATAATGGTCCCACCCCCAACAGCTCTAACAACTATGTCATTCCCCAACACGACCTTGACATCTATCCCTGCCTGTAAAAGCTCGAAGAACATCACTTGAGCACCTGTCATGTGGCTCGAAACTCCACTGTCAATATACCATGTGTCGGTGGTGGATGCACTGAAAGAATGGCCAGTCAACAAAGAATACTCCCTCTCAATATCAATGTCTGCACTGGTGATGATGGTGCTCTCTCTCTATCAACATGCCCAGCACATAAAGAAAACTCTCTAAAATCTAGTTGTAAACTCCTCAACTTCTGTTGAAGTTGTTGTCTGCTGCTACTTCTTCTTCTTCTTCTGTGGGCACTGTCCAACATAGTGCCCAAGCTTCTGACAAGCAAAGCACTTATCAGTGCTCAAGTCCTTCTTCTGTCCACCGTGCTGCTTAGCCCCACACTTCTTGGGGCCCTTCTTGGACTTCTTCTTTCCCTTGGCAATCAAAGCCACATTCTCCTCATCCTCCCTGCTAGTAAAAGAGCTACCCTGCACAAGACCTCTCTGGGTCTCCTCCTGAACAAAATCATCCCAAATCCCGTCCCAAGAAGGCAAGTTATCCCTGGCTACTATAGCCTCCACAAAAACAGCCAAAGGCTTTGCAACCCCATTCAAAGCTGTTCGCACTAGCTCAGAACTAGGAACAACCTCCCCTACTGCTGCAAGCTCATCTCTGACCTAAGAGATCCTAGTAAGGTAAGGAATCACTCCCTCAACTTTGGCCATCTTGATGCTCTTCAATTTCTCTCTCAAAACCATTTTCCTATTTTCATTTGAGCTTTGAAACAAGTTGGTCAAAGCATCCCACATTTGATATGCACGGGTTTTACTAGAGATGTGTGGGATCACATGATCTTTAACTGCATCTAGAATGATCCTTCTAGCCTTATTGTCCTTCTTGTTGAAGGCAAAAGGTGCTTGTGCATCGGTGGAAGCGAGAACAACAATAGGATTTGTTGTTGTATTGTTAACCACTTCATCCCATAACTCGTTTTCCTCCAATTTAAGCACTAGTCTAGCTTTCCATGGGACAAAATTCCCAGCCCCATCAAGCCTGTCCTCCAACCTAAGTCCTGTTGCCATTTTCACTACAAAGTTCAAGTCTCAACAAGGTGTTGCCCACTAACAAAAGAAATCATTGACAGTCTGAAATTTTTCACTGTGTAAAATTCTTCTCTTTCTCTAACAAAGCTCTAATACCATGTAAATTTTTCAGCATTCTCCCAACCCGGTTTCAACCACCATTTTCATCATAGTTTAATGCCCAACCCAATTTACTCTCAGCTGCAAATTAAGTCATTTCTCATAAACAATTTATGACTGAAACACAAGAAGAATTTTACTACTTTTAATGACCAACAATTAAAAAACACAATCACACATAAAAAATTAAACTCAAGAATTTTTGGTCAAATGACCCAGGCAAAACCCCAACCGTTGGGGAAAACCTGTTCTAGAGAGAGAATTTTATTTTCTGCAATAAAATCAAAGTACAACAAAAACAGAGATAAACTTATCTCAACCACAATGCTCAGCAAAATTGACTGAATTCAGAAATTTTACAGTCAAAATTTATGCCAACTCGATGCCTCGAAAACCGTGCCAAACTCACTATATAGACTGCCTCGACTTTTGTGCCCACTGACGGTCTGCCTCAAATTTTGTGCCCACTGTACGGACTGCACAAAATTTTGTGACCAAGAAAAATAATATTATCCTCTTTTCGAAAATCGTGCCCAGAAAAACGTGCCCAAAATTTTAACGAGAAACGTGTTGTACAAAAATGTACTTTATTTGTTGTACGGTCTTGGGAAACGTCCCCTCTACTCTTCTCTCTCAAACTGCAATTTTTCTCTTTTTGTGCTCTCCAACTCTCATGAAAAAACAAAATGAGACTCAAATGCCTTCCCTTTCATTTTTGATGTCTAAATGAGGAAGTTGAATAGTCATCTAATCCAAGGGCCCAAAATGAATTAGATGAATGGATGAGATTAAATGCACTTTTAATTCTCTCCAAAATTAATCTCACTCACCTCACTTAAATTTATCAAAAAGTCACTTTATTCTCTAAAATGAAAATTAAAACTCATCTCAAGTTATTAATTGCAAGGGTCACTTTAATTTTCCCTTTTTAATGACTTAGGCAAAAATCACTAGGGGAACACTTTCCTAGGTACAAAAATCAGCAGCATGACCATGCGTCACACATGCGGCCCTTACATCAATTGTACGATCGATTTTGTCAATCGTATGGCTTCTTGCATCAGGTGTATGGCCCTCCTATGTCACTAAATAGATTGGCTCCTTGGTGATTTGACCCTCTCTCCAAAATTTCTCTCGCTGCAAAAACCTTTCACTTTTTTCTTCAACCAGAGAGTCTCTCACTCTTCTCATTAGAAAATCTCTCTCTGCAAATGATCTTGTGTGTCTTTCTCCTCTCCTTAGGGTTTCTTTTATAGCATCTCAATGACCAAAAACCCTTACCCCCAATCTCCAAAGTGATGGATGGCCAAGATTAGATCTTGAGCCTTATTTAAGATCAATGATTGTGACGAAGCGTCATCATCGTGGAACATCATCACGAACATCATCATCATCATCGTGGAACATCATCATCATCAGTATACAAGTACTGGAACATCATCATTTGCATTCTCATCAATATACAAATACTGAAACATCACCATCATCAATATGTAAATACTGGAACAACATCGTCTGCAAATGAATGCAAGACCCTCATCGTCCAAAAATGAATCTTGGACCATCCTCAGCATAAGAATGTTAGGACATCATCATCCGCAAATGAATGCAAGACCCTCATCATCCGCAAATGAATGCAAGATCATCCTTGGCATAAGAGTGTTAGGACATCATCGTCCACAAATGAATACAGGACCATCCTCAGCATAAGAATGCAAGGACACGGTGGACATTTGTAGGCACTCCAATAAACCCAATCGTCCTTGTCATACCACTTCGAGACTGAGTTGCCATACCACTCGCTATAGGAAACCACATCATCATCATTCCCTCTTTCAAGGGGAGTCCTTTCGGACTACACCAAGCTTGTATCGAAAGTATTTAAGCTTTATACGAGACAGAGGCTTAGTCAATACATCAGCAACTTGTTCCTCTATAGGAACATACTAGAGATTCACAGCTTCTGCACCATATCCCGAATGTAGTAGTACTTGATTTATATATGCTTTGACTTGTCATGAAACACTAGATTCTATGTTAGCTTGATGCAACTCTAGTTATCACAATAAACATCAGTCGCATCGATATCGACATCTAATAATCCTGCCAATAACTTGCAAAGCCATTCTGCTTCGCTACAGGTTCAACATTCTACAATGTATTCAGCTTCGGTTGTACTGAGAGCAACACTGCTCTGCTTTCTACTAAGCCACGAGATCACTCCTGATCCCAAACTGAAACAACATCCTAAAGTGCTCTTTTTATCTTCAACACTTCCTTCCCAATCTAAATCAGTATAGCCATGTAATCTGAACTCGTTGTTGGTTGCATATTTGAGAGCACAATCGAATGTACCCTTTAGGTACCTCATCACATGTTTTGTTGCAACCAAGTGAACATGTCGGGGCTCCACCATATCCTGACTCAAGGTGTTTACAGCAAAACATATATCCAGTTTTGTATTTGTCATACATCAGTGAGCCAATAATCTGCCTATATAGTGTGACATCTACTTTCTGTGAAGAATCATCATTCAAGAGCTTCAAATTTGTCACCATCGAAGTGTTCATTGCCTTGCAATCCAACATCATAAATTGCTTTAGGATTTCATCTGCATATTTTCCTTGATTTAAAAAATCTCATCTGGGAAATGCCATACTTCGAGACCTAGGAAATAATGCATCATGCCAAGGTCTTTCATCTCGAATTTTGTCGCAAGCTTCTTCTTACATTCGTTGATGAGCTTCTCTTCTCTTGTCAAAAATAGATCATCCACATACAACAATAATATCATAATCTCGACATCTACAACCTTATAATAAAGGTTGAAATCTACTTTACTTTTGGTAAATCCCAAGCTCTCATGAAGCCATAAATTCTTCCATACCACGGTCTGGGTGCTTGCTTCAACCCATATGATGCTTTCTTCAATCTGCATACATGTGTCTTCTTATCATGTGTTTCAAAACCTAGGTTGTTCAATGTATACTTCCTCTTCTTGCACACCGTAGGAAAGCCGTCTTTATGTCCATTTGGTGGAACTTCCATTTCATCTTGGCTGCCAAGGCAAGGATAGTTCTGATTGAAGTGTATCTTGCTACTGGGCAAAAGTCTCTTCATAATCAATCCCTTCCTTCTGAGAAAATCCTCGTGCAACAAATCTTGCCCTGAATATTTCAATACTGCCATCTATTGAATGCTTTGTCTTGAAAATCCACTTTGGAGAGACCATTGCTTTATCCTTCGGTGTTGGCACCACATCCCAAACATCAATCTTTATGATAGACTGGTATTCTTCGATCATAGCATCCATCCATTCCTTCTTCTTTGATGTTTCTTCAAAGTGGGTAGGTTCCTCATCAACAAGGTTGCAGATCAAGGCCACATAGTTGGAGTAGAGTCTTGGTCTCTTGCTTCCTTCTAGTACACCATATCTTTCCGCTTCTCGAAATATACCATGAGCCCAAGTTGGTCTTCTCTTTGTTGAAATCATCTCATGGGGTGTCTCCATGTGTCTTTGGGGTTCTGCCATGTCATGATCTTCTGGTATGTGTTCTTCTTCAACATCTTTGACTGGTAGTCTTCTAGTTTCTACAATTCGAGGAGCCTCCTACTCTTATGCATGATCCTAATCTGCATAGTTCTTTTTTTATTTGTTGAAAGCTACATCCTCATCAAATGTGACATCTCTGTTGATCTCGATTAGACGAAACCCTAGGATGTAGATTTTGTAAGCTTTTGACTGGTCACTATAACCAACAAATATCCCCTTCTTTCATGAAGGGTCCAACTTTGATATTTTCTCCTTAGGAACATGTAAGTAGACAAGACAGCCAGATATTTTCAAGTGGCTGACTTCGGGCTTTTCACTGGTAAACATTTCTTCTAAAGTTTTGTTCCCAAGAGCACTATGGGATATTTTGTTCTGTACATAAACTGTCGTCGTTGTTGCTTCAACCCATAAGTGCATACATAGATCTTGATCATGGATCATGGATTTAACTGCTTCCATGATAGATCTATTCTTCCTTTTTTTCAATCCATTCTATAGGGGATTATAGGGTGTAGTAAACTCCCTCTTAATCTCAACTTCTTTACAGAAGTCCTTGAATTCATTTGAAGTGAATTCTCCTCCATTGTCTGATCTCAAGGTCTTAATCTTCTTTTCAAAGAGATTCTCGACAAGAGCCTTGAACTCTTTGAATTTTTCAAATACCTTATCTTTCCTCTTCAAGAAGTAAATCCAATTCTTACGAGAATAGTCATCAATAAAAGAGACATAATAAACATACCCGCTCAAAGAAGTAGCTATTGGTCCACACACATCTGAGTGAACAATATCCAAGAACCCCTTTGCTTTACTGTTACTACTTGGAAATAGGTTCTTGGTATTCTTTCCTTGAGCACATCCTTTACATACTTCGTCAAGATTAATCTGGATCTCTGGTAAACCTGCCCCTACCTTGCTCACAATTGGTAATGCTTTGTAGTTCACATGAGCAAGTCTTCTATGCCATAGTTCACATGGACTAATGGTACTAGCTGTAAAAGTTGAATCTGTGTGCCCCCTCAATTTGTAGAGTCCTCCTTCTACTCCAATTACAATTGCATCGTCTATTGTCTTTCCTTTCGACCACATGAGAACTTCACCATCTACAAAAGCAACTTTGAAACCTTTCTTATCTAAAGCTGAGATAGAAAGGAGATTCTTCTTTAAACCTAGACATATAAGACTTCTTTCATCTTCATGTACTTTCTGGATTTTAGCTTGTAAGAGGCTTCTTCATTCCTTTGATGGGATATTGATAATCATCTCCAAGTTGTACTTTGTGTGGAGAGTCTTTCTGGGTAAGACATGAGAGAGAGTCTTTGTAACCTGTCATATGTTTGGAAGCACCACTATCTATGAGCCAAGTGTCACTTCCATGAGAAACTAATCCTGTGAGAGCTGAAATTAAGACATATTCTTCACTAGAGTCTTCATTTTCTCTAGCCTTCTCCTCATCTAATTCATTCTCTTCAACTACATGGGGATGGAACTTTCGGTTCCTCTTCTTGAACTGTTCTTTCTTAAGTGGACAATTTCTGGCAATGTGTCCCAACTTGTGTCATGCAAAACATTCTAAAGCTGAGAAATCCTTTCTAGGTTTCTTACCTCTTTTAAATTCTTCAGCTCTTCTAGGAGGTGATCCTCGATCCTTTCTTTTGTTTCTTCCATTCTTTGTATGAGCTGCTAGAGCTTGATCTTCATCATCATTTAGCTTTTCTTCTCTATCTGCTATCCTTCATTCTTCTTGTACGCATTCTTCCCATGGTTTGTTGAACTAGGTCAACTTATTTCTAGCACATATTCTTCTGATGACGGAATCCCATTCCCTTGGAAGACCATTCAAGGTGGTCATTACAACTTCTGCTTCCTCCACCATGTCACCAATGGCTTCCAATTATTCTTTGATCTGAGATACTCTTGAGAAGTATGGCTGCATAGTTTCTGCCTTTCGCATCTTCACACCCTTGAGTTGATTTCTCAAGGTCATTCTTCTATTGATGTTATTGCCTTCAAATAGGTTGGTCAGTCCATCGAACATTTACTTTGGAAAATTCTTTGAAGATACTTGAGAGATCAAATGATCCTTGATAGAATCAGCGATGATCCTCTTAGCTTTGATCATATCCTTGTTGTGCTTGGATTTTGCTTCATCTCCCTTTGGTTCCTTACGTAATCTTTGATGTAGCCTTCTAGGTCATGTTCTTCAAGGATGAGCATGACTCTATACTTCCATGCTCTAAAATTCTCTGCTCCTTCAAGCTTTTCATCAAGCTTAGTATTTTTAAAGAATGAGAACCTCAAATGGAAATATAGGAGGTAGAACTTACCAATTTGAAGACTGCTTTTGGAATCTGCTTTAGGATGACCTAGGGTTTGATAGAAAAAACCCTAATTTTCCAACTGTGGTCACTTGCAAACCTGATTGGAGGAAAAGATGTGCCTCCCCAAGGCGAGCTGGTCAATGTCTTCCTTTTCCCAAACCTGTGGACAAAACCTTGAAAAATTTGTTGCCCTAGTTTCTCCCAACAATAGTGGTAGGTCGAGAAATGAAAATCCACAGAACTGAAAAACTGATTCGACAGAAAAATGTGCCCACCTAGGGCTCACTATTCCAGACAACTTCCTCCACAGATCAACCAAAAAAGAACCATTCAACTCGAGGGAGAAAACCCTACAAACTTCCTCAATATAGACTTCAACCAAGTATAGTGTAAGACCCTAGAAATAAGACTAGTTGCTTCCTCTCTCTCAGATGGACTACTCCTCTCTATAGCAAACCTGCTTGAGTGTTGAGTGTGTCCAAATGAGGGAGGCACCTCACCTATTTATATACATCAGTTAAGAAGCCTAATAACATAACAGGGTCGACTTCTCCTCTCAACCAGGGCCAACTTGCATTGGGAGACTCAAAACAACATTTTAATATTACATTTATGGGTACTATTGACCCATCTTACAACGAAGGTTATACCTCAAGACTTTTACATGACCAATTGCATCAATGACATCCCTGATCGGAGGAACATCTCCAAAAGGAGGAATAACAATAAAAGTACAAAATAGAATATCTTTTGCGGTTACATTTCTTTAACATTAATATGCTCAGATTGTAGTGAGCAGCCACTTAAAGAAGGCTAGTAACGTGGTAAGCACCTAGCAGCACTAGTTCATGTTAAAAAAGCAGCAACAAGGAAGGTCTTCCTGCATGCATGTGTCCTTGGATGCAAAAGACTTAAATCAGGAAACTAGTTGTATTTAATTTACTTTTCCTAAGTTTACTTTGGAAATCAGGAAACTAGTTGTATTTAATTTACTTTTCCTAAGTTTACTTTGGAAAATAAATTAAAGGGACCTAATTATTTATTGACTTTAAATGAAAGTGAAATTAGGGTTTTCGCTTCACCTAAAGTTATAAAAGAAAGGTCAATTGGTGAAGAGGACACACTTGTATCCCTACAGAGACAAGATATAGACAAAGAGAGAGACAGACGGAGGATTTAGCTGGGAAGACGGAGGAGCTAACAAACAGGGTGACCAAGCTTCCAGGCAAGAATAAGACCGCACAGACCGCACAGGCTAAGCTGCAGAGGAAGCCGTACTACTGTACGAAATTCAATACAGACCGTACGGATTTTGTACAACATCCATACAGTTGTACGGATCTGTACAGCACGTGTGGGAGGTCGTACAACCAACCAGAGGTGTGTTTGGTTTTAGATGGGGTTGTCCAATGATTCTGTCGGGTACTGCTTCGCCGTGTTTGGGTGATTAGCAATGATTGTAAAAGTTCCATATTTTCTCTATAATAAAATCCATATATGACTGTTGCACCGGATTTCCCATCTTGGGTTTTTCTGGGGGTTTCCATACCCAAAATAATAATGTCAAATACTGTGATGTGATGTTGTGATTTATTTCTCAATACTTTATATTACGCTTCATACATGTAAAAGATATTCATGTGTGCTTATCAATAGAAATTTTGAATACATTGTTTAGCCCTAGTTTGAATATTAAAGGAAAATTTACATGGTATCAGAGCTCTGGTGAGATAAAGCTGAGAGATTTGCAGCAGCAGTGATAGATCAGGGGCAGATCTACTGGAAGACACAAACTTAGACTTCTAGATCTAGGGTTTGACAAGTAACACTTCACTATGGACGTGCAGTTGAGAGTTGAGGATAGACTCCAAGGGGCTCAGAACTTTCCTACATGGAAAGAAAGGATCACAAGGATCCTGGATGTCAGTGATGCAGAGGAGCACATTGGCTCCACAAAAGTTGCACCCAAAGATCCAGCGGATCTAATAGCTTGGAAGGAGATTGATTCCAGAGCCGTGTTGATTATCATGGATGGAGTGAAGGACCATATAGCCCCTCACCTTTTCGAGAATAAGACAGCAGCAGAGATGTGGACGGATTTGAAAAGTCTGTACCAAAGCAAGAACGAGAACCGGAAGATGGTGTTGCAAGAGAGGATGCGCAGCACAAAGATGGCCAAGGGAGAAGCAATGGTGCCTTATCTCACAAGGCTCACACAGATCAAGGATGAGCTTGGAGTTGTTGGCTCTAAGACTATGGATGAGGAGCTAGTTCGGATAGCCCTCAACGGCTTCTCTAAGCCATGGGACACCTTTGTCAAAGGTGTGGTGGCTAGGGAGAAGCTCCCTGATTGGCAGAGAATGTGGGATGACTTTGTGCAGGAGGGGACCTGCATCGGTCAAGGATCTGGCTCATCCAGCAGTGCCCCACAGATTGTGGATGAGGAGGCTCTATCCCTTACAGGGAAGAGCAAGGGTAATGCAAAGAGGACGAAGGATGGTAAGAAGAACCTTGACGTATCAAAGGTCAAGTGTTTTATCTACCACAAGCAGGGACACTTTGCTTCCCAGTGCCCAGACAAGAAGAAGAAGAGTAACACTCAGATGGATGGATCTGCAGAGGTGAATGAGTTTAGCAGGAACTTCGATGAGGAGTTTTATTTGATAGCTTGCACGGCAAGCACCACAGGGAGTAGTATATGGTACATAGACAGTGGAGCATCGAGTCACATGACTGGACAGAAGAGATTCTTCATAGACTTGCAGGAGGGTGGAACAAGGATCCACGTTGAGCTGGGTGATGATGCGTGGAATCAGGCACAAGGAGTTGGCACTATTTCATTTTCAGAGGGAGTCTGGCAAACCCCTCAGTTTTGCTGATGTGTTAGATGTTCCAGGATTGACCAAGAATCTCATAATAGTCTCCACTCTGGAGGACAGGGGATATCAGGCGGAGTTCTGAGACCACAGAGTGTATATCAAGCCTAATGGGTCAGATAGGAGCTTGGATAGGGTGATTGGCATCAGGAGTGAGAAAGTGTATAGACTACACTTTGAGCCTGCAAAGGCTCTAGTCAGCAACAGCAATCAGGGTGAGTTGTGGCATAGGAGGATGGCACACTTACACCATTGAGCACTGAGGCACTTGAGACTCGGTTATATGGCACTGATGACAGAGTTGATTAACTTTGAACCTTTTAGCTTTGAGGATGCTGCACAACATGATGTGTGGCAGGAGGGCATGGTTGAGGAGTATGACTCCATTATGAAAAACCAGGTATGGGAGGTTGTGTCGAGGCCACAAGGAAAAAAGGTGGTGGGATCCAGATGGATCTACAAGGTGAAGCATGCAACAGACGGAAACGTGGAGAAGTACAAGGCACGCTTTGTGGCAAAGGGGTTTTCACATAAGGAGGGCATTGACTATGAGGAGACCTCCGCCCCTGTTGACACGTATTCTTCCATTCGGACCATTATCTCACTAGCAGTTGAGATGGGTTGGCGAGTCCATCAGATGGACGTCAAGACTGCCTTCCTCAATGGAGTGATAGAGGAGGAGGTATATATTGAGCAACTATAGGGGTTTGATGCGGAGAACAGGGAGACGCATGTATGCAGACTGCATTGATCTCTTTATGGGCTCAAGCAGGCACCTTGAGCATGGTACTAGAGGATTGACAGCAATCTACGAGAGATGGGATTTCAGCAGAGTGAGGCTGATCAAAACCTGTACTTCTTGACAGGTGAGGTGCCTCTCATACTGGTCCTATATGTGGATGATCTTTTTCTTACAGGAGATGAGAGGTTGATTGGAGACTGCAAGTCCAACCTTGCAGTTGGGTTTGAGATGAAAGACCTTGGGTTAAAGCACTACTTTCTGGGCTTGGAGGTTTGGTAGAGAGATGGATGCTTCTTCATTGGACAGGGGAAATATGCAGTAGAAATCTTGAAGAGATTCGGGATGGAGGACTGCAAGCCTATGGCCATACCTCTAGTTTCCAACTGGATGAATAATGATGCATCAGGGTCCTCAAACTGATTTGATCCTACCTTGTATCATCAGCTTATCGGATCGCTTATGTATCTGGTCAACACTCGACTAGACATCAGCTTTGCAGACAACTCTTTGAGTCAGTTCATGGTGGACCCTCTGAGAGTGCATTGGACTGCTGCGAAGCACATACTTCGCTACATCAGAGGAACAGTGGAGTATGGATCGGTTTATGAGTGCAGGGGGAGTGTACAGTTAGCAGGAATCACGGATGTTGACTAGGCAGGATGTGTAGAAGACAGGAAGAGTACTTCAGGTTGTTGTTTCAACATTGGATCAGGGGTTGTGTCTTGGTTCAGCAGGAAGAAGAAGTCAATTCCATTGAGCTCAGTAGAGGCTGAGTACATAGCATCCAGCATGGCTGCTTGTGAGGGCATGTGGTTGAGGAAGTTACTTTCAAGGTTGTTCGAGTGTGAGCTAAAGGCTACAATAGTTCACTATGACAATCAGAGTGGCATCAGGCTATCTGAATATCCAGTGTTCCATGACCGGAACAAACACATAGACATCAGGTACCACTTCTTGAGAGATTGTGTTCAGAGACGAACTATTCGGTTGGAGTACATACAGACAAATGAGCAATGTGTTCAGAGACGAACTATTCGGTTGGAGTACATACAGACAAATGAGCAAGTGGCGAACATTTTCACCAAGGCACTTTGCAGACACAGTTTTGTGAAGTTCATGGAAAATCCAGTGTTCCATGACCGGAGCAAACACATAGACATCAGGTACCACTTCTTGAGAGATTGTGTTCAGAGGCGAACCATTCGGTTGGAGTACATACAGACAGATGAGCAAGTGGTGGACATTTTCACCAAGGCACTTTGCAGACACAGTTTTGTGAAGTTCAGGGATAAGTTAGGGTTGCTACCGAATCCCTTCCTCGCTGAGAGGGAGTGTTAAAATAGCAGCAACGAGGAAGGTCTTCCTACATGCATGTGTCCTTGCATGCAGAAGACTTAATTCAAGAAACCAATTATATTTAATTTACTTTTCCTAAGTTTACTTTGGAAAATAAATTAAAGATATCTAATTATTTATTGACTTTAAGTGAAAGTAAAATTAGGGTTTTTGCTTTACCTAAAGTTATAAAAGAAAGGTCAATCGATGAAGAGGACACACACTTGTATTCCGACAGAGACAAGATACAGACAGAGAGAGAAAGTCAAACAGAGGATTTAGCTGAGAAGACGGAGGAGCTAACAGACAGGGTGACCAAGCTTCCAGGAAGGAAGAAGACCCAATAGGCAGCAGCTACAGAGGAGGTCGTACTACCGTACGAAATTCCGTACACCTATTGTACAGACCGTACGGATTCTGTACAGCAGTCGTACAACTGTATGCATCCGTACAACAAGTGTGGGAGGTCGTACTGCTAGCCGTACAGCTGAGCAGAGGTGTGTTGGGTTTTAGCTGGGGTTATCTAGTGATTCTTTTGTGTACTGCTTCGCCAGGTTTGGGTGATTAGCAGTGATTGTAAAAGTTCCATATTTTCTTTATAATAAAATCCATATCTGACTGCTGCATCGATTTTCCCATCTTGGATTTTTTCGGGGGTTTCCATACCCAAAATAATAGTGTCAATATTGTGATGTGATGTTGTGATTTATTTCTCAGTACTTTATATTCCACTGCATACTTGTAAAAGATATTCATGTGTGGTTATCAGTAGAAATTTTGAATACACTGTTTAGCCCTAGATTGAATATTAAAAGAAAATTTACAGTTCAGACTACTCTAGGTGACTAATAAAAATGCCAAACACCTTTTTAGCTGAACCGTCCACTCTCTAATGTTCCAAAATGAAGTATAAGGCCACGGCAAGTGGTAGAGATCAACCAATGCGCGAATGAAGTATAAGGCCACGGCAAGTGGTAGAGATCAACCAATGCGCCCCATACTGAACATAAAGCACTAAACAGAGTCCTTCAATGGATTTAAGACACAAATCATAACCCCCACAAATTGTTTATCTTCTCAACAGTGAATACGCCCTCCCCACAAGTGTGCTTTCTCTTCAAAACAACCACAAACTCATAAGTTTATTCGCCAACAAGCAATCTGAAGATATTTTCACTAATAACCCCTCATGCTAGCAAAATGCACAACTCTAATACCACTGTAATATCCCAAGCTAAATCTGAGCTAATCTTTGACTAACTATGAATCCTAAAGGTCGGGACCCTTGTAACAATTTTTTTATAGCTATTATGATTTCTTACTTGATTGTTGGGATGTTTGAGTGGAGACTTCCATCAAACAGTTGGAGAACAATGGGATGTGTTGTTGTGTTGATGTGGTGCAAGAGGATACGTGTTTTATAATTCTCGAACTTTAGTAACACGATAATCCACAATAATATTGAGCATAGACATAGAAAATACTTGCATAAACTCAAACGAAACATGATTGATATTATTTATGTAAACTGACAGTGAGAGAGTACTACTGCAAATACAATACAAACCGAGTAGAAGAAGTCCGATAATTACTTTTTCTTACCTGTATATTTCCTGTCGCTTGCAGACACTTTTGGAACAATAAACAACCCTTCAACCGGTCAGGACTTCAGCAATAGAATGATGTGGATGACTAATAAATGAAAGGAATGTTGTCCAACAGAGTTATACGGCCCCCTCAAGCTAGAACACAATAATCAACAGGAAACTTCCCCATACATCAATACGCCCTCTTCACTTTTCTAGGTGCACCCTCTGACATCTGAAAATAGATGGTTATGGAGAGATTCGTTCTCCCTAATCACCAATTCATTCTCTGCTTTCTCATTGGATGGCAGCCCCAACTCCAAGAAAGGTACGTTGTGATCTTGCATTGTTTATGAGTGGAAAGGGCCGTTGGCTAAGTGCGCCCTCCCTTAGGAAATAAACTCCCAACCGTCCACCACTAGCAACGTCCTTCTTTCTTGATTGGATAATCTCGATCAAGAACGACATCGCCCTCACCCTTCAACGATAATGGCAAAGATACAAAGAAAGATGAAGAAAGATGCCCAGCACCCTCCTTGTCAAGTACTACCTTCACTATAACCCACAAACTTTGACAAACTTCTTAGATCTGCAAAGATAACTAGATATCCCTTCACGGCAATGAAGAACAAAAGGAAATCTAAGTAATCTCCTCCTCTCAATAGCTAGGGTGGATAGTTTCACTATCGAAACTATTCTTCTTCTCTTGGGGTTTTCGTCCCAAGGGCAAAAGCAACAAGAGCTCTCAATTTCTTTTTTCGAAAGTGAAAATAACATGAACGAATGAGAGAGTGAGGTTAATTGCTCTTTTATTTCCACTTTCCCCCTTTTTTGGCCACTTTTACCCTTTTTCCCCTTTTTTTATTAAAGTGACTTTTTCAATAATCACTTTATGAATTAATTACTCAACGTCACTTTATAATGTTACTTTTGGTTGGTGACATTAAATAATTAATCTATTAATCCCTTTTTTTCAATCGACTATGGCCCATAGGACTCAAATAGACCACTAAGTCGCCCCCCTATAATGATTGTCTGGTAAAGGACATTACACTGTCACATCATCAAATGCAAGTATACAGAGTTTGGTGCTTGGCTTTTTCAGCTTGAAATTGTAATCAACCTTGTCTCACTCGTACACCATATTTGGAGCTTTGCTAACTAAATCAACAGGACCAATATCTGTACTTTGCCTACTTTTCATCAAAGTCTATAGCCTTAGCTAGGTCTTCAAGCCGCACGCATTCAAGGCATGTTGGGGTCTCGAATCTTTTGGAGTCTATTAATATTGCGATGGATCGGCTTCCCCCATTTAAATACTCCTTGGATACACCTAGCCACCTCTTTCCTACCAAGCAAGAGATGAATAGAATCATTTGAAATGATATCTATAGGCAGTTTGTGTAGGTTACCTACATCAACCCTTGGGGCGAGTTACATCCAAAGATGACCTTCTATGCAAAGCACTTCATGGATCTGAGAGATAGGCTCATTGTTCAACCCCATTACAGACTTTGTCATTGGGTGCACACTCTCTACATTCCCTTGGGCTAGTTCAAGGTAGGCTCTCATTGACTTAGGGTGGAGACAAATCACCAGAATGATCGACCTGGCAAGATTTGCCAAATGTATCATCTTCAAAAGGTTGAGATTAATGAGCACTTCATTTTCATTGCCCTATTTACTACAAGATCTGAGGGTGGTTCCACTATCTTTTCAAGAAGCTTCAAACTCTAGTTAGTTTTTTCAAGTATTCCTACCAGAGATGCTTGGCCTTATACTTGTAGCAGAACCTCCAGCTTCACTCCATCTTCGAGCGACATCTACATCTTGGACTAGCTACCACTCAACAGATCACCTACTTTTTCACAATGGCCCCATCTACTAGGGGCACGAAGAGGCAAACAGATAGCGACATGTTCCTAACCCCAGATCTACGAGGACAAAGAGGAAAACCTCCATTTCCACAAGACCCCAACAGCATTGCCAACCTTGGTCCCATACCAAGAACCAATCAATATCATCTAAACCATAGAGAGAGATCCCCTCCTATAGGGAGAAGCACATTATACGGTCTATCTCCTCTTCCATGTCTTCTTCCAAATAGACATCTATATTGATATTCCTCCATTCAACGTCGCATGTTATTAGAGATGGTTCCATTGGAAGTTAATACATCAGTGAACATGGAGTGTCTTTGGTAACCTACATGCAACCAAAGATCGAGATAAGTTGAGTCCTATCGAATGGTGGAACATGTATGTCTCCTCTACCACATATGTGCATAAATTGGCGGTGAGGGTGCTTTCATAGGTTGTTAACACTTCTTCTATAGACAGGTGTTGAAGGACCTACAACTTCATCCACGACATGAATATAAACAATTTGAATGTAGATCGAGCAAAAAGCTTATTTTTTCGACAACTTGAGGTGGTTGTCGCATTATTGTCATGTGGCCAAGGGACAACAATAGAGATGAGGCTAATTCCAAGTATGGAGCCATAGAAATAAAGCACTTGGAGGCTAAAGTATTAGGTAATCACAATGGTGATCAACGTCATACAACAAAGATGCCACCCGCAACCACCAATAGGTTTCCCTATGTAGAAGCTTTACCTTTATCTTTGTTAAAGTTAGTGCAGCTGCGAGACCCATTCTCAGAGAATGGTTTCCTAGTCAATTGACTAGGGCAAAATAAGACCCTAGAAGGTACCCTAGGGCCCCCAGTAGTCTCCTGGGGTTCTTGGTCTAGGACCAAGCAGGTTGATGCCATGGCAAAGCCCCTAGCATGTGGATAGGGCCCCTACATGCCTCTAGGGTATTTTGGTCTGGGACCAAGGATGTGATGTCCAAGTAAAGCCTGCAGGTAGAGGCAGAGATATATTCTGGTATAGGACCAGGGACACGATGTCCAAGTAGGTACTGCAGGTAGTTGATCAATTTTCAGTGTGAGACTGAAACTCAGCTTAGTATTGAGAACCATTCTGCGAGAGAATGGAGGACCCGGTTAGGGTCCAGGGATTGATCAACTTAATTTAGTGTGAGACTGAAACTCAGCCTAAGGCTGAAAGCCATTCATTAAGAATGGAAGATAATGATGTCCCCTCTCCTAATCGGTTATTGCTAGGTTGATTCTCAAGGGACTGGCCACCCCTTGACGATGTCCCTAGTACCTAACCTTTAGGAGCAGTGTCAAGGACAAAAGGATTGTACCATCCGTTTGGATCTTCCCCCTTATACAGTGATGACAAAATATATAAAACTATGTACCTTGAGAGAGAGAAAAGTATTTGGTCTTATTGGTCCTATTTGATTGATTGTCCACCTTTACGGTTCACCTTGATCTTGTGGTTGTTGACTCATGGTCCTATTCTTACTTGGTCCTAGCACTCTCACTTGTGTGCACATTTGACTATGATGATTCCTACTTTATGGAGTGTATTTACCTAATGGTTTATTAAAGACTATTAGACCATGTATTTTTATGGTTACCTTATGTTTTGTTAAAGGACCTTTAACCCACTTATAGTTTTGGACTATGTTGAACCTTTGGACTTTCACTTTATTATAAATTCATTAAATAATTATTTTATAATCTTATTAATAAAATCTTATGATTTTATTAATAGACTTTTGGACCATTTAGTTTTATACCTTTTACTTTATAATTACATAAAACAAGTTTATGTTACTTTTGGACCATTTACTTACTTCATGGTTTTATTATATTAAAATCTTTGAACTTTTTGTTATTTCACTCTATGGTTTTTTTTTTTTTTGGACCATCTTATTTTTATTTTATCCTGTTCCTACCGGCTGTCTGCGTGATTTTTCCTTCACACTAATATCTGCGATTGTGTGATTTTTCCTTCACACTAATATCTGCGATTGTGTGATTTTTCCTTCACGCTGATCTCTGCGATTTGGTGATTTTTCCTTCACGCTGATATCTGCGATTGTGTAATTTTTTCCTTCACACTGATCTCTGCGATTTGGTGATTTTTCCTTCACGCTAATCTCTGCAATTTGGTGATTTTTCCTTCACGGGCTTGGATTTTGACTGCGTGATTTTTTCTCGCAGCTTGGCTTACCTTCACGGGCTTGGACTTTGACTGCGTGATTTTTCTCACGGCTTGGCTTACCTTCACGGGCTTGGATTTTGATTGCTGGTTTGGATTTTTGATTGCTGGTTTTTCTCATGGCTTGGCTTACCTTCACGGGCTTGTCTTCTCGGGATCACTCTACCTGGTCTTCACCAATCTCTCTGCCTGGTCTTCACCGATCTGCCTGGATTACTCGGTCTGGGCTGCATTTTTCCTTCTCCACGGCAATCTGCAGGTTTTACCTCTGTGTTATTCTGCATGGGGTTTACTGCGATCTATTCTCTGCACAGGTTGAGTTTTTCTGTTTGATCCACCGTGACTGGTTTCGGGAATTTGTTCATCATGAATATGTTGGTAGAGTGCTTGACTGCACATCTTTCACTCTGAGTGCATCTGTGTGATTCTCCTTGACTACACTGCTAAATTGATTGAAGAAACTAAGGTCTGTTTACTCCCTCTCTATCTCAAGGTACATATATGGTTCAACTAGTTTGACTTGTCCTTTCAGTGACAAGATCAAACTCAGAACTAACTAAGTATAAGGTGGATCCAACAATGGTTAAGATTCTTTATCTTCTGTAATTTACTGCATGTGTTATTTATTTTTTTCTGTACATGACAGTTGATGGAACATTTCAATGATCAACTTTAACGCAGTGACCAGCAGAGCGTTAAGTTAAGGCAATGACCAGCAGAGCGTTAAGTTGAAAGAAATGAAAGTCATGTTGTTACGTTTTATTACAGTTTGAATTTTACCTCAATTCTTTATATGTTCATGTATTAAATTTTAGTACTTGTATTAACACTCATCTAACCTGTGAAAATCAACAATCTTCACAATGTCCAACAATATATGGGGGGGCATGCAACTACTTCTCATGTTCCACGAACACTTCCAACTACTTCTACTCTAGTTCCTTGATCACAAAGAAAGAAATGGAAATTTCTTGTGGCAAGAGGAAAGCTTAGTAGATAGTACTTTGTATTTAATATTTATTATGGCCTATTTTGTAAATATTATATGAGTTCAAGTTTTAACTTTGAACTCTTAACCTTCATTTGAAGCTTAAATTGTTGATTGTTTATTACAGCTCTTTGGTATTGAATATGATGCTCTTTTTCATTTGATGGTTGATGTTAATTGTTAGAGTTTGTTGATGGCAAATATTATATGTTGAAACTTGAACGTTTATGTTGCCAATGACTGATCATTTGATGACAATGTTATAAGTTATAGCTACTAGATGATTGATGTTAATGTGTACTAAATGGCTAGATCTATGTTTCCATGTTTTTTATAGCTAATTTGGCATTTTGCATGTTGTTTTTAATATATATGCATCAAAATATATTAAAATATATATTATATAAAAAATGCTCCGAAAAAATAGGCTTTTGCTACGACTGAGAAGGATGAGTTTGCAGCTAGGTTTGAGAAATGAGTTTTCACTCATTGCATGCCTCTCTAGCTCAATGGACACCAGTATGTGGTACATTAATAGTGGTGCTTCTTGTCACATGACTAGAGTACAAGACTAGTTCATCGGTCTAGAGGAGCACTGCTCAAACTTCCACGTTGAACTTGGTGACAATGCCGATTACAGTCCAGCAGGCACAAGGACTGTGAAGTTCCAAAGGGAGTCCGGAAAGCTATTACTGGTGGAGGACGTGATATATGTTCCAGGGCTGAGTGTTAGTTTGCTCTATGTATTAGCCTTGGAGGACGTGGGGTATGGTATGTTGGTCCGGGATGGACAAGTCTTCATACTTTCAAAGGGAGCAGGTACCCAGGATGCAGTGGTGAGGCTTGCTAGGACAACTTGTAGTAAAGTCCAAGGGGAGTTTGGAGCATGGATCAGTGACAGTGACAAAGAAAGAGCGTGAGGCTTCTCTCAGTAGGCCTACTTGGTATGAGATGACACTAATGAATGAGGAGAACAAATTTCCAAATCAAAGTCCAACACAGGTAGCAAGAGGATCTTCCAATTTAGAGGGAGCAGCTACAGCAACAGAGGATGTGATTGATCTTGGAGGAGGTTCTTCCAGAAGTACCTTCCTCCCTCAGATGGAGTGTTAGAGTTTGTTGCTCGGATAAGTACTTCTACATTGGCTTGGTGTCTAGCATGTCAAAGTGTTTGAGACAAGGAACTCTCTAGACAAACTTTGTAAAAGTGACCTTTATAATACTTTATATAAAAGGTTAATTAGCCCATGGTATTTGCATAAAGTGAATGTTATAAAAGAGTCTACAGAGAGTTGTAGACACAATGTCATTGTTAGTGTGTGTGAGATCATTGATAGTCAGTGATCAGTGAGTGATAAGAACTAAGATAGGGATTCTCTCAAAGGCTTAGGAGAGAGGGATTCTCTCAAGCTGAGATTGTCTAAGAGAGTGATCAGGGAGTGATCAAATCGAAGAGAGATTCTCTTAGAAGCTTTGGAGAGAGTGATTCTCTTAATCGGGGTTTTCTTTATTGCTAAGGGTTTGGGCACAGTTTACAGTGAGTGAGTCAAGAGTCCAAGCGTAGGGTGGATTCATGGACGCTCTTGTTAAACTAGTAGCAACAACGAAGGTCTTCCTGCATGCATGTGTTCTTGCATGCAGAAGACTTAAATTAGGAAACCAGTTGTATTTAATTTACTTTTCTTAAGTTTACTTTGGAAAATAAATTAAAGTGATCTAAATTAACTTTAGTGAACCACTAGTTAAAGTGAAAGTGAAATTATGGTTTTTGCTTTACCACTAGTTAAAGTGAAAGTGAAATTAGGGTTTTCGCTTTACCTAAAGTTATAAAAGAGAGATCAATTGGTGGAGAGAACACACACACTTGTATTCCGACAAAGACAGGATACAAACAAGGAGAGAAAGTCAAACACAGGATTTCGCTGAGAAGACAGAGGAGCGAGCAGCAGGATCCTCGAGCTTCGACAGCTGGGTCGTACACTCACACAAAAGGGTGTTGAGGTTTAGCTGGGATTTGCCTAGTGATTCTGTTGGGCACTACATTCGCCAGGTTTGGGTGAGCATTTACAGTGATTGTAAAAGTTCCATATTTTCTCATAATAAAATCTATATCTGACTGATGCACCGGTTTTTCCAGGGGTTTCCATACCCAAAATAATAGTGTCAATATTGTGATGTGATGTTGTGATTTATTTCTCACTTTTATATTCCGCTGCATACTGTTAAAGATATTCATGTGTGGTTATCAGTTGATATTTTGCATGCACTATTTAGCCCTAGTTGAATATTAAAGTAAAATTTACAACTCTGGCATTAGGAAGCTAGGGGAAGTGGTTTGAGTTGTTTAGGTTGTATTGACTCATATCCGGTGTGTTATATCCAAGAACCTGAAACTGTAAGTGTTGTTACAAATCTGCAATAAAAGGACAAATTGTTTGTTGGTTTTTTCCTAAGGATTAGGGTTTCCAAGGTAAATTATCTTGTGCAAACTATGTATGGTTATTTGATCTTTCCACAGGGCATCATGTGTTAAGTAAATCAATGTATTGTTATTTCTAATTCAATTTTATGTGTTAAATTAAGACTAGGTATAAAAATCACCCCCCCGAGGTGTAGGCCAGTTGGCAATGCGCTTGTTAAGGCGTATAGGTCGTTATGCAAGTCGTTGGTTCAAACCTCATTGCAAGCCTGAGGGTGCGTTGTGGGGGTCAGCGTACTCTCCTGGAGGTTATAGTGGTAGCGGTCGAAATCGACCCCGTGTCACGCGAGTACGAGACCGGCTAGTTATCGATTCCGCTAGACAAAAAAAAAAGACTAGGTACAAAAATCAATGAATAAATATCAATCAAGTCTAGTTTATGAAAAATTAACAAGTTTGGGCAAGGCACCTCTAACCATCCAACTTATGTTTAACCACCAACACACTTTATTCATCATGACCAAGTGCAAGAGGGACTCTTAAAAGACTCTAGACTAACTAGCACTGACTTGACGAATGTCCACGATAATGATTAACTCTAGGGGATTATCCAAGGTAAAGCATGCAAGTGATGGCAGCATAAAACAAGGCTAAGTTCATAGCGTGGATTCTCCCAAAGAGAGGAAGTTAACTATGACAAGACCTTTGCTCCAATTGCCAAGTACACTTCCATCAAAACCATTATGGTCTTGCGTCGATTTTTGGATGGCCTTTATAACAAATAGATGTAAATACTACTCTTCTTAATTATTTGATTGAGGAGGAAGTATGAAGCAATCAATGGAGAGGTTTTGAAGTGCATGGGCAGCCTATCCATGTACAGAGGTTAAAAAAGGCCATATATGCATTAAAGCAAGAACCACGTGCATGTGTACTCTAAGATTGATGGATACCTACTAAATTTGGGCTTCACTAAGATTGTTGCAAATCCCAATCTTTATTATTTATTTGATAGACATGATCTGTTAGTCTTGGTCATGTATGTAGATGACCTTGTACTTACAACTACTTCTGAGAAGTTCATTGCTTTGTGCAAGAAATAGTTGGCACGCAAGTTTAACATGAAGGACAAAAACCTCATTCATTATTTACTATGTCTAGAGGATTAGTAGGGTTAGGTGAGGTCTTCCTTGGATAGGGGAAGTACACAGTGGAGGTTTTGAAGAAATTTCAAATGATGGATTGCAAACCCTTAGTTGCTCCTATGGTTCCAAATCTAAAGTTGCACACTCACGTAGTTTCAAATTTGGTAGATCCTTCCATTTACAGGTGGTTGATTGATTCTCTTATGTATCAAGTTAATATTAAGCCTAATATATGTTTTGCAATAAACACTTTGAGGCAATACATGGTTAAGTAGAGACAGATTCACTAGGTTGCTGCAAAGCATGTGCTCCAATACTTGAAGGGCACAGTTCACTACGGTCCAAGGTATGTTGATGATGGCCAATTGGTGTTGTAATCACTCAAAGTGTAGCTGTGACGAAAGATATCATATCCGGGACAGTAGAGGTGGGCAACTAACTAAGTGACATCGCAAGGGCCTCATCTACTACTGATATAGATTAGTCGTCACACCAGACGGGCTCTTGTCACTTTAGATCGAGTTATAGGCAAGATCAAGGGGGAGACCCTAATTAGCCAATGAAGGCTAATGACCATAACAAGAAATACAAGCCAAATAAAACAAGATAAAATAAAAGATGCCTTGAATGGTGGAAACCCTACATCTATGAAAAGACTATGGGATCAAGAAGGTTAAGCTCGGGTTGAAAGGGTTTAGCCAATGAATACCATCCAACCATGAAAATATATCCCAATAGCAAGAGATCAATGTTAGATCTAGGGAAATCAAGTGCCTTAGGAAAATACCCAAATCTAGCCACCGAGGTTTTAAGCAAGGAAAATGAATATGACCACAAATGAGGGTTTGGATTAGTGAAGTCACTTGAGATTGGTTACTTGCTGCAATATTTGACGATTTGGTAAGGTTTAAGCAACACCCAACTGATAGATCTAGAAAAATGACCAATAACCCAAGGAGGGCGATTTGTCTAAAGGAGACCAGTTCTAGATCTAGGGGTAAATGGAGTCGGTTTTTATTCAAACTTGGTTTCTAGAAGTTTTCAATGATTTTAGACTTGGGTTTTGGCCGATAACACCAAAATATCGTCGGCTCTAGCACATCTACAAAACTAAAGTTTTAACTTTAGATGCAAATGACAAATGGGTAAAAAGATTGGAAATCAGTACCAACCTTGTAGATCATACCTAAAAATACTTGCAGTCACCAAGCACATCAATGATCCTTCCACTTAGTTACAATTTCGAGCAAGATCCAATAGTTCCAAAGTGAAACGTGTTGCTCCAAGGAGGAAGTGCGCCCTCTTCACCTGCAAAATCAAACTACCGAAGTCAGATTTGATATACAAATGAAAGAGAAACTATGCAAGACATCTGAAAGAGAAAAACTAAATGGACCAAATCACAATTGGTCACTCCCTGAAAGATGAAACGATTTTCCCAAGAGGAGATGCAGAAACCCTCACAATGCCTCTCCAAGCACGTCGCAACCCTGCAACAAATCAATTCGGCCTCCACAAGAAAGATATCGAAATCATAAAGGATCCACTAAAATGTCTACACAAGAGGCCTGACAATCATGTGCTAGAACATTCACAAAGTATTCCAAGAGATCTGCAAAAATTTTCTTTATTCCAATATTCTCAGAGCTAAGAGTCAATTACAAATGAGTGAGTTTCCAAATATATAGAACTCTCTAATCAAAATCGCCAGCTCCAAAATGATGGAGGGCTAGGATCACAAGGTATTACATCAAAATCAACGACTAACAAATGCCAGATAGAAATATAAATGGATCACTCAAAAAGGAGGTGACGCACTCCCTCAATGACGCCCTAGGGGGGACCGAACTCATGACAAGTGACTAGGTACATCATAATAACATCATGGTAGGGCTAGGAGGTATGAAACGTCTCAACTAGCATCAACATACATCATCAAATCACAAAATATAACATAAAGTGACTAAAGTCACTAGGACGTGGCCCCTCAATGCAATAGAAGACGCCTCAAGAGACACGTAGGAGGATGTATGGACCCCACAAAGAATGAAGATCATGCCGGAATGTGTAGAATGCATCAATGATAAGCCTCGAACAAATTTCATGCCATTTCCTAGCCCCATTAAGCCAAATCAATTTCCTTGCTAGCCATTCTTTAATTAATTTTATGCCTAAAACATCATCCTGGAAAAATAAAATGTTTGTAACTCGCTGCTAACCACTTCGAGGCCCCAACTGAGTCCAAAAATGAATTAGGAATCATAGGAATATGGTAATAACAAGTGGTCACACCAATGTGTCCTCTGATAACGCCATAAGAGAACAAAACACATCTTTGTAAATAATGAATATGCCATTTTTGCATGGCAATCAGCAGCTAGATGATGAACTAACCATAATATCCAATACCTGTGCCCATAACCAAATCAAGTAGGAATGAGTACTCATACACCATGTGTCCAAAATATGCATCAAAAGGTCCATCCATGACCGAATAATAATAAAAGTATGGCATGTAACTGCTGATAATAATAAAAATAATGTAAGCCATCAAATAAAACAATTGTCTGGAGCACGGAACTATCTAATGAACACTGAGAGACCATGAATAGTCAAAATCAAGCACTAAAGGCCAAACTCATCCCGAAACCTTCTGTTGACTTGGACAAACTGAGTTGACCAGGTCAAAAATGATCAGAATAATGACCCAACTAGAAATCCTTTATATTGCACTGTGCAAATGGATGAAGTATGCTCCCTTATTTATGTTAGCGACAAGACTAAAGTATAAAGTAACATTTTACTGGCAATCATGAAAATAATATGAATTAATAATAAGTCTAGATTCAAAGTAATCAGTCATTCCAAACAAGAACCTCAAGTGTATACTCATTTACAGACTTGACCATTTTGCTAGCAATGGGTGAATGTGGGAGAAACCAAGTTAGGCTAGGGGATTGACTTGACAACCTCAACACTGTGACCATCTCGAATGAAGGAAAAAGGGGATCCGCACTATGCATATGTTGGATAGAAGAACACTAGGGGATGGCGTGCCTCACAGATGGGTGAAATGATGAGAGTATTTCCAATAGACTCTATACAAGCAACCTTTATAGCAATTAATTCATAGTCAACTTTGCACACGTTATGATTTTACATTTAATGTTAACTTGTGGGTCGACTTTCGCTAGCCATCCTCCAAGAGCAAGTGCCCTAAATAGCCTTGCGAGCCTCAAATGGTGACTCGGTATGACCTCCATTGCCCGCCACCATCCATAGGTGCAATGGAGTGACCACCCTATTGCCCTGTAGGGACAAACTGCCTCACATCATAAAAAGGATGAGTGCTCGTTTCTTGGTAACTAACTTGCTAGGAAGACATTTACTTTATTTGCAACAGTGTTCAAACATATTGTTTTTGCTGACTTAGCATCCATTTAGATGTGACATTTAAGCTCCGATGATTTAGTGTCTAGAGACACTTTTGTTTAGAACTCCCTGTTATTTAGGACTATAAGAGAACAAACCCTGTGATGAGAATCACACAAATCAGAGCCGAGGCACAAAGAAGACATGGGATTTATCCAACACAAATGTATAGGCTGGTGAAATCCTCGATATCACTAGTCAAGGTGTAAATTAGGGTCAAAATCAAAATAGAAGATAACAGAGGGATGAAGAAAGTGATAGGGTGATGCCATGACTAGCAAGCTGACTCCCTATAAGGAAATGACGAAGTCTATACTGTGAAAGGGCATGACGAATGAGTATACACAAGAACCTCTTGACCGACAGAACTAAATCACTTCTACTCTAAAACCAAATAATAAAAAGTAACAACAAAATACCACCAATATGTTAGAATTTGATAGTTGCATAACCCAAGATCACTAAAAGAAAGACAAAGCATAAAAACAAAATAATGTAGAGCTCGTTTAACCACATGATCAATGATCATCTCCCAACCATAGACAAAACAATGTCTCCCCCAAGCTTACCCTTCTAATAGAGATAAATCGTTCAAAGATGAAAGTACATCTAGATGATAGTAGCACAAACCCCAAGAAAGACAGAGAAATGTCTCCAAGATGGAGAACCCTAGAAAATTCCTCTCTTAGCTAAAATAGCGAACTCTAGTAGTAGAGGTGAACTTGCTTGTTGCAGTGTGTCCAAATGAGGAGAGGTGCCCCCTACTTATATTGTTTTCTAATTGAATTTTAACTGGGGACAACTTGTCTATATTACTATGGTCGACTTGTATTAAGTCATAATAAAAATATATTTTATATTTTAATTCTTAAGCCGACTTGAGTGAGGGTGTAATGATGCCTCATGCAACTACTACAATAACACTCCCTCTTATCCAGGGAAGCATCATCAGTATTATCAATTGAAACTCATCTAGATATCAACAGTACATCACAGTTATCTCAAAGATCTCTAACGAAGGGCTTCCGACACAATCTCAATTCGTCGAGAAGTGTCTATCATACTACATGTGTCAATTCAATCCAGTTCATCGGAGAACATGCACTAGCTCCGCAACTCTTCCCAATACATCGGGAAGTCATAAGTGCATCAACACAACACAAAGAGCTCACTAGGATTATTACTGCTCATGAGTCTACGCCACATCATGGACTACAACCTCCTCATAACATCCATAAGGACTACAATCATATGAGGGCTCACAAGGGCCATAACTTTTATGTGAGACTTTTATCATATCTGTATGGGCTACGACCCATAAATCTCCCAAACATAAAGGTTGCTATATTTGTACAGTAAACAACCCTGTTTCATGTTGGGTGTACCACTACAGAGCCAATCCTTTTTCATGCTGGATGTAGCTTTTAGCAGTGCCAGTCTTTTTTCATACTGAATGCAAGTCACATGCGTCTTTCGGTAGAGCCAACCCTATTTCATGTTGAGTATGAAGACTACATATGTCTTCCAACAGAGCCATCCTTGTTTCATGTTGAATATGAAGACAGGTTCACACAGAAACAATGTTGTGACTATTACTTTATCCCTAGGATGAGTCTCGAATAGTCACGCATAGTCAGCGGAGACCTTGATTATTACACCATCCCTAAGATGGGTCTCTAATAGTCCTCGAAGGTCTTGACTATGCACATAGTCCTCGAAGACCTTGACTATTACTCCATCCCTAGGATGGGTCTCTAATAGTCCTCGGAGGTCTTGACTATGTCTCAACTCATGTGGGCATACGAAGTCATGTACCATGACTTACTGGCATCGAGGCTATGCACAACATAACTTACCAGCGTCAAAGCCAGGTATTCTGGCATGACTTACCCAATGAGCTACAGATCCATGTACCATGACTTACTAGTGTCGAAGCCAAGTATCACTACATGGCTCACAGGTGTCCACCCAGAACTCAGGAGTTCACATAGAATCACTGTCATAGTTCACGGGTGTCCACATCAAATTCTCGCCCACAAATGTTCACCTAGAACTCAAGTGTTCACACAAGATCATTGTCATAGTTCACAGGTGTAGAATCACTATCCATAAATGTTCACCCAGAACTCAGGTATTCACAAAGAATCATTGTCATTGTTCATAGGTGATCACATGGAATCACTTGTCCACGGATGTGTACCTAGAACTCGGTTGTTCACAAAGGATTACAGTCACTATTCATAGGTGTTCACATTAGGACAAAGAGTTCACACAAAACTCATCCTTCCCTCTTGGCAAGGGGTATAATCATGGGACCAAGCTCACCACTCCATCACATAGTGTCAAGGAGTAGAACACGATCCCATCCTGTGTCATACAGGTACCAGTGTGTGCCAGCCTCTCCATCCCTTTTTCATAATGTCAGAGAGATCTCCTCACTCCTCACGAAGTGATCGAGAGAATACTGCTCATAGAGTTCTCTGAGAGAGCCAATTGTCCTACACACATGTCAGCTAACAGAGGCATCAAATATATCAGGGCAGACATTTCTGTCCTGCCCTATTCTAGATATGAAAATTAATAACAAATCATATCACTAAAATCATGTACCTGAGAGAGAGTATCAAGAGGCTAGTTTCCCCACCCCATCTCAGGGTGTCCAAAACTCTTTTGTGCTAGAGTGTTCCGCTCCTTCTGTATCTAAGCATCCTACTCTCTCTGTAGATGAGCATCCTATTCCTTCTCTGAAGAATCCATAGATACGATGTAAGTATCCATCCTAGTGACAACCAAGTACATCAGGAATCCTTCAACTGTCTTGTATTAATCAAAACAGTATCGCCATCAATGTAGCCACAGTCATCATGCTCGATCTACTCAAGATATCAATTGTGCTCTTCCTTAACTTAAGAAGATTTCATCAGTTTTCTGCCACACCATCATAAGTGATGCAATATGCCAGTATCCTCATCTCAGGAACTAACTCCCTCTGTCTTCTCAGAAATCGGCTAAATAACTCTTGTCCTCCAGGATCCATCTGTCATGACCCTAACGGGAAAGCAACCGCTTTCCGTCATCGTCAAAGAGATGAACAAATGTAGTAGAGAGACCGCAATTCGTTGAAGCCTTCTGCTTCTAATTGCCAATCTCTACATGAGATCATCTGGGCTTGTGGGTCATGTATCCACATATATCTAGATGTATTTGGTAGTCATTTGTCTGATGTTACTGCTGAACAATCATGACTTCCACTTAACTGTTTCGACCGAAAGTCATTCTTCTTCTCAGGCTGAGTCATGTTTCTAGAGGCTTTCTGCTTCCGATCCATCTGTTCTTTTTTAATATCAACGGGATCACTTGTCTTTCAGAACAAGTCTCATCATCTGTCCTTGTAGGCCATAGCACATGGTCTTTTCCCTACAAATCAAATCCCATCAGATGGTTAGCAACATTGCATAATCAAGTTTATTCAGTGCAATAACAATAGTTCATCCAGGTATGTAGGCATCTTTTAGCCAATGCTTTGGCGCAACACACACATGGCTATTACTGGGATGCTTGCAGACCATTATAACATACCATCAAGAGTGTGCACTACTCTAAGCATGTTAGAAGGAGATGTCATCCAAGAGGGGTCCATAAAAGTTGTGCAGCATTACGAGCTAAATCATAACAATTTCTAAATGAGCCTACTAAACATCAATAAAAGAACTATATCACATGCTCAACAACTTCCTAAATCTAGAAATATTGATCTACATAAAACATATCCAAAACATCCAGATCTAATCTACCAGAGCATGTAAATCCAGATACTTACCTTTCACTATCTTGTGGGTGGGTGCGCTCCCACTGCCTCCTAGTAAGAATCATGAGAGTCCTTCGATTTTCATCTTCTTGATGGGAGTCCATCGCAATTTGGATCTTCATATCATTACTTCAACATAGGGAGTACTAAAAGAAGAACTTCGTACAATCATCATTCCTTTTGTTTGAACCATTTCATTGTACAGCATAGTGTCCGACTTTCTAACATCTGAAGCACTGGGTACGAGAGAGATACTTCTTCTTCATTTGTTTTGGGAATCTCCTCATCAACAATCTTAAAGAGAACCTTAGACTTGGAAACCCCATCAAGTCTATGTTCAACCTTCATGTTGATCTTCTTGACTGCAACCAGAAAACTGCTTCAGAAACCTTAGCAGGAGCTAGGTCAAATTTGAAGTGTGGCTACTTGCAAATATGAATCCACAGGGACATGCACCTCATCAAGGCGAGTTGAATACACCTTCTATCCTAGATTTGTGGATAGGACAGCCCACAACCAGAAACCCTAGTTTCCCGACTTCAGTAGAGAATAGGTCAGAAATGAAAATTTTCTGATCTGAAATCTGCTTCCACAGATAGTTGCGCCCTACCAAGGCAAGTTGAAGGAAGATAAGAACAAACCCAAGCAGTGGGAAAAAAGGGCTTGATCTGTGGAGCCCTGGGTCTTGACCCCGGTAGTATTAGGTCAAAAAATGAAACTTCACCAAACTGAGATTGGCCACCATGGAAAGATGCACACTAGGAGGGCGAGTTGCTCTATGCTCCTTCCTAGATTGTCTGAGGTGAAAAACACTCCAAAACGTGGAGCCCTAGTTTTTGGCAATGGCTTCTTTTAGCACCGCTCTAATACCATGTTAGAATTTGCTAGTTGCATAACCAAGATCGCTAAAAGAAAGACAGCACTGAAACAATACAATGTGGAGCTCCTTTAATCATGATAATCAATGATCATCTCCCAACCACAGACAAAACAATCTCTCCCCTGAGCTCGCCCTTCCAATAGAGATAAATCATTCAGAGATAGAAGTACATACAAATGATAGTAACACAAACACCAAGAAATACAAAGAGAAACCTCTCCAAGATGGAGAACCCTAGAAAACTCCTCTCTTAGCTGAAAGAGCGAACTCTAGTAGCAAAGGCGAACTTGCTTGTTGTAGTGTGCCCAAATGAGGAGAGGTGCCCCCTATTTATACTATTTTCTAATTGAATTTTAACTAGTGCTAACTTGTATTAAGACATAACAAAAATATATTTTATATTTTAATTCTTAGGACAACTTGAGTGAGGGTGTAATGATGCCTCACGTAGCTACTACAACAACACAATGCATAACCACCATACACCAAGTCAAGCTACTAAAATAAGTAAAGGAGCACCATGGGAATCCAAGTGCACAAACCATATACATGTTGGGTCATATACTTGAAACCTATAACACCTGAATGGCACTGGAACACTATTGTTGCATATACAATGGGCACTATCATCATGTCTGCTCTGGATAGTAAAGAATGGTTAACTCAGTCATTGACTTATGGTCATAGGGCTCAGTGCTGGCATGAAACTGAAAATGCATGTACGCTGGGTCCACTGGATGTAGGAGTGATCCTCAAAAACTGCTCATCAACTGTTGATCTCATGTATAACATAACAAAGGACTAGCTCAGGAATATGCTCAAAACTGGTTTACATTGTACAATCATTGCAGCCCCAGCTACTATGGATGTGATAACAGGTGTTTCATTGTTTTGTTGACTCTAACTGAGTAGGAGATGCGAGTGGCAAGAAGAGTATTTCAAGGCTATGTTTCAATTTAGGTCCAGGTATGATATGTTGGTTTAGCTAGAAGCAAGCAAGAGGTGCAAACTTACTTTGGTAGAGGCAAAGTATATGGCAGCCAATTTTGCTAGTTTTGAGGCCATCTAGCTTCACAAGTTGCTAGCATAGTTGATGGATATGATGTTGGATCCTATTGTGGTGTATTGTGAAAATCATAGTTGTTTCAAACTCTCTAAGAATCTAGTGTTTCACAATCGATCCAAGCAGATAAATATCTAGTAACATTTCCTCAAAGATAGAATTCAGAAGGAAGCAAAGGTTATTGAATATATTTCCTTCGAATTCGTAGGTTGCAAATATATAACAAAGCCCTTCGCAAAGAGGTAGTTTGAGATACTAAGAGGTAGACTAGGTTTGGTGAAGAACACTTTCCTTGCAAAGAGGGAGTGTTAGAGTTTTTACCTTGGTTGCTTAGTTAGTTTTCTCCAACATGGTGCACAGTGATTGCATATCCATTTCCTCAAGTCTTGTGCAACACATTCATGGCATGTTTAAACACATTATTTGGCAACAACAACAAAGTGAAAGAGGGCACAAAACTAGCTTGTCTTGGGTGTAGCACTGCATTTATGTAGGAGAGAGTTAAAGGGGAAGCATGCATCTTATTACATCTCCAGTATTAGTTGTTGTTCCAGACTTAGCATTTCTAGTTTAAGATTTTTGCTTTTCTTATTTTGGGGTTTGATTATAAGATATAGAAATGTCTTAGCGGTTGTTCTAAAGTTAGATAGGGTGCATGAGCAAGTTTTGACTTCCAGTTAGATTGGGTGCACAATCCTAGGTAGGAGGCACATGCTTGCATGCATGATTATCCTCTCCTAATGGGAGTAATTGCCTCGAGAGTTAACTCATCAGGGAGGTGCACTGCTCTAGACAAACTTAGGGTAGTGTTCTATTCCTAGCCCAATGTTATCAAAACCAAACCGGTTCTGGCAAAACCGGTTGGTCCAACTGATTCGGAAGGGTTTTTGGTCCAAACCGACATCTCAAACCAGAAATGGTCGATTCCGCACTGAACCGGTCTGTTTTGTGCATGAACAAACCGATTTCGTACGAAACCGGCCTTAAATTCCTCAAACGGTCGGTTTTGAATAAAACCGACTGATATGGCACAGGGCAATATGCCACAATTTAAAACATGGAATTAAAAGAGAATATTAAATTCTTAAAAGTAAAAGTGGTATTCTCCTTATCTTTCATTTTTTATCCTTTTACTTAAATTTTTGACCTTACCATTAATTGTTTCAGGATGTTTGAGAGTGGTTCCAACCTCATCGAACTTCATAATTTTAAATCCCATTCAGAATTCAATAGACTTAACAATTTTCAAGATTTCGGGATTGCAACATTTCCACTAGATTATATCATATATGAGGGTATGGAATTGGCATTTAATCAAGCACATCAACCCCTCTATGTACCTTGATGTTGGTGGTGTTGATTCTTGAAATCCTTTGTCTTTGATGAACATGGACCCACTTCCATAGCTAGAAGATGCGAACATTGGTGCTGAACAGGTGAGTCCAGGCCAAGGGGAATGAAGCCAGGCTCAAGTCCCTATTTTCTATCTACTTTTGTTGAGGACATAGATAATGACTGACTCTGAGCATGAGGATTCAAATGATTCTATTGTATGATTAGATTGTAGAGTCTAGAGTTTAGACTATAGTTATATGCTTATATTTTGACTATATAGGTCATTTATAACCTATTTATTGGTGTACTTTGGTTGAGATATGGATTGCACTGATGTTATTTTGGTTGTATCTGCTCTTACTTGCTATATACATGAGAAACTTTGCATATTTGTGCATAATGGTTTGAATTCTCATGGATGCACATGATTTTTTTTTCAAAATTTGAATATTTTATGTAAATTTTATTGATCGGTTTTGTGATCCAGTTTTTGTCCAGTTCTGGTTCCTCGAGTCAGTCGGTTCAATCACTAGCCTGGTTCTGATAACATTGTCCTAGCCTAGGTCATTCCAAACAGATGGATCACATTAGTTGTAAATCTTGGTCATCCTAATCTATAAAGAAGTGACAAGGTATTCCATTAGGTTGGTTAGCAAGTTAGAGATTTGAGTTGTTCACTTGGAGAATCCCTAACTTTTGTCTTTTCAATTAATAGAATACCGATGAATTTCGAGAAAAAATATAGAATGCCAATGTTGTTTTGAGGATTCAAATCTATGTATTTTTCTGTTTATATTTTCAGCGAGATGTGTTTGTAGATTGGCGTATTCAAAATTTACTGTTATGATTGAAGTTCAATTTTTCAGTGCCTAGAGTTTAGGTTTTAGTTTTAGAATATAGAATGTACTTACCATGGTCTATAAATTAGCAGACTTGACACATACAATATCTCAATGGCTTACAATTGGAAATTTTGATTTATTTTAAATAAATGTCTATTACTTGGGAAATGTCTATGGAAGCAATCATATCTTTCCTATTGAAGGTTCTATTATTTAAGAAAAGTCAATATGAAATCGAGATGTGAATAGTTGGATTGGACCAAATAAGAGGGCCCTATCTATTTCTTTAAAAATAAAAATCCCAATCATGAATCTATTAATTGATCATCGAGTTGTGTTGTAGCAGAAAAGCCCCTGTTAGGAGGGGCTCTATCTATTTTTTCTTATTTCCCCAAACATCGATCTATTAATTGGTCACCAAGTTTTATTGTAGCAAAAATTTTAAAAACCCTATTCATGCTAGCAAATGAAGTTTAAAAGGCATTGATCCCCACAGCGAGTGCAGTATGTCTTTGGCCACGCGAAACGCTTATACATAGCTCTCCGGGCAAGTGGTGGGGCAGACCATGCATGCCACCATGTGTCCATCCCAAGGTGCTTCGAAGCTAGTGCTCTCCTCTTGTCATCATGGTTTATTCAATCGAATCGTACAAGCAATTAGGGGTTCTATCGTCCGACGTTTAGTTCTCAGACACTTCCTTCGTGTGATATTTCATGGCGATTTATGCTCATCCCCACCACTTCCTTGCAGGTGATTACATTACGATCTAGTTTCTTATATGGGAGCACCAAAGTAGGCGACTTCCCAGACACAGTTTGGACAGCCTTAGACACAGTTTGGACAACCTTTACAAGCGGAGATTTTCGTGGTCTTGCTATTATCCAACCAATCTACTATTTTTCCATCTATTTCAAGGTGAGCACCCCTATGTCTAGCACATTGGTGATTCCCGTTTCACGATGGTTCGCCGTAAGGTAATGCCAAAGAAGACCAGTGATGGCCCCAGGTGGACCCATATGCCTTGGGATACAAAGGACATGGAGAATGCTAAGGGGTTTTTTGAGCAGCGGGTGAAGCATAGGGCGAGAGAGAGCACCTCAAGGTTGGAGCATTGTCTACAAAGCAAAGAAATTTGACCCAACCCAGAGCAGTTGGTTGATGAGTTAGGGGGAATGGTTGAAAATTCCAGCTCACCGGGACTCAGGAAACCCGTTACACCTGCACTCTGAGCATGTTGTGGAACATGAAGGCTCTGTTTAGTATGGCGATAGAGGATTGTGTAGAGGGAAAGCTCCAGGATGATAACAACGACACTTACTTGGTGGCTTGACAAGCTAGTCTGGAAGAGGATATGCAGCAGTTGGCTCACAACCAGCGAGTGGTAGACGAATGAATCAATGCTAAATTGAATGCCCTTGCCAAAGAATTAACGAGGAAGACCTTCAATAGAGCATCCCCTACTAGCTCTTCTGCCCCGCAAATGGTATTTCGTCGATGCCCGCATGCTTGACTTGATGTTCAACCACCTATCAAGGTCAAGGTTCCAAGTGTTGACCACCCAGTCCCTCCCCTTATCTTTATCTCTAATGATGAATAGTTTTGGAAAATGTTTTCTCTGGTGTCAAGATTAGCTTTACTTCTGGTTCAAATAATATTTTTTTGCTAGCTTGGTCATAACCCCCACCCTATGGGGAACTTTTTGATAAATCTCTTCAGACTCTTAGTTCTAGGGCTCCTAGATTTATTTCATAAACAATTTCAATGTAGGGACAGCAATCCAACGAGTTCTATATGGACAAACAGTGCTTCTCTTTTGATACTTCTTAGCTCTGTACATTATTTTTAGTTTAATATAATTTCTAACCTTATAAAAAAAAAGTTTAAATGGCATTGCCTATTTTATAAAATTCATTTCACAAGTGATATCTGATTCCAAATAATTGTTAAAGTTAGTGCAATTGTGAGACCCATTCTCAGGGAGGATGGTACCCTAGTCAGTTAACTAGGGCAAAGTAAGACCCTAGAAGGTACCCTAGGGCCCCCAGTAGTCTCCTGGGGTTCTTGGTCTGGGACCAAGTAGGTTGATGCCATGGCAAAATCCCTAACATGTGGTTAGGGCCCCTATATGTCTCTAGGGTATTCTTGTCTGGGACTCGACAGTTTCTTGGACGCGATGTCCAAGCAAATTCTGCAGGATGAGACAGAGACTTCCTGGTCTCAAACCAGGCAAATTCTTGGTCTGGGACCAAGCAATTCCTGCAAGAGCACTCCTGGTCAGTTAACCAGGTAAATCTTGGTCAAGTAAACCAAGATGATGATGTGTGATGTCCTCTCTCCTAATCGGTTATTGCTAGGTTGTTCCTTAAGGGACTGGCCACCCCTTGATGATATCACTAGCACCTAACCCTTAAGAGCAGTATTGAGGACCAAAGGATCGCAACATCTAGTTTGGATCTTCCCCTTATACAGTGATGATTAAATATATATGAAACAATGTACCTTGAGAGAGAGAAAAGGTTAAAGTCCTTGGTCTTATTGGTCCTATAGGTCAAAGGAGTTGTTTGTCCACCTTTATGGTTCACCTTGATCTTGTGGGTATGCGGGTTGTCTTATTGTGACCCTCTTTGGTTGACTCATGGTCCTTTATCTTACTTGGTCCTAGCACTCTTATTGTGTGTACCTTTGTTATGATGACTCTTACCTTATCGATTTTATTTTTGACTATTGGTACACTATCCTAAGTTCCTTTTACTTTATGGTTTTATTATAAAACCATTGGACCATTTATTTACTCTAAGGTTTTACTATAAAACTATTGGACCATTTACTTTATGGTTTTATTATAAAACCATTGGACCATTTATTTTATGACCATTGGACCATTTATTTTTATGGTTTGATTTGGACCATTTTATTTTTATTATTTTTGGACCATTGTTAATGTTTTATTTGGTACCTACCTTTTTCTAAGTGAACCTAATTGTATTTTCTAATAGCCAAGACCCTTATAAAAGTAATATACTTCATTGTGTTTATTAAAGAAGAAGTTGTATCCCATTTTATCCTATGTTTGACTGCGTCTAATCACGAACCCTCTTGCTCAGCGCAACAGTGTCACCTATTGCTCATCATGACTGCCTTCCTCCTTTAGCATGATTGGTTCCCTGCCCTCGCTGCTCCACGTGACTGGGTTTCCCTGCTCAGCATGACTGCATCTTCCTCTCCTGCTCCACGTGACTGGGTTTCCCTATTCAGTGTGACCACATCTTCCTCTGCTGCTCCACGTGACTGTGGACTCCGCTCAGCATCTTTCCTCCACCCGCGTGACTATTCCACACCCCGTGTGATTGCTCTTTTGCACCCACATCACTGCTTTCTTTTGAATCAGCATGGTTGTGTGTCACTTATCTCGCGTGACTGAGGTTTCTCCTCCTGCGTGGTTGTATGCCCGTTTCCAGCAGTGTGACTGTGGCCTCTCCTCTTACATGGACTGTGTGTTTCCAGCAGCGTGACTATGGTCTCTCCTCTTGCGTGGACTATGTGGTTCCAACAGCGTGACTGTGGTCTCTCCTCTTGCGTGGACTGTGCTTTTCCAGCAGCGTGACTTTGGTCTCTTTTCTTAGCATGACTGTACCCTGCTTCAGCATGACTGTTTCTCAGTGTGACTGTATGTGTCACTGCTCAGCATGACTATACCTTGCTTTAGCGTGACTGTTTTCTCTTGCCTTCAGCATGACTGTGTTTCTCCTCTCAGCATGTCTGATTGTCCCATCTCAGCATAACTGTGTGTCACTACTAAGTATGACTGTGTGAAAGTATGACTGTGTCTCTCTACTGATGTGTTGCTAAAGCCTGAGTGAATGTCTGAAGTTTCTCTCACGGATGACTAAGAATATGAGGTATGTTTCCTTGCTGCTTTAAACCCCTTAAGCTCTCTCTCAAGGTACGTCATTTGTTCACCCAGATTGACTTTTTCCTTCGGTAACAAGATCAAAACCTAAAATTATCTAAGTATAAGGTTGATTCAAAATAATTGATACGATTATTTCCTGCCGATATCTCCTGTACATTATTTTTATCATTTTGTTACTGTACATGGCATTTGGTGAATCATCTCAAGGACCAACTTTAACGCAGTGACCAATGGAATGTTGAAGTTGAAAGAGATGAAAATTATGTTTGATTTTATTACAGTTTAAATTTATTAGAGCAGTAATATTCTGAATCTGGTTTTGTAATTCTATTTATGCATTAAAGGAAATTTTTTATGTTAAACCTAACCTAACCCTAAAACTTCAACAATAATCACCTATAACAACCAAGAAAATAGGCCATCAACTGTAATCATTTTTTACCTTGTAAGTTGTAACAAAATTAAGAGCAAATCCAGGGATGGCAGGCCCTGAGGGTTTCTCTATGACCCCGATGGAAATCATAACTTCTTTCACCAGGGGGTTAGGCAAGACAATAAACAACCAAGTTGAATCATTAGCCCTTTGGCAAGGCCTTCTGTTGACAAAAGAATTAAGTTTAAAGGACATTATAGTATTTGGATTCAATGATTGTCATTCGAGATATGGTTTCCAACTCTCTCCCACATGACCTAAAGCTCAACAACATCTTCTCAAGAATCCAAAGATTCAAGCATAACTTTGATTCATTGGAGTTCTTCCACATCCCCAGAAGATTGAACTCTATTGTTGATGAAAGGTTCAACAAAGCATGTCGAATTTCCTTTTGCATTGTGGAAAAAGGCAGGGTATGAGGTCTTACAACATACCCTAAGTTTTAACAACCACAATTCAAATCATGAACACAATTAATAGCATAGATAAGTGGCACTATCATAATCATATACAAGGCAGAGTTAATAAACATAAGTTGGTCCATGCTCTTCATTTGGCTTCTCGTGAGCTTAACGTTATGAAACCATCAGCAATGGAATCGTTGGATGTGTGTGGGTTTAACCCCACCCATCACCATTTTAGTCCTAGAAAACCTTTCTTTCCACAGATATTTGGGTTGCTTCTTCAGTTCGGCAATAGGGGAGATTCCAATGCAAATCAAGCTTTTATTGTGGTGTTTTTGTGCTCGATTTGGAGGTTTATCTAGCTCGCAGTGAGGTTCTCTCCATCCTCAACTCCTGGGTAACCACCCTCGTCTCAAGTCTGTTGCACCTCCAGCTGCAACATTGCAAATTAAACAGGTATTTTTTATGGTGGGCTCTACAAGGTTTCCTTATTGTGACATATCCTTTGTGTTTTGTCTGTTTCTCGAATTACAGGTACCCAAGCTTTTTCATCAATCTTGACTCAGGGCCCAGGGGATCAATCTAAACAAGTTTTGGAAGAGTGGAAAGGTATTTACTTTGACAGGTACGAGATTTAAAGGAGGGGCTCTGTTACAAGGAAAACCTGAAAGGATGGGTCCCCCTCATAACCATTCCAACAAATGCACTCACTGTGAACCTGAAAAGGGAAATTCCCAGGTGTAAAAGGCATTGTGACAATTGTCAAGAGAATACAACAATGGCCTTGAGAAGATGAGAAGCATGGCAAAAAGATTCAGAGTTAAACAATCCAAGGGAACTAAAGGCAACAAGGAGACAACTAATTATGATGAAAGCATAGCTTGAAAAGCATAAGGGCAAATTGGCTTTATTGGAGGTAGGAGAAGAATATCCAAAGAGAAGCTAGACGAGGAAACTGCAAAAGTAAAGGAGCTGCAAGACAAAGTCTTCCATCTCAAGTTGGAACAAAGTCCAGGGTTTGAGAAGCTTAGAAGCTCTATCTCTCATGAAGCTTCTGTGGGTTCACCTCAATTGGCTTCTATGGAGAAGGACACAGTGGAACAGAAATCAGAAAAGAATGGACCACAGGACCCTTCCTACTTGGCATCTGTAGCAGGTAAGGGGAAGCCTAGGAATCATGGACTTGTTTAAATTTCTTTGTTAAGTTATCATGTTTTGCAAATTTACTTTATCATTAGGCCAATATGTAAGACTGTACACCAGTCATAGTATGAATCATAAAAAGAAGTGGCTAGAGAAGGAGAATCTGGGGATAACACCAGTCATAGTATGAATCATAAAAAGAAGTGGCTAGAGAAGGAGAATCTGGGGATAAAATTTTGTACATGACAAATTTTTGGGTAATTTTTGGACTGTTTTATGTTTAAAAAAAAACAGAATTAAGCGCAAATCCAAACCATATCATGACATTGCACATCTTTTCTTATGTCAATGTGCGAATTAGGCCTTTAGTTTAACTTAAGACGTATTGCACCATCTTACATGCTTATGTGATAAAAACCCAAAGCCTATAGACAATTATGCTTCCATGCATACAAGGCCCTTGATACCATGGTAGTTTTTTTATTTGAGCTAGTGAAGCTCAGGGCTCAGTCATAACACATTGTGTATCAAGCAACCATGTTCTGACCATTGCTGAAAAAGTTTATCAAGCTATCTATGATTTTTTTATCATCATGGTCTATCCACTTATGTTTTCACTAATAACTTTCTAGTGTGATATGACCCAAGGGTCGTCATAAATGGGGTTAAAAGGTATATATATGATGACCTCTATGTATATAATGACCCTAAGAGGGCATATATGGGGCTAAATGTATATGTAATGGGTTGGCCTAATAAAAGGGTTTCATGTGCAATGAGTGGACATGTATATATTCAGGTAATGTAGTCATTATTGAGGACATGTGAAGGATTATGGAATGTCTTGAGGTAATCGGTAATTGGAAAAGGATGTCCTCTTATGTAAGGAGTTATTGTGTAACTTATCTTTCTTATTTGTATTAGAAATATGCTCCCCGTTCCATTTCTGTACATGGTGTACACTTTCGTCTCTTATGAAAATTTGAAGGATTAATTCATAACACAGCAACCCTGCCTATTCCCCACAAAAGGATTCAACAAAGTTGTTCAGAAAGGAAACAAGATGGATCAATAACAGAAGCTCATTAATTAGCCTCCCTATGCTTTGAGAAAAGAACAGCCCTATCCCCAAGAACGTCATCTCATTTTGAACATAATCCCATAGTCCTTGATAAATATGATCCTAGATAATTCCCTAACCCCATAATGGTTCATTCATCTTCGTTCAATCGGCAAAAAAATGAATTATAAACCTCAAACCCATTGAGTTTAGTAGTTCCCCAATCAATTCACCTGCATTGAGAATTATTTTTAAAGTGAACAAAACAAAAACAAAATTATATTTCAATTGGGCACATAAAAGTTGAAGCGAAAAACAGAAAACCTAAGTAGGAATTTAATTGAAAACGAGCATGGGAAAGTTAATATACCTTCACCCGTACGCTTTCCAGAAGGGTCATTACTATAGAAGGGCCCTCGAATCTTACTGGAAGAATCTTTTTCTTCTGTGTCTGGGTGTTCACCACTGTCATCAGGCTTTGCAGGCCCATACAAGCTAAGCTGGTCTCCTTCAATGTAAAGGTACTGGATTTTCATCTGGAGACTCTGAATACTCACAACATCTCGGATTATTGTATCCACACTTTGGGTTGCAGAGCATTCGTACAGAAATTGGCGTTCTTCACCCTGCTTTACATGAATTTGCACCATTCTAGCCTTCCGATGAAAGATTCGATGCGATTAACAAACAAAACGCTGAATGATTTGAACTCAAAACTATTGCTTGCCGAGGCTCCCTTTATTTTACATAATTTGAGAGCACAAACAGATATTGGGTAAATCAACGGTTGTTACTAAACCCAGTTTAGGTTGCATAGATGGGTTGAACGAGTAGCTTTTTGGGACACAGCTCTGAGCAACTAGCGTTAAATTATAATTTATTTACTCTATAATTGAGATAATTGACTATTTAGGGAAATTTATATTGTTAAATTATAATTTAGTGTAACAATTTTCTCATATGTTTAAAATAAAAGAATTAAAATTAAATAAAAAATAATTAAATTAGCATACTTCAAATTAGGGAAATTAAAAGCCAAAAAGAAATTAATTTTATGTTGTAAAATGTGAGAAAGTTGCGAGTATGTACATAATATAATATTATGTGTTGAAAGCAAGTTTAGCTAATTTATGGTAAGCATAGTAGTCGATGAAATTGAAAAGAAACTTTACTGCAACTACCAATAAACAATAAATAGAGAAACCTATGTAACCGATGGCAAGTAAAATTAAATGCACATTAATTTGTTATACGAGAAAATATACATATGTGAGTAAAATAATAAAAGGCTAGGTAGTGATCAAATTTGACTCTATATTGGAAATCAACATTGGTATTTTCTTTCGATAGGGGGAGTGCAGGGATTGAGGGTTGCAATTTTAAGTGTAAAAGGGACAAAGAATGAAGGCATTCCTCTTCTATTTTTGAAGTCATACATATGAAGTGTCTTTCATCTTTGCATAGCATTCTAAGGAGAACCATAGTGCAATTCACATTCCTTCTAATGTTGTAGTGCATGGCATTGCTACGAAAGTAAATCCTTGGCATTCATTGTTACCAATTTCAATGGTTGACCTTGCTAATGTAAATCCTTGGTTTTTATGGATAGTCAATTCCCAAGCGATCTTGAGGGGGATTTGTTTATTGTTACTGCAATTTATGGGTGGAATTAGTATGTGCTTTGGTTGAGATTGGTCCCATGGAGGCCCAATGTAATTATCAGATGTGGGGATAACATAAGGTAGTAACTTAGGAGAGATAGATCCAAGTGTGTATATAATCTGCATGACCACTTTGCATGCACCATTTACTAATCTTGATTAGACCCATAATTTGTAGGATAACATTACTCTCTTCCCTACACATAAGAATATTTGTTTTTCTAGCTGATGGTCGTCATCTTACTGTGCATTTGAACCATTGGTGAAATTTTTGACAAATCATACAATAGGCATAGCTAATGCTTGGAGCATGTATTTGTTATTATTGTTTGCAAGATTTCCCATGAGTTTCAAATTGGATTCTAGTGATGACAAACACGAAAATGTCAAAATCAACATCATCAAATTAGAAATGCAATTTTATTAAACATCGCATGATTAGATTCCAATGATGACAAACAAGAAAATGTCGAGATTGTAAAAATATATATTTTTGTATTTCAATGTGAGATGTATACTGGAGTATAGTTGGAAATGTTTTGATTTGCAATATGACAGAGTTCCCCTTTCATATTCTTAACATATTTGTCTTCGAATTATTTTAATGACATCAAAATCTCACTATACAAAATTAATATCTAATATTGATTAATATAAGTAGTCCATAAAAACATATAAGGCCCAAATATACCATGATCCTTATTCAAATGAAAGCAATAACACGACAGTGGTTCTTCCTACTAGTTACATCATGATGTATTGGTTGCAATGTGAATATGCTTGTTTTCAATAAATGAGTGTTACTAACTTTCCACATATTTTCCTAAAAAATGCTCATAGCATGGGTAAAATTGATTTTGTGATGTTTGTATTCAATGAAACACTTAGTTTTTATCAAATAAGAATGTGTTGCCATGTGGAATTGAGTTTAAAAGATAGAGATATTTATGTCATAGAAAAAAATACATTTATCTTTTTACTTAAACATAAGTTTCAATATACCATGATCCTTATGTCACTATTTTATGATGTAGATTTACATATATAAATTTAAGGAAATATTGTATATTCTGTGTGATAAAAAATGTTTATTTAATAAACACTATAATAATAATAATGTCTTTATTCAAACATAAATTTAATATCTTGATATTTTATATTTTAATATAAATTTACCTTTAAAAATTTTAAATTGAAACTCTACTCCAAATAATAATACATGCAAATTTGATAGAAATTAAATGCCTCATAAAAAAAATTGTTTAATTTTTTTGGTAAGTATTTAAATTTACAAATATAAGTTTTCTATTAAACATCGTGCCTCGCATACACATATATTTTTTTAATAAACAAGTTTTTTCTTAGTTAATAAAATGTGAAGTGCTACCCCCTGAGGTGTAGACCAATCGGCAACCGTGCACTTGTTACGGTGTACGGGCTGTTAAGCAAGTCATGGGTTCAAACCTCGTTGCACCCTGAAATGCGTTGTGGGGGTCAATTCTCCTGGAGTTTATAGTGGTAGCGGTCGGAATCGACCCAGTGTCACGCGAGTACGAAACCGGCTAGTTGCCAATTACTTCAGATACAAAAAAAAAATGTGAAGTGCTCATTTCTTATTCCACCTCTTTATTAATCATATCTCTTTCATTGATAATGTAAAGTGTACATCCAATGTGTCATCCTTACATAGTTTATATATGTGCCAACCATAAAAGTGTACCTCGAATCCTCCTTACATAGTTTATATATGTGCCAACCATATGGTAAAATGAGCCTTTCTTTTTCTACCAATTTGCTAACCTTATTTACATAATTATATTTGCATATCCTTTAATTACATGGACATGTCCCTTGAATATCCCTTAATTACATTATAAGGTCCATATACTATGAAGTAGTTTATACAAGTATATTAACTTTATACTTCTTACTTTTTTTTCTTTTGTATGTCTTTCCTTTTGTAATGCTATCTTGTAATTTATGCATTGACTATAAATATAAGGTATGTCATTTTTACAAAGTCATAAATGAGGGTGCATTGAGTATAAAGGTGAGATAAGTCATTTTTACAAACAAGTGTTAAAGATCATTGGGTCCTCTTATAATTTGATGTATTGAAGATCATTGAATGGCCAAATAAGGTTGACAGGTGAAGATAATATTTTGTTTCAAGTTTTTTAATATCCCAAGTCAATCTTCGTATTGAATATCGATAGTATATAGTCAGGATGTCCATTAGTAACTTGTTGTCCAATTTTCATGATGTGATGGATGCAGAAGCCAACCCCCTTCTGTGCACATATTGTAACTCAGGGGGCACAAGTTTTAATAGACGTAACAATTCCATTGAATTTCTTTTTACCTTTTCTCTTCACTACACATAAAGGCAAAGGCATGGTGACCTTCGCTCCTTGTGGATCCCAAAACAATCATGATAGAATGTGGAAGCCCTCTGAGTCGTAAGCTTTGATATATAAAACTAAAAATTACAAAACTTTTTAAACACATCAACAAAATTTTAAAGCAAATTAATACCCTTTTTAAGATCCTATAAACTAAAATTCATATCACTAAACTGTAATCATTATTATATATAGCTTTATATAGTTTTCATTATAATTAAGTTCAATATAAAGTTTTATTGCTATAAATAGATTTAAATATTATTGTTCTAACTTTTATAGGTCTTTTTGTTTGCACAAATTAACCAAAGAAGCTAGCTAGAAAACGTGTACATATTAATTAATATGAAAACTTTTACATAATTTTGTCCATGTTTTTCACACGTCATGGTGGTATTCTTTGAATATGCATACCATACATTTATTTCTAACATTATTAAGATGATGGTAATCTTTGAATATGGAGAATATGAATTTTAGGTAATTACTTTTTCATTCGTCTAGACTATTACATCAAATGCTATCGATTGGGAAAATTTGGTGGGCTCTGATGGAGGGTTTGGCCCTGCTCATCCAGTGGGTTCGAACATGGGAAGCAGCTGCCCGGTGACTTCCCTGCAGGCTTGTCCGGGATCCTTTGTCTTTCACCTGGGCTCATACATTACCTGCGTGCTGGTACTTGTTTGTTTTGGCCTCTCCACTGCCTTCACTTCCCTCTGCCATTTAGGGTCTTCGGGGGCTTTCTGGTCTCGCTGGGTTGGTGGCACACTCAGATACAACAAACTTGGAGTTCCTCCCCTCACCAGGGGGGCTAGTACCAACTAAGAGAAAAAAGTGGGAAGGATTTCGTTAGGGTTTATCTGTCGTTTCTATGTCGGGGTTTATGTTTTTTTGGTTTACCAACTTTGCATGGTTTTAACGTCGCCTCTGCACTTGATTTCTTTCTGTCGCCCCCGTCAGCACGTGTAGGGTTGACTTTGTTGTTTGTTTCTGAGGTATACGGGTTTTGGTCTGTCCCTTCTCCGAGTTTTGGGGCTTTGTTCTCGGTCCATGACCTTTGTCGGTTAACCCATTATTCTTTTTGTGTTTGTCGGACAAGTGGTTTTTTGCGTGATTCATTATGTGCAACCCTTCATGTCGGGTCTGCGAGGAATACTGTTCCTTCTTATTCTCGGTTTTGGGTCTTAGCGTGGGTATTCTGTTTGCTCCTAGGTACTTGGTTGTCGTCTTTTCTATCAGCAGGTTTTGGGTTTTCCGTTGCCCCACATTCTGGCTCTTTCGGGTTGACTTGTGGGTGGTGTACCTCATGGCTGACAATGGTGTTACGACTCGCTTTCGTCGTAAAAGACATTCTAAAGGCATAAAAACCCTCGAGGGTAAATTTCATTTTGTCCTCGGCCATGATGTTTTTATGGACAGAGTTTCTTCGCTTTGTTACTGGGCTCTGGTGGGTAGACTGGAATACTGCAGAATGGGGAAACAAGCTTGGATGGATTGGGCAAATGAACATTGGAAACCTCTGTTGACGTATATCCCCACTATTAGCCTGCTTTCAAAGGGTGGATTGTATTTGTCTTTCTTGAGGCACAACATGCCTCGCTCATTCTGGAATCCATTTGGCGTATGGGCTCCGGTTCTCTGGTACTTGGTCGTTGGCATACACACTTCGACCCTCTTCAAGAACAGGTCATGAAGCGTCATTTGTGGGTTCTTTTACCTCATCTTCCGTTCCCTCTTTGGAACAAGTCTATTCTTAAGGGTATTGCTAATATGGTGAGTCGTTTTGTCGTTGTGGATGAAGATTTTCACCTTTCCTTCGATAAACGACTGGCTCGAGTGCTAGTGGAAATGGACGTCTCTAAAGGGTTACCTGCTAAAGTGGAGATTCTTTGTAAGGAGCGCCTCTTGGTACAGAAGCTTGACTACCTGCATGTACCGTTTCGTTGTAGCATATGCCATGAAACCGGCCATCTTCGGAGAACGTGTCAGTGCCTGAAGAACGAGCGCTCTTGCACTAACTCGGATGGTACTCTCAATACTCGTGATCTGACTCCTTTATCGGCTTCAGAGCATCCCAAGACGGGTATTTACTCACAGTCTCTCTCTCTTTTTGATGATCTCTCTGATTCCTTTCTTGAGGATGTTGATGGGTTAATTTATCCTCCTGTAGTGGTCAATCCCTCGGTATTTGCTGAGGTTGAAAGCTCTCCCCTGGCCCCCTCAGATGTTCCTTCTTCACCTTTACATGATTGCACTTAGCAGCCATTACATGTGGCTATTCTTTCCCTGTCCTCTCTTGAAGATTTCTCCCCTCTCACATCCACTTCCACCCCTCCCACAAAACCACTCTCTCCACAAAGTCTTGTTTCTTCACCTTCCTTCTCTGACCCTTCACTTCAAAGATCATTGTCCATCTTTTTGGCCTCAACACCTACTTCCCCGTCCACACTTCACCTGAACTCGATTCATTTTGCAAATGTAACTGTCAGGAAAAAGAAAAAGGATAAGCAGGATTTATCTAGGACTTTGTCATCTGCCTCTCCACCTTATGTTCCTCTCTCGGCTTGCTTAAAAGATGTGGCAAGGGGGAACCCTCCTCGGGGACTTAGAGCATTGTCACCCCTCCCGTCCGTTCCCTTGTGAAAATCCTCTCACTCAATGTTAGAGGTCTTGGAGGCAAGACCAAACAACTCAGCCTCCGCTCCCTTTTCCACTCAATCCAACCTGATATGATACTACTCTAGGAAACTATGTGCAGTACTTATCTTGCTCTCCATGCCTTCTCTAAGCTTTTACCCAATTGGGAATTTTGCGCCACCTGTGCTTCTGGCCTCTCGGGGGGGTTACTAACGGCCTAGAATCCTCATAGGGTTAGATGTCAGGCCTTTGAGACCATTGTTGGAATTCTTGTTAAGGCGGACTTTCGTGGAATGAATGCTCCTCTAGTCGTTATAAATTGCTACAGTCCTTACAGAAACAGATAACTTTATTGGGATAAAGTCCTTCGGGGGGGCCTTCTCAGTGCACCTAATTTGATCTTGGGTGGGGACCTCAACTTGACCTTGAATGCTGCTGAGACATGGGGTAAAAAGGCCATCCTAGATCCACTTGCCCCCCATTTCAAATGCCTTTTTCGATTCTGCAGGTCTTTTGGACATTGCACCAATCTTTTATGGGCCCACATGGAGAAATGGAAGGATTGGTGATGATGGTATCCAAAAAAGATTAGATTGTTTCTTACTCTCATCTACCTTGATCCCCTCCCTCAAGGTCCATCGTACCTGGATCCGTCATGTTGATATATTTGATCACTACCCGATCTATTTAGAATGGGATCAATCGGTGGTTTCTTGCAATTATCCCTATAAGTTTAATTGATCTTGGCTCTCTAATCCAAACTTCAACCTCTGGGTTACAAAAAGATGGACAGAGCTTGACCCTCATTTCTCTCTTAACTGTTTGGACAACCTCACACATAAGCTTCATTCTCTGAAGAGGGAAGTAAAAGCTTGGACCCAGGAGAAGGAAAATTCTATGAAATTTGATGCTATGAGGTTGGAAAAGAACATTGAAACCCTCCTCTCGGGTTCTTTTTCGAGTATTTTCACACATGAGGATCAACTCGCCCCTACTCAGCTTAGATCACAAAAGAAGAAGTTGCAAGAACATCTCTTGCTTACCTGCCAACTCAAGAGCCGGACTAATTGGGCCATGTATGGTGACTCCAATACCAAATTCTTCCATGCTATTGCCTCTGGTAGAAGGAATCATAACACTATCTAGTCTTTAGATGATGAGGAGGGGCCACTGTATTCAGGATGAGCATGCTCTTAAGGATATGGGTAAAATATATTTTGCTCAGATATTTCGTGATGACAATCAAACTTGCTTGCTAACCCAACTCCAAGTGGCCTCACTTTACCCATCTATGGTCTCTCAGGCTACTGCACCCAGCCTCATTGCTCCTGTCACACTGTGTGAGATTGAAAGTGATTTAAAATCATTCAAGAAGGATAGAAGCCCAGGCCTTGATGGCTGGCCTGTTAAATTTTACTTACACTTCTTTGAGTTGTTGGGCAATGATGTATTACATGCTATTGAATGTGCTAAAATTTCTGGGTACATTACCCCCTCACTGAACTCCACATTCATTGCCCTGATTCCTAAAAAGGACAAACCCACTACCTTTGCCGACTTTAGACCCATCTCCTTGTGCAATTTACTATACAAGTTAATTGCTAATGTGATTGTTGTCAGACTTAATCCTTTTTTGGACTCTCACATCTCCAGAGAGCAGTATGGGTTCCTTAAAAATCGTCAGATAGTGGAACCTATAGGTATTACCCAGGAAACTCTACACTCTGTCAAGACCAATAACACATGTGCTCTCATCCTCAAACTGGATTTGGTGAAGGCTTTTGACAGAGTTAATTGGTCCTATATTAGACTCATTATGATACAGATTGGAGTACCCCTTCTTGGGGTCAATTGGATTATGGAATGTATCTCTTCAGCAAACTTTGCAGTTCTGGTAAACAGCATCCTCTCCCAGTTCTTTGTTGCTTCTCGGGGAATCAGACAAGGCTACCCATTGTCACCTCAGCTCTTTATACTCGTTATAGAAGGTCTTAGTCTCTTGATCTCAGATGCTAGGGAGAATGGTCTCATCAGAGGAATTAAAATCTTCGCTACCCTAGCCCTCACTCACCTTCTTTTTGTCGATGACGTGATATTACTTGGCTCTGGCACCCTACCTGAATGGATTGCTTTTGATGTTATTCTTAGTACATTCTGTAAGGCCTCGGGGATGAGCATTAGTGTTGATAAATCATGCTTCCTCTACAATAATGTGGATTTGGGTATATTGGGTGATATTGGAAGGGTTCTTCCATATAAAATGGAACCAATTGTCACACATACCTTGGTTATTATCTTAAACCATTGGGATATAGAGTCAGTGACTGGTATTGGTTGGTGCAAAAGTATGAAAATAGAATTCTTAAATGGTCGCATAAGCTTCTTTCATTGGGAGGCTGGCTGATACTTGTTCGAGTTGTTCTGTCAAGCCTCCTTGTATATTGGTTTGGTCTGGCTCCCATTCCTGTTTCTGTCATTAACAAGCTTAGAAGTACCACCTTCGCGTTCTTATGGGGCTCTTCTGGGAATCAACACAAGTATCATTTAACTCATTGGCAGCAACTATCTTGGCCGAAGGAGTATGGTGGATGGGGCATAAAAAATTTACATTGGTTTAATGTTGCTCTGAGATCAAAAAATTTATGGATGGTGCTTCATAGTGATGGACTGTGGCACAATGTTCTTATGACAAAGTATTTAAAGAACCACACGATGGTGTCATGGCTCAAAGGTAAAAACTTTAATTACAGAGGAGGTTCTATTTTCTGGAAAGGCTTCCTGCAAACTCTTCCCTGGCTGGGAAGATGCTTATCTTGGCATGTGGGGAATGGACAGGATGCCCTGTTAGGTATTGACCCTATCGTTGGAGTTCAAACTCCTTTTACGCTACCTACGGGGCTCAGGGAATATTTAGAGGGCTTGGATATCTCTTCTCTTGCTTAGGCACGTAATATTTTGCTAGGATCCAACCATTACTGATACACGGCTGAAGACTTAGACATTGTGGGGGATTGGAAGCATGCCTGGGATAATTATACGAGAGGATTGGAGATGGGAAGGATTAGGCTTAATTCCTCGGCTGATACTCTCGTATGGGATTATAAAAAAAAGGCGGTACAACCTCAACAAAGCTTGTATATGAATTTATTGTTCAATCCTCTCATCCATCGACGGGCAGCAGTCTACAAGCTCTCATTTGGTCTGGTACTCTTCCCACCAAAATAAGCTGTTTTATATGGTTGGTACTAGAAAATAAGATATTAACATGGGACAACCTCCAGAGAAAAGGCTGGATTGGGCCCGACATGTGTGCTCTCTGTTATGCAGATGAAGATTGTGCTCAACATATTTTCTCTTTGTGCACTGTATGGAATGAGGTCATCAGTCATCTCAGTGGAAAATATCATTTCACTCCTCCACATGTGAGTGATAGTCTCCTTAACTATATGAGGAATTGGACTGACAGGTTCTCCAAGTATTCAGTCTGTTGCTCCTATTCTTTACTATGTGGACTATATGGAAAGTAAGGAATGCATACATTTTTGAAGGAAAAAAGCTTACTGTCTTGAACATTATTTTCCAGATTGAAAATTTATCACAATTGTATCAGCCTCCTTGTAGAAAGGCAAAAAGGATTCGAGTCATAGACGCAGGTCCAAAACTTTTATATCCCTGTGGTTATTTTGATGGAGCATCAGTAAAAAATAATGGAGGTGTAGGCATCTGTATTTACTTGAATAAGACTCACTCCTTCGAGTTTGCTCTGGGGGAAGGAACATGTACCAATACAAAAGCTGAGCTGATAGGTCTTTGAGCACTCTTGCATATAGCCCAGGAGATGGGCATCCCCAGACTAAACATTTTTGGGGACTCTTTAGTCATTATTAACTGGGTTAAGGGTACTGCTGCCCTTTCTCCACCCAATCTCAGTCACTGGTGCAGAGATATCAGAAAACTATGCTCTGGTTTTCTTAACCTGTCCTTCAGTCATATCTACCGTGGACATAATAAGCAAGCAGATAGTCTATCGAAGACTGCCGTGACTTTGGCTCCCGATACATGTATCTTTACTGAAATTTTTGATGACCTTTTGGTCTCTCATGACAATATATTGCTCTTTTGATCTTGGTGCTGGAGCTTGTACTCCATTTTCTTTGCACCTATTTTGTGATTCGGGAGTGGGCACATTCTGACAGCAGCTCTGCTTCTTATATGTTCATGGTAGAGATGGGTTTTGAGGGATAGGTTGCTCATTGTTGTTGTTGACTGGATGGTGTATGGTAGTGCCATTGTTGGGTATGTTCCTACTTCTCCCCTTGGGCAGCTTGCTGTGTTGAGTCTTATTACCGGTATACTATTTTCAGATACTCTCTCTATGATCTTTTATGTTTGTAATCCTCACTCAGGGATGGCACATCAGATGCCCTTTGATTCATTTTATGAATATCAAGGACATGCTTTTTTCCTTCTGAAAAAAAAAAGACCATTACATCAAACGTAGTATATGCCTGGGCTTTTGAAAAACTTACCGTCGAGCACCTAACTTCCCTAACATTAATCATATTGTAGAGATGTTAAGGAGAGAATTAAGACTTTATAATCCTTCCACTTGTCAACATGAAATTAGAGTTTTTCTTTTGTTCTTGATGTCTTATGGAGTAAACATTTCTTAGCAGTTTGCAAAGGATTACCATCCTAATAAAATTTCAATTTATTATAGCTCATCCTTTACAACATCAATTCGTATACACATGCTGGCAAACAAACGCCTACAAATATGGGATTACAGAGCTACAAAGTTGGATGAATTGAATGACTAATACATAGAAAATACATCAATATATGGAAAACGAGCTCTAAAATCCATAATAACCAGATTTTCATATCTGGGTCACTTTATCGCAAGTGATTTTCAATAGGATGTCATAGAACACTAAGGATACAGGAAACAGGGTCACTCTATCGTAAGTGATTTTCAATTGGATTGATGCCTTTGGTCTCACTATCCATGGGATTTTCAATTGGTTAGTTCAATGCTCGATTCGAACTGCACCAGAGTCATTGGAAAAGGCTACGATGATCTAGCCTCCGCAAGCTTCGTGTCATGCATGGCTACAGCCAAGCCATTGAGTCCAGCTATTGACTTCACCAAACAAGTCTTTAACCTTGATTCAATAATCACCAATCAAGCCTTTAACCCAGAAAATGTGAACGCAGCCAAGCCTTTAACCCAGAAAATGTGAACGCAGCCAAGCCTTTAACCCAGAAAATGTGAATGCAGCCAAGAAAAAGGCAGATGGCAACACTCTAAAACACGCATGCAGCATTGACTTTATTTAAAATTTTAATTTAATTTATTAAATTAATAGTGACAAGTGGCAACTCCGAAGAGGATCTCGACAGACGACGAAGCCTCTAGAGCTGCCTTCGGCTTAAAAATCCATGTGTGCCTATAAAATAAAATAATTAAAATCAATATAAATCCATCAAAACTTAAAATTTATGTGTATATTTTTCTAAAATGTCAAGAGTTAAGATAATAAAAAAATTTACACCGAAGAAATTGGATCCCTCTCGGTGTTTAGTAGATCCGAGTTTAAGATGAATCTATGTTGGTTGCACCAAGGTGCTTACAATCCGGTATTGGGGAATCCAGTATTGGGGAGATGTGTATTACATGTAACAAACTAGCGTTACATACCAAAAATTAAAATAAAAAGTAATTAATTTTTTTATGTAGACTCATAAGACAAAAAGAAAAACCCACTAAAAAATCATTAAAAAAATCCATATCCTTAAGAAAATAACACCTCAAGAATTTGGATGCCTCTCAGTAGGCGTTTAGGATGAATCTATCTTGATTTACTTATAATTGTGTATTTAGAGAAGGTGCATATAGTTTGAATGGGTTTAATGATTAATAACTTAGGATATCACATATCCAAAAGAAATGAGGTATGTACACGTACCTAAATTTTGGTAGTCAAATCATTGTGTGTAAGGCATCTTGTCCCATAAACAAATGGGTAAATCCAAGTTGAGATGGATTTGCAATGTTCTAATAGTAAAAACCAACAATGTAGGGAAATCCCACTTATATAACTAGTGTGGTTGAGACAATTATGCTCTTTGTTTTTCGTCACCCCCATTATGCTTTGGAAATCACTAATGTAAAGAGTAGGAACAACGGTATTTACGTGGCTAAACTAGTGAATGTCGAGCATCCATGGATAAGTTTAACAAGAAGAAGTCTTTCTAATACTAGCATGGAGCTTTAGAACTTGCTAGGATATAATAGGAGTTGGAAATTATTGACATAAATCCCCAAAGCCAAACTCTATGTGCCAAATGCATCATCAAAGTTATAGATGGTACACATATTGGGAAGATCCCAAAAACTCTATATGACAAAATGTGTTAGAGCGGCCTTGGCTTCTAGGATCTAGTTCTGATAATAGTACTAGTGAAAAATTGGAAATCGTCTATAGCACAAAGCTTTTAGAAAACTTAAGGAACTATTAAATGGTGTGATTATTCATTTAGAGTGGATATTTCACTTAATTTGTGATTTATTTAGTGGCTATTGATGCATAGAGAATGAAGAAACCACAATATACAACGTGACGAGAACTCTAAATAGTTATCATTTTTTATAGGTTCCATTTAGTAGTTATTTTTACCCCCCAATCGAAAAATGGTGCTACTGGTAGCACACCATTTTTTTTTGAGATAAAAAATTAATTTTTTTAAAACTCATCGACTGCTTTTTTTAATCTCATCAAAAAAAAATTTAAAAACAAAGTTTTGAAATTAAAAAATTGAAAAAAACTAGTGTTGCCCCAAAAAAAGTCGTGAACACCTGACTCTGCGAGGTTTTTATTTCATGTTGCATGTGTTGTGGCCTCGGGGGGGGCTCTCCCCCTCCGCCCTCTGAATATGATATCGCTTTCCATTCTCTACTATCACCTCTTCCATCCAAACCCAAAGCCAGGAAATTGCCAAAGCGTTTTGTTCGAAAAGTTGAAGATGTTCCTACGGTTGTCATGTCGCCTACTTCTTTCAGGAGTATGACTAGGGCCCTCTCTAAACGGGGTCCAGTAGGCCAGTTTTGCCAGACTTTGGCCTTCACTAGTCTCAATTGAACAGTGGCTTGATAAATCATGGAGGTTGCTCATCAAGGGCAGTGGCAAGGGCTTCTTTGTCTCCCATTTCTAGACCTTAGAAGACAAAGATTTCATTTTTAGAAGTGGTCCATATTTTTTTGGATCCAAAGGGCTCTATCTCAATCAATGGTCATTGAACTTTGATCTCGATGATGATATTATGTCATGTCCCCTCCCCTCTACTCAATGGAGAGGACTCAACCAACACTGTTGTTGCTATCAAACGGGAAACCTAGCCCCATAACATATAAAATGCATTGAAATGAAATACATATGCAAATGTATAATTCATTAAACATCGAAAGCAAATATATTTTATTCACATTCAAGCATTCAACATGTTCATGATAATTTATCAATTAAATACATTGCAGAGATTAAACACAAGGAATACTTATCTTGAGAAGAAGCTTCCCCGCAACTATATATGTCGCTGCAACGTTCCACCCAACCATAGGCCAGTGTGCTCATCAATCTCTCAACACCACTGCCACCCCTGAGCTGTGAATGATTTCCACAAGTAACTAGGGAACAACTGACTTACACACAACAAGACCATACACCCACAGTCAAGCCAACACACAGTTGGGTTTCACATACTGTCCATCCAAGCCAATAAACAATTGGGTTTCACAGGATACTAAGGCAACAAGCTAATAACATAGGGGTTCCTTGGACTTACTTAGCCAAGCCAACAATCACATCCAACCACATTCAACCATCTAACATATGAGTTCCTTGGACTTACTCAGCCAAACCAACACAAGGATGCACTTCATAGCCCATACAAGTTATAGGTTCGTAGAAAAAACGTTTGGCAACCACAAACGGAAATGACAGATGGGAAAAACACCCTGGGTGAGCAATACAATTTGAGGTACCATCCTTGGGCTTCACAGGGGTAAAACAACCTCCCCAATCATCCAAAACGTGGATCTATCTTCCCAGCCACTGAGCATAACAAAAAAACGGGTTTGTAACAAAAAACCGACTGGTAAAATGGGGAAAAACACCCTGTGAGAGAAATACGATGTCACAAAACGTTTTTGGACATTGTAGGGGCTAAAACGAGCTCCATACACACCCAAATCGTGGGTCTCCTTTGCCCATTCACTACACAATACCAAAAACGAAATTTTGGGTATGGGAAAATGAGGAAACAATAGAAAAACGTGGGGGTAAATGCACAACAAGCTCCAGCTGTGTGAGGAAGACAAAAACGACCTCTTAAAACCCACAAATCGTGAATCATTGCTGCACATTCACTCGACAAAACCAAAACGAATTCCCAGCCATGGCGAAATGGAGGAAATTTGTAGAAAACGTGAAGTAGAGAGCCCAACAAGCTTCAGCTGCATGAGGAAATGAAGAACGTGGGTTAATAATGGGATGGGCATGCATTATTTGGAGTTTTCTTGCCCCATAAGTCAAAAATGCATTTTTCCAAAATGGGTGGCTTCCCAAATTCGAATTTAACTACCATACTCTTCCCATCCCCGTGCATTAACTAACTCAACCAATTTCTGGAAGAAATAAATGATTGGGCACAAAAGACAAATGGGTAGTTGACAACTTTATGGGTTTTCCCTTTGACATTTGGATTTACCCTATTGGCTCAAGGGTTTGAATATTTTCCCTCCCCATTCCTTGTGAAATCACGCCCCCATCTCTTTTAATGTTGCATTGACATAGCTAGTTGTGGGTATTTTTATTAATTGCATATTTACACGATGTCCAAAATTATGTTGTGTCTGGCTAGCACGTGAACCATCGACATCGATTTTAATTGCTGAAACACAAAATGCTAAATCATGGTGGCGCCTTTGCCTTGAGCTCCACACCATGATTCAATAACGCTATTTACATCATATACAATTTAATGCAATTGAGGGCGAAACCGAGGTGTTACATATTCCTTCAATAGTTCTCGTATGAGTTAAACTCCCTCGCCTCCCTCTCTCATGTTGGGGAGATGTTGCCTCATATCCATTAGCAATTCTCTTGGAAAATATATCGATCGTGTAGTTCCAAAAGGAAAGCATTTACATGTGTAAGAATATGCGTTGAAGTAGATCTCGAAAAAGGTCTTCCCATAGAGGTCCTGCTGACCCATGGTTGTTGGAAGCATCATTAAGAATTGGACTACGAACAACTCCCTTTTAAATACAAAATTTGTCACAAGTATGGACACTTTGCAAGGGATTGCAAGAAAGCTAAAACTACCGACTCCCAAGTAAATATTCAAGAGGAACAATGGCACATTGAAAAGAGAAAATAAGCTAAAAAAGGAACCAATGCCACAACGACCACCTCAATAAGTCAAGTAGCTCTAGTAACTAACCATTTTGATGTTCTTTCAAAGATTCCAGAAGGGGACGCCTCTCAAGATCCAGAAGAGTTGTTACCTACTTCAACTAGTTCAACGGACCCCCATAAAAAAACGAAAACTCTCCCTCGTCCTTCAAAAGAGTCATAGTTGGATTTGATCTTTTTTCTAACTATATTTTGAAACACATATAGGCTCCCATGGTGCTGTTCCAAGATACCCGATAAATGTTCCCAGATCCTCAAGATCTCTTGATCCCTATTGTCGAGCAAGGTCTTATCCCTCCGGAAGGGCACCTTCCTACCAGCTCTGATCAAGGATTGGGTATAGCAACGCGTAGCAAAACCAATCAGAAGAGTGGGAAAGACAAATTTGAGGAGTCGGATGGTAACCTTCATAAACATCGTGGAAGGAAGACTGGCAAGGAAAATAGGGAGATGGAGTTAGCAAAAGACCTGGGACAAGGCACTCAGTCTAGCCTGGATAAATACAAGGTCGGTGGAAATGCTGCAACCTCAAATCCACAAGAAATTAGAGGAGGTGAGCCCCATCCCCACATCGTTAAATAATGAAGATGGTTTCTTGGAATTGTCGAGGAATGGGAAACTTCAAAAAGGTTTCAACAATGAATAGCCTATCCTTTTTGGGAAAACCCCTTGTTTTATGCATCCAAGAGACCAAAATGGAAAAGCAAGCTATGGAAGATCTTTGTAAAAAAAAATTGGAAAAACAATTAATCTCTAGCAGTCAACTCCCGAGGAGCTTCCAAAGGTCTATACACCATTTGGAACCTCCTTAGATTAGAGCTCTTGGATAGTGAAGAAAACCAGTCCTACATCCTAACCTTCTTCTGTAAAAAATACTGTGGGAAACATCTCACCATTATTAATGTGTTTTCCCCAGTAGTTTATGGTGAACGCTCTCACTCAATTAAAGCTCAAAGGTTTTAACACCAGGTGTATAATAGGCGAAGATTTCAATACTACTCTTCTTCCTTCAGAAAAAAAAGAAGAGGGGGGGAGCTATAAGATCCTTTTAGAGAATACATGAAGGACTTTATCTCTGGTTGGGATCTTATTGATATCAAACCTATCAAAGGAAAATTCACTTTCAAACAAATAAGTGTGTGGGGAAGCAACACATTGTTGCTCGTCTAGATTGTTTTCTAGAGAGCAATGATCTATTATCTCTAGAAAATATCATCTCCTTTGTTATTCTCCCTATAAGTATCTTGGATCTCCGTCCGATCTCTCTCTCCTTTGCAGATTCAGAGAATTATGGCCCCTTACCTTTCAGGTTCAACCCTATCTAGCTAAAGGAAAAGGATACCTTTGATATTATATGTAAGGCTTGGAAAGCTTTCATCCCTGGCTCTCCTGCCTATATTTGCGAATCTAAATTGAGGAACATAAAGTTGGCATAAAAAAACTAGGTAAAACACATTTACAAGTCTCTTGAAATGAGGAAGGCGAAAACCATTCAACATCTCTCTACAGTTCAGGATCAGATGGAGATTGAGGAAATAACTCCCCACTTACTCCAAAAAGAGAAGGCCCTAAATATCGATCTTTGTAGCATTTTGCGAAGAGAGGAAGAAGTGTGGAGACTCAAATTATGCAGTCTATGGTTGCAAGTCGGGGATCGAAACACCAAATATTTCCACAACCAGGCAAGATCTCGCATTCACCATAATAGAATTAAGGAGATCATGGTTGACTCTGGAGAAGTTATCAACTCTTTTTTTTGATTTCAAATGAGTTGCAAAAGATCATTTCCATCTTCTTCTCACTGAGGTTGGAATAGTTGGCGATAATGTAGCTCAACACTTTCTTCAGATTGTTCCAAATTTAGTCACTTAGGATGATAATATAAATCTTTGCAAAAACATTTTAGAAGACAAAGTGGTCAATGCAATCTGGAGTCTTGAGCCCGACAAAGCTCCTAGGCTTAATGGGTTTACGATTCATTTCTACACGTCTTGTTGGAACATTATCAAGTTTGATCTACGCCGCATGCTAACTTAGACAAAACTCAAATACAAAACAAAATAAGGAAAGGTACAAATTCAACTTTCCTCGCCCTTATCTCTAAGGAATCCAATCCTAACTCCTTTTTATGTCTCTGAAGAGGACATTTATAAATAGGTCAGTAAGAATAATTTAGATTGAATTTTTTTTAGCTTATCTATAACTTAGGTAATGTTTTATTTTTTATTAATTTTTCTTTTAAATAAATATAATTTTGTGTCATTATAATTGGTTGTCAAACAGGTTAAGTCAGGCCTCCATAATCGCGCGCCCTAGTGGTAAATTATGAGGGTTATTTACGTATCTTTATTGTAAAGTAAAAGTGAATGTTTCCATTTCTGTCAAAAAATTTCAGAAGCTAACTAGTTAAAAGGTATAAAAGTACAAGGCTGTTTTTTTGGCAAAAGATATTTTACATGTAGCAGAGTAATAAATGCTACAACTGCATTACTGTGGGCCGTTGAATCTCCACTTTTTAACTGTTTGAGATCCAACAGATCTGCCTTCACGACATTTATTACTCTATTACATATAATGAATATTGTTGGCTGTCCTTTTTCCTTGAAGCTAACAAAACAAAAGCTCCCAGTAAGAGCTAATGTTATACTCCCCATAATTGTAAACCAAGTTGCGTGAAGCTTTGCAAAAGATGTGCACATTTTGCAGGAAATTCCAGGTGTCAAAGGCGTTCGAAAGCTTAAAGATGCTGAAAAATGCACAGTTTTGAGGAATTTATGAGACACAGGCAGAAGGAAATTCAACGTAGCGTGGTTCTTTGACAATTTATGTGCTTTATTTCAAACAAATCCTATTCTTTCAAATAAAAGAGTCAAGGGTTTTCCGTTAACGGGTGAAACAAGTTATCAATTCGAGGTTCTCTGGTGGACGAATGCATGAACCAGGTTTCGTTCCTTGACCTTTTCCTCTTGTTACCGAAAACCCAGCCTTTTGAACCAGCAAGTATCGCTATCATATTTCTGCTCTGATTTTATCTTTTATTTAGTAAAATCGGTTGCTAACGGATTGAAAGGGCAGCTTGGCCCATGGAAAGTGAGCCTTGGTTATGCTTATGGTCTTGCCTCTTCGGAGAGAGAGTCTGTAACTTGTTTTCTTATTCTATTTAATATTTACTTTTGTAAATAGGTTGATGTGTCTATGAGATGGCATAGCCCTTGAGGCCCTCTCTAAACTTATTTACAGTCTTCGTATGATATTTCTTCCAACGAGAGGAAGCATTCCTCGAGACTTTTGCATGGCGAAACTGCTACATCCTTGTGGACTGTTCTTTAACCATGTTGGTTGTGTAAGCCATCGTGAACCCAAATACTCATCTACAGGTTGATACATTACTAATGTTATTTCTTGATTTGTTATATTTTGGGTGAGAAAGGAACCGCGTCCCTTCTACGAGTTCATAACCAGGAAGTTATATTTATGACAAGATAATTATTTTTCTGCCTACAAAGAGGGCGTGTCCCTCAAGGCTTAAGCACAAGTAATGAATCTAACTTAAGAATATTTATATAACTGTACTCTGCGAGCTTAGTGATGGCTAAGGTAAAACCATTGAATGTAAGATAAAATCCTTAAAGTTGAGAATGTGGTTGTGAAGAGAAACTTAATTTTGAACCCAGTATGTAAATAGTGGAGAAGGAATTCTTAACTCCTTTATTGCTATAGTGTCGATTCCCTGCTACAGGAAAAAACATATACTATTATTTCAATTAGTATTAGAAACAATTCGTATTATTGCTATAGTGTTGATTCCGTGCTACAGTAAAAACATATGTACATTGTATTTGACCAGTCATTCATATGGAGCACACAAACAAAACCAAAATGTTCATGACAAAGAAAAAATTGAAGCAAAGTGTTGCTCTCGCCAATAAGATGAAATGCTGAAGCTTAAACCTATGTTCCATCTTTCAAACATTGAAATCACCACTGCATTTTTGAAACTGCTCCAACCTACTTCCAACCTCTTAACAGGTGACTACTCTCCAAGAGAAAAACGACTTGCATAGAATGGCACATAACTTGAATAAGAGTTCTTGGGCCTTAGCTTGTGGAAAATGTAAATAGCTAAGTTGGGTTTTATGTTAACAATTTTTAATGAGTTTTTTGTTTTTATTAAGTTTCATGAAAAAATTAAAAATTTGGGATGGGGAAGTTGTTAGGTGGGGATGCGTCTGAGCATCCTAGTTTTCAAGAGGGGTGTGGAGATTTCTTCTTTCTGCAAAAACAAGTCCTGCATTTAGGTGGGACGTTTCACCACCTTTTGCAGAAAGGGGATGTGGCAAAATGTTTAACTAGGCACCCCATCCTGGAGTTGTGGGAAACTCACAGGGCACACCCCTAACCCTAAATCGACACTATAGCCATTCGTATGGGGAAAATGACCGCCCACGAAGTATGCTGCAGTGCAAAGTTCTGAATTTATATCGCCATAGTTGTGCTGCTGGTTCTTTTCTCGGGTATGATGTCCGGTTTGACGCTAGGCCTCAGGTGTGGGTTTGATTGTTGGTTCTGGAATAAACTTAAATTCGATTATTTTTCTTAGTTTTGATGGTTTAAGGCTTATAGGTTTTGCACTGAGAATTAGTTTGGAATTTATTTTCCTGTATTTCTAGTTTTTCTGGTTTGAGTTGGTAAATTGACAAGGATCTTTAAATCAGATTTATTTCATTTTTGTTGTTTATTTTTGGATAATATTTTGAAAATATATATGTAAAATAAGCGCGGAGATTTAGCATGGATTTCCTTTTCCCTATTTTTCTATTTGGTTAATTTTTAAATTAATAATTTTTTCTATTGAGTTTGTACCTCATTTTGTTGTTTTTTTAAAGCTTTAAGCTCAATTTGTTAGAAGATCTAATTTGAAATTCAAAATTAATTCAGGTCAATTTTTTTAGTAATGTTTTATTTTTTTATTAATTAATTTTTTTAATAAATGTAATTTTGTTTCATTATGATTGGTTGGCAAGAGGCTATGACGGCCTTCCGGAATCCCCCTCTTAGGAGTTAGCGGCACCCTCCGGTGTACAAAAATTCATTATTCAAGGTTTATTTCTTTTATTTAAAAATACCCATTTATCAAGGCTATGATTGGGCACGGTGATGTAAGCCTCTCACTTTGTGCCAGCACTCAGGCAATGTCCTGGCCTATTGTCTGAGGGATTCTAATAAATGTTTCCTGTACAAGTTCTTTAATGTTGCATTCAATATGGATGGTTTGGATGGCATTAATGATGTGCTCTTCTAGAGTTTTCGGGTGTTTGTAGGTCTAAGTCTTGCCTTTTTCTGAAGTGTTCGACAATGCTTCTATTCTTCGTTCTAGTTTACATTGAACTTTGTATTTGATTCTTTTCTGTGCGATGAGTTCTGTGGTTGGATTTTATGGCTGCGAATGTCGTGCTCGGTGAATTTCCAGCTGCTCTGTAATGTTTGTACCTTCTTTCTTTCCCATTCTATTGCAATACGTATACGTTTGTATTTTTCATGATATATCTTCTATTGTGTAATGAATTTGAGGTTGTAGAGATTGGTGTGGACTCTGCACTAGTAGTTTTCTTCTGTTGGGGTCTTAACGTGTTAACTTCATATTTCATGTACTTTGTTCGATGCCCAAGTCTAGATCTCGTAAGTGTGTTTATCCTGATTATATATATAATAAAATTATAAATAATAGTTTTTCAATTTTTAAGTAAATATAATTAATAAAACTATTTAATTCTTATATTAATAAATAAAACAAATAAAAAACTATATTATATTACATTTATTTTAAGAAAAAAATAAACATAGATATGATGTTATTTTCCACCAATGAAATGTATATAGAACTCTTGTTTGTTTATACATTAATAAAATTAGTTTGTTTGTTTTTTTTTTAAATTTTCAGAGGAAAAAATACCAAACCTTGATATTCTATTAAGGAATCAAAGGACATTATATACAATCAGCCAATAAAAGGCAAAAACCAAGCTTCCGCATAAGCGGATTCATTTGGGGACCCCTCTGATAGCTGAATATTCAGTGAAGACACCGGGCTACCAAAATACATGAGCACAGAAAAGCATGAAGTCTGCCAAGGGCAGACTTTTCTCATCATTCCTGTAAATACATGTCAGAAATCTAGCTGATGATAGATCGATAATGACCATAAAACTTACTAGTCCTGAGCATAACAAGAAGGCTGATAGACTCTTCCATGTCAGCTAAAAACCAGTTCAAACATACATAGAATACGTGCCAAAGAAAAATGAAAGGGCAAAGGCCGACACAAGCTAGAATAACAGATAATTCCCTCGATCAATGATCTTCCGATCCAAAGATTCAATAAAATTCCCATGTCTAGGGACCAACAAAAGAGCCTATTTAGAGAGACTGTCAGCCTGCTGGTTATGCTCACGATAAATATGATTGATGGTCACTGAAGGGACAAGTTGCAACAAAGATAGAATGTCATCACACCAGTGACTCAGAAGTGGGGCATTCAGTGAAGCAGTTCTGTTAACCCAAGAGATAATGACCTGTGAATCACCAAATACAGATAAGAGAGGGATCCCCAAATGATTAGAAACCGAAAGAAGTGCCCACAGTGCCAGAAGCTCTGATCTGGTATTGGTACTTCTGCCACAGCCCAGAGAGAAACTAATGAAATATGAAGCACTCAAATGTATTACAAATCCCGCTCCACCAAGATTCCCTGCAACAACTCCATCAAAAAAAACCACAGGGGTATCCGATCTTAGGGCCCGGGCCAATAACCCTAGATTTTCTTCTTCTTTTTAGGGACAGGATACATAAGCATGAGATCATAAATTTGCTTACGAAGAACATAAACAGAGGCCCTATTAATGTCAAAAATGCATCTATTCCTTTGTTTCCAAATGCACCAGAAAAAGAAAAGAGGAAAATAACGATAAACAGAGCAAACATGAGTATTTAAGAACCACTGTTCTAGAAAGGGTCTGACAGTTGTATGCGGAATAGAGGGCAGCCCAAAGTAATCACCAACAGCTGAATAAACTCTTCTGGAGAACAAACAATCCACGAAAAGACGCTGTGAAGTATCTTCCCCATTTCGACAAAGAATACACAGGCTTGGTCCCTGTCTGCCACGACTTTGTAGTTGATCCCAAGTCAAAACTCGTTCCCTTACCAGTAACCAGATGAAGCAACAAATTTTGGTTGGAATGTTCAATTTCCAGAGAATGTCAAGAACCAGAGACTGACCCGAAGTGCGGTAAGAAGATGCAATACATTCATAACCCTGTGCAGCAGTAAGAGCCCCAATGTAATTGTCATGAGACCATAAAAGTGCATCTTTTTGTTTCGAGAGTCTAATTCTTCCAAACTCCAGCCCCACAGAGTATTTGTCCCACTGAAACTTCCAATCCCCCCCTAGATCCAATTCCTCAGCCGTAAACTAATAATTCTGAGCAAAATTAGTATGATTCCTTGCTTGGTCCAACATGGTAATATCGAAATCTTCCAGGTATTCCCGAAGATCAAGTGAGAGAGTAAAGGGAGAGCCCAAGCCAATAATCGGGTCTATTCCCACTCGAATATCCGAACCATTACCCACCATCCATAGAAGACCACTGCGTAGCCAGGAAAGAGTATGGAGAAAACCCTTCCATATCACATAAACACCTCTAACTGAAAATGATTTATTGCGAAGCCAAGTTGCCACATGGATTTTTTTCATGTACTTCATAGATATTAGAATAGACCAAATACCAGTCCCATTTATAGCCATCCAAAAACTTTTAAGACGGAGGGAAAGACTGAACCAGCCCAGGTGTTTGATACCCCAGCCTCCAAGTGAAGTCGGTAAGGACAGAGAACGCCAGTCAACAAGATGGTACTTTTTGTTGACCGCAGAAGAGCCCCAAAGAAAGGAAAAAATCAAACTTCTGAGCTTGTCAAGAATGGATTGCGGAACAGGAACCAAGGCCATCCAATATACCGGCATGCTAGTAAGAACAACTTTGCTCAATACTAGTCTTCCCCCAATGGACAAGAGACGAAAGGTCCAATGTTGAATTCTTTTCTCAAATTTCTAAATGAGCCAATGCCAGTCCTTAACCAAATACCCAAGGGGTTTTAAGTAGTAACCAAGGTAAATAAAACCTTTGGTAATATGCTCAAATTTGAAAGGAAGAGACCCAGCAATCCTGTTCATAAGACCATCATCCAAATTGTTATATAAAAAGCAAGATTTGTCTATGTTGATTTTCATACCGAAGGCTTCACAGAAGGTATCCAAGATGACTTTAAAAGCAACCCACTCTTCAAATATATCTGTGCCAAACATAATGACATCTTCCACAAAGAGTAGATGAGTAAGAGAAAGCTGAGGAGAGATCTTAATGCCTCGAATCGTCCCATTGATTTGAGCATCCTTAATAAGCAAACTCAGCCCTTCAATGACCAGAATAAACAACAAAGGGGACAGAGGGCATCCCTGCCTGATACCACGGGAAGCAGTAAAAAAACTAGTGGGAGAGCCATTGACAAGAAGAGCAAAATTTGTAGAGGACAGACAGCCCAAAATCCAGTTATCAAACAATTGTTATCCATTGCAACAATTGTTAAAATTAGTTATCAAAAAGCGAAAACAACTCTTTAAACAATTGTTTCCATTGCAAAAAATTATTTTTTAGCTAACCACAAAGCTCGTAACCCCTATAACTTTATAACTTTATATATATCGACCACTATTTCTATTTAATGCTTCCTATAAGACTCCTACAAAATATTAGCTAATAGCATCAAACCCCTTCTCTGGAAACTGAATTTTTAAGCTTCTTGACGTCTGATGCAAGGCTGCCCCCTTTCCCATTCTCTACATCACAATTGCAGACAGTTTTATTCAGAGGCTTGAACAGGATCGTACTCAGAGCAGATTGGTTGGAATCCAAATTTCCAGAAATGTCAAATCCATCAATCACTCACAGTTCATTGATGATACTTTATTACTGGGAGGAGCTTCTAAAATCATAGCCAGAAGGTTTAAAGGTACATTGGATGACTATCTTGCGATCTCTGATGCAAAGCTCAACAATAGAAAATTCCAAATATACGGTTGTAACTATTCAGAGCGTATCTTAAGAGCAATATCCAGCATCCTCGAATTTCCCTTTTCCTCCACTTGGTCTTCCTTCAAGTATTTAGGAATGCCCCTCCCCACCGGGCACATAAGCTCCAAAATCTAGGAAGTATTGCTTTAAAAAATTGAACACAGTTGGGCGCCTTACTCTTCTAAAATCAGTTCTCCCCTCCTTTCATATCTATCAATGTTTTGGGTTGCTTGCGTCGAAAGGTATTCTTGCTAAAATCAGCGCCCTATTGAGGAAGTTCTTGTGGGAAGGAGGGAAAACACAGTCTAAGAAGTTTCATTTAGTGAATTGGAAAAATGTTTGTGCCTCCAAGCCAAATGGAGGACTGGGTATCCGAGACCCTTTTCTCCTCGATCAAGACCTGGGAGCAAAGGTCCTTTGGCAAGTTTTCAATGGACCCAATGCTTGGTGGAAACCGACTTTTAGAAACAAATATTTCTCTTCAGTGAATCCAATGCAATTTGAGAGAATTAAATGGGTAGGAAAAGGATCTGGTATATGGCGCTTATGTAAAGCTTCTGCTCATCTTATTACTGACAATCTCAGCTAGATGGTTGGGAACGGTAGAAACATCAACCTTTGGGTAGATAATTTTGCTCCAAGTTTAACAGCTGAAGTTCATAGACAAGTGGCAGATTTAAAAGATTGGCTTCTTGCCAGAGGAAAGCAGACTCTAATGTATATCTCGGAGTGGGACTCTGCAACAGGTGATTGGATCGGATGGGATTTTGATGAGGTGCCTCCTGCGTTTGAAAATAAAAAACAAGCCCTACTCATGGCCATAAAAGGGAATTCTCCGCATAATTTCCGCTTACATGACACCTGTATGTGGAATGGAATCCCAACTGGGTATTAGGTAAAATATGGATACTCTAAACTCCTAAAAGGAGTGGTGTGTCCTCCCATCCTCCATTTGGAAGGCAATCTGGAAGTCGGATGGACTTCCAAAAATAAATACTTTTTGTTGGACTTGGTGCATGGAAAAATTTGGAAGGCAAGCTGGAATTCGGATGGACTTCCAAAAATAAATACTTTTTGTTGGACCTTAGTGCATGGAAAAATTTTGACTGCAACAGATCTCAAAAGTCGTGGCATTGCCGGACCGTCCTGGTGTGTCTTGTGAAAAAATTCGGAAGAAACTATCAAGCATCTTTTCCGAAAGTGTCAATGGTCTTTAGTTGTTTGGAAACATGCTTTCCATGAGATAGGAGAGGTCTATGTTTGTAAATTGGAAGAATTTCCCTCCAAGCTTTCTTCAGGCCTAATCTATCTTAAGTTTCTTTTGTCTCTAAGTACTTGTGCTGGAAGTTAAATTTAGGTAGAGCAAGTGGTTTAGAGAGGCAGTCCAGAATTAAAACTCAATGCTCCAAGATCAAAATTTGCTGCTCTTGGAAGGCTATTCAAGATTTTGATGGTTTAGATGTCTTTGAATCGTGGTTTCTTAGACCAAAAGTTTGCCAACAAATCATAAGATACTTAACCAAAAAACTACTTAGCTGAAAAATCCAGATAGACCTGAATCAACTTATTTTTAATTATAAAGTCTCAAGTCCCATCCAAGTAGCTCATAAATCAAAGAATCTATTATCAGAAGCCCTGACGGCCCGCAAAATCACTCCCCACAGTCTTAGCATGCTTAATAGCTCTGAGAAACGTTGTATAGCGGGAATAAAGGAGACAGAGCATCCAAGCAGGTTCTATGGAAGCCAACATCTGAACAAAAATGGTAGCTTTGAATGCAATTATCAAATCTAAATTTGTGGTTTACTCAACAGAAGGTTTCGGTTCTTTTCTTCGATGGTACCTCTAAGGGCAACCGAGGGGCTTCTGGAGCCGGAGGAATCTATCTTCACCATTACAGAACAAAAGAATACTATGCTCAGGGCCTTGGACATGCAACAAACAATCAAGCAGAACAATGGGCTCTCTGGTTAGGGTTATCCTTTCCGAAGCAGAAGGATTTTCGAGCTATCATTGTGATTTGTGACTCCCTCTCATGGGGGCTTCACTTGTTTACCAATATCCTATCACGTTAGTTCATATTGCGGGTTTTAAAATTATAAAAAATCAAACCAATATATTGCAGGTATTGGGGGGATGAGGGGTTTAATATGGGGGCGGGTAGGGTGGTTTAGAAGGATTGAGGTATAAAAAGGAGTGGGGAGGAAGTTTTAAGTATTGGGAGGGGCTTTCAACAAAAAGAGTTTGGGTCAATATCTCTCGAAATTAAGGGTATTCTTTAATATCCCACGATCAGACGTGCTATGTGAGAGGCTCACTAAGTGAAGTCCCCATGCTCCCTCTTAACCTTATCTAAACTTCATCAACTGCAACATGGAAAAATAAGCAGCTCCCTGAACTTAGTCAATAGAATTCATAGGCTTAGGTCTTGTTTTGACACAATAAGCTTCTTCCACGTTCTCCGAGAGTGCAATCAAGAAGCGGAATACCAAGCCAATAAAGCTGTCTTACTCTCTTTCGGCAGCATCGAAATAGAAGGGGATAACCTAAAATTACCATGCCCTCCATGATTTATAAAGTATATTACAGATTGGTGAATTTCATTAGAGTCCACGGTGATTTAGAATGCTCTGCCTATCTTAGTCTCAAAAGGCATCAACATCTAGTTTTATCTGACAGTCATATACGCATGGGGAACTCGATTAATCTCTTCCATCATGTTGAAAAAATACTTTTGGCCTTTCAATAATGTGGGCGGCGGGCCCTTCACACTTCAGATTTTGCAGTCTCCTTTCCTCTGAATTTTCGAGTCTTTGCAATTATTGTTTGATCTTAGCCTCACGCTTCAGGTTGTATGAGCAATGGGATCCAATGCTTTGTCTATTCCCTGGACAATCTCAGGCACTCGGGGGATGGAAATCGATCTTTTAATAGTGCTAAGTCAGTATCATATGGCTCCTAATTTCTGGCATCTGAAGCATGGTGCTCCACTGAATTTGATGGGCCCTTCACATTTCAGATATTACAGCCTCCTTTCCTCTGAATTTTCGAGTCTTTGCAATTATTTTTCGATCTCAGCCTCACGCTTCAGGTCGTATGAGCAATGGGATCCAATGCTATGTGTATCCCCATGTCAATCTCAGGCACTCAGGGGATGGAAATCGATCTTTTAATAGTGTTAACTCAATATCGTATGGCTGCTCTTTTATGGCATCTCAAGCATGGTGCTCCACTGAATTTGATGGACTGTCTTCAAGCTACAAAAGAGTAGACTCGGAATCAACTCAGGAACCACAAAAGCAAAAGAAAAGGAATGTTGGCTGCGCACTTCTCTACTTTTATATGTGTTGCAAATGTACGTTGCTACTTGGCGCCTTACTGGCGTGTTTATAGTAGCAGAAAAAAATTAAATTGCTATAATTTTCTTATTAGAAGCAGGAACAACAACTCTACTTGTCCGCAATTGTCTTACTGAAATATTGTAAGATCTCCTCTCTGTTGTTTTTTCTGCTTTTTATAAATTAATTTTAACCATTTAAAAAAAAAATAACAATATTAAAATTAAAAAAAAATCAAATACAAAATTGATGAATTAAAAACACTTTTAAAAAATAGTAATTAAAAAAAATAATAAATTATATATATATACTTAAAATATTAAAAAAAAATTGAAACTTTTAATAAACTTACTGAAAATTTTAAATAGAAATTTTTATTTTAAAATCTAAAAATTTATAAAAAATCATGTTAAAAAATTGAAAAAAATTGAAAACAGTTATTTTTTTTTGAAAATATTTGTTTCTGAAGATATTATATTTTTTGAAAAATTATTAAAATTTAAAAATACTTAAAAAAAAAAATAAACCTAACTAAACCGTAACTACTCCACCCACTTCCTTCCCTCTCCCTTCCACTCCTTTCCCTCCCCTTCCCTTTGTTGCCCCCCTTCTTCCCCCTCTCCCTCCCATGTCCTTGGATCTCCCCTCTCCTATCCTCGGCAACCCCCTCTCCCCTCCCCCGTCCCCCGTTCTCGATGGGAACCGTAGGAGAGTTGGAAGGGCGGAAGTGGCGAGCCGTGGAGAGGAGAGGGGGAGAACTGGGGGTAGAGGAGGGGAGAGCTCGAGGGTGGGGGTGGCGAGGGGAGAGAGGGTAATTAGGGTTTAGATAGTGTTTTTTTTAATATATGTATATAATTTGAAATGTTTTTTATTTTATTTTATTTTAAATTTTGTTTAACTTTTTTTAAATTTCTTAGATTTCTTAATATATATATATATATATTTTAAATAAAAATTTCAGAATTTAATATTTTTTATTTATTTTAATAAATTTTTTATTGCTTATTAAAAAAATTCATTTGTTTTTAATTTTATTTAAATGTATAAATAATTATAAAAAATTAAAAACTGGGAGAGGGAAGTGATAGCTACGAAAGACTGGGAGACCCTATTTTTCAAGGCCATGGTTTCAAAAATGTTGCAACTTTAGCATTACTTTTCCATTTAGAGGTTGATTTTAAGATTTTTCTATTGATAATACTAATTGTTAAGTCCATGCTTTCAAACAAGATGTGCTGTTAGTAGCATTAGTTTTCTATTCAAGGGTTTATTCTAAGGCTATTGTTAGCAACAATATGGGTTTTTAAGGAAATGGTTGTATTTTTAACCTTGAAATATTAAACAAAAAAGTGTTACTGGTAGCATCACTTATGAATTTGAAGGTTGGTTTTGGTGTTTTTCACACAAAAATGGATTTTTAGGCATATAGTTCTCGTTGTGAGTATAGAGTTTTCGTCACGTTGTATAATGTGTTAGAACCATACATGAACTCTTCATGTTTATGTGGAAAGCTTGGGAAACTATTAAAAGATGTGATTGTTTATTTAGAGTGGATTTTTTTTTAATATGTGCTTTATTCAATGGTTCTTGATGCATAGAGAATGGAAAATTGTCACTGAACTCTCCATAGTTTTTAGCCACTCAATTTTTCAAAGCAGATAATAAGGTCAATTAGCTTGTAGTTTTATGGTAATATCTAGGCCTCACTAATGTTCAATTTTCCTTAAAAAACAATCAAGACCAAGGCACAAAATATGTGATTTTGTTGAAAAAGTACCCCTTGTTGTAATAACTTAGCCAAATGGAAGTGCCTATGTTCAATGTTCACTCTTTAAAGGTTATTTTTCCTTCATAGGTGGATTGTTTTTTATAACAAGATTTTAAATTGATTCCATTGTTCTCTTGAGTTTAGAGAAATATCTTACAAACAAATTGTATAGTCAAGTTGTAACATACCTTTTTTTAATACAAAATAATAATCTTTTTTGTAATAATAATAATAAAATAATAATAAAAACAACAACAACATGTATATTCAAACATTGTAAGAAGATACATTGTAAAAGGACTATATGATTTAGAAAGAACTAAAATCCAAGTTCAACTTAAATGCAAAAAAATATTCTACAAAATATATTTAAAATCAAATTTCAAATTGGACCATATTTCAAATTTGGTATCATAACTACTATGAATGAACAAAAGGATGAAGGACAAGAAAGGACGAAGGACAAGAAGTGGAAACATTATGGATTATTCCCAAAATATAAGCCTATACATACTTAAGAGTGGATGAGGACCACTCGATGGGGTTAGATTTAATTTTGAGAATCTAAATAAACCTGTAAATTTAGGGTTGTTTACAAATTCCCTCATTAAAATTAAATAAAATATATTTTAATTATTATTTTTTATATATGATTATTTTACCATATCAATTATCCCATGAACCCTTATTGTTTCTATTATGTGGTATTGTTTTCATAATTGTGAAAGATCTCAAGTTATATAATGTGATTAAGGTCACTTCTCCCTTCCAAATCTCGTTCAAATATGCTCTTTCAAGAGAAGAACACCTATGGATTATTAAATAGGCTAAAAAAAATGATGTATACCTTGAATCAAAATTATTTGGTCCTTTGGAAATGTTGCAATTAAATAATTATTTTTAATTTTTTTTTAAATCAATCCTTAGATGAAAATTATCATTTCAAAAAAATGACATAGAATATTACTAATATATTGTTAGAAGTCGCTTAACTATTATTTGATGTTTGGAATTATGAATGGACCTAAATGAAAGAGGAATAAAGAGATATTGGTCGCCTCACAACTAGGGATTACCTTAATTGCCACAATCCTCATAACAACATTCTCCATAATCGTGATCTTGTTGCAATTCTAAACAGTGCATCAGTCCATGATGATTTAAGTGCATAGTAGGGTTATGATCCTCTTCCTTTAAAATCGCGGGCATTGTGTTGTTCAAGAAAATTTTGGTACGACTCTAGTGCAATCTACTTGCAACAATAGCGACTTGGTTGCATAATAGAGTCTACCTAGCTTTGAGTCTTGGTATCAACACCACAATGATGTTGTTGTGTGTGCGATAATGGGAGACGCTTCCCACACTAAGATTGAAGCATTCAAATTATTTGTTAGCTCATCGAATCTAACCAAATGATCCCAGCCTTTGCACTGCATACTCATTAGAAAGTTGGACTCCATCTTCTAGTTGGATCCTCCATCCCCAAACCCAAGGGAAAAAATATCATTATGCATGAGCAAGGGTTGTTAAGAAAGTTTACGAACCTATGGCCTAGTTCAAGGACTATAGAGACGTGGAAATCAAATCATTGGTCACCCAAGGTACAAGGTTAGGTATCTCTATTTGCATGTAGCCAAGGATATTTTTTGTTTCTATTCCAAAATATGGAGGATATAAACCTTATTTTTCAATCTAGACCCTATTTCATCCGATTTAAGGGAATGTTTTTAAGTCCCTTGTCTCTTTATTTCAACCCATAAGAGGAAATCACATTAGCCTCTCTATGGTTTAGGCTACCACACCTTTAGGTAGTGTTTTGCGATGAAAGTTCCTTCAAAGACGTTAAGGACAAATTGGGTTAGTACATTGACCAAGTAGAACTAAATTGAAAGTTGTATTCTTGTGCCATACTATGTGGATGTAGATCCATAGAAGGGCCTCCTATATATGTTGCAAATTAATATGGGTGGTTGGAGTCAACAACATAACTAGATAATAAGCAGCTGAACCCTTTAAGTGCAACTATTGCCACGACTATTTGCACTTCACTAAAAATTGCCCAAGGATTCAAGAGGAGCAAACTCGCTCTCTAAGAAAACTTTTAGGTTGGTTAATAACATGCACAGAAAACCATGGACTAGAAGGACATAATAATAATAAAAACATTCAGGAAGGACCATTTAAAGAAAACATTGACAACTTTGAAGTCTTTAAAAACCTAAAAGACATGGAAAAACAAATTGAGGAGTCAACCATAGAAAAACCACATGAAGAACCTAAGGATGGAATAGGCCTTCCCAATACTCAAAGGGATCAAGAGGTGGTTCCAGGAAAAGAAAAAAACCCTTCATGTCCCATTGGAAGGTGTTCAAAAGGGCATATATCCAATTCTCCAATGCTATTGTGTAATTGGGGGAGGAATATCCCAAGTACATTTGGAAACACATCGTCGAGAAACAAAGACCCACAAAGTATTAGAATCTCCATCAACTTTGGATTCTTCCTACACCAATGTTATAAGAAATAAGGGATTGCCAACACTCACCAAAGGGAAAAAAACTAATCAAGATGTCCAAAAATAAAAGCAAAAAAAATAAAACACAAGGTACTTAGATTTCACTTACTAATTATTCAAAATTTGTGAAGGTTTAATGTCATTGTATTTGGGACCCTACTTCTATAATGTTTTGCATGGTAGTCTTTTACTTTTCTAATAAGACAATACACTTGTCATGCCTATTTTGGTAGGAACTAGAAAATTGAGAACATGGATCTTTTAGAAGCTAGGCTATGCGTTTTTAATAATAGGCTACAACCAATTCCAAAATTTTATATTACAATGTTCTAAAGTTTTCCCATAGTCTATTATAATACAAACGATAACATATGGGAAATAAGGTAAAAAATATGTCATATTTTATGTTTTAGAAAAGAAAAAAATAACATTGGATTTTAATTCTTTTAAAGTAACATTGATTTTTTGTTTAGAAAAACAACATTGAAAATAAAAATTGAAAGACCACAAAAAGACAATATTGAAAATAAAATTTCCAAAAACACAAATAAATAATATTTAAAAAATTATGATACTTTATAACAAAGAAGATTCAAAATGTCAAAAAACAATTGAAAAAGGGTGCTACTAGTAGCAACACTTTTTCAAACATGGGTAGAAAAAACACTAAATGTGACCTCTGAAAAATGAGAACTTTGGAGGGTTCTCGTCAAGATGGTAACTATGTTCATTCGTTCAATAATTACACACAAACACATATCATCTTATTGTGTATACACATTGTACATGCTTATTACATTGGTATCAAAGCATTGACTTGGCACCTTGGGTACACTTGAACTCTCATTTTCAAGTCACCATATTCCAACCCATCTAACAGTGTACAACCATTGTTTATTTACACTATCATCAACTTTTATTCTTCATTAAATTCAACCATCTAACAATGTACAACCATTCAACCATATTCCAACCCATTTAATATTGTACAATCATCATCAAATTTTATTAATTATTCTTCATTAAATTCAAAATTTATCCATGGGGAATAGGAAAAGTCATGAGATTGGAGAAATCATGGGAATAACTCAAGCAACACAAGAGAGATGCCAAACAAACCAATAAAAACTAAAGGATAAACTCAAGCAAGAACTCATAGGAAGCCTAAAATATCTCAAGAAGGATATTAAGAATGGTATCACACTCTTGTGGTGTTCCAGGGACTCTCTTCTCTCTACGAATCCCATTGTGTGAAAAATAACTGTCAAACTCCTTGCTGCAATATTCACCTCCATTATCAGATCTAAGACATTTCAACCTTTTTCCTGTCTCATTCCTAGCCAAAGCTTTCCACTTCTTAAAAGTATCAAACACATCAGATTTCTATCTAGTGCAATAAACCCAAGTTTTTCTAGTTGCATCATCAATAAAAGTGACATAATAACGAGAGCCACCAAGATATTGTACCTGAGCTGGTCCCCATACATATGTATGGACAAGCTATAACTTTTCATTCTTCTTTTGTTTCCCAACCCTGATAAATATACGTCTCTTCTGTTTTCCATAAACACAGTTTTCACATAATTCCAAACTTACCTGCTTCAGATCTAGAAGCAGTTTCCTTGAGTGGAGAATTTGCATCCCCTTCTCACTCATGTGGCCAAGCCTATGATGCCACAACATCGCACCTGATTCTTTGGAAGCTATAGAGATAGAATAATCAGTATTATGAGGACATAAATATAACATACCTACCCTATCTCCTTTTGCTATTACCAGTAATCCTTTAGTGATCTTCCACCATGTTTCTCCAAACATAGACAAAGAATCATTATCTCCCAACTGCTCTGTTGAGATCATATTTCTTTTCATAGCAGGAATGTGCCTTACATATTTTAGCAGCCATTCACTTCCATTATTTAACTTAATCAGTACCTTACCCTTTCCAATAATTTTACATGGTTCATCATCCCCCAATAAAACATGTCCAAATCACCTTGAACATAATCATGAAAGAATTTCCTATGGGGTGTAGCATGAAATGAAGCACTTGAATCTACCACCCAGTAATTGCTAGTATTATCTAATGCAAGAATCAAATCATTTTGCAACACATCACCTACTACATTCACTTCCTGAGTAGTCTCTCGCTGCCTCTCACCTTTCTTCTTTGGTTCTCTGCAGTCTTTCTTCATATGTCCTTTCTTACCACAGTTCCAACACTCTATTTTTCTGAATCTGGAATTGGATATGCCATTTTTAGAATTGCTACGATTTCTTGGGCTCCTTCCTCTCTCATTTTGTCTCCCTCTGCTCTCCATGGTCAACACATTACTTGATGTCTCACCTGTGATTTTTCTTCACATTTTCTCTCTAAGAATAACACCAACAACATCATCAAACTTAAGAGTGTTTGAACTAGGGGCATAGTTACTTACAACCATGACCAATCTATTCCAGCTTTCTGGCAATGAGCACAAGATTAGAAGAGCCCTAACCTCATCATTAAAGTTCACTTTTAAAGAACTTAACTGACTAGTAAGTGTATTAAACTCATTTAAATGGTCAACAACATATCCACCTTCCAACATCTTCATTATAAATAAACGCTTCATTAAAAATACCTTGTTGGAAGCCGAGGGTTTTTCGTAGAGCTTACCCAATGTGCTCATCACATGCTCTGTTGTTTTTTATTTTGAAATATTGAAAGCCAATGACGAAGCCAAACACAGACGTATTGTTCCCAATTCCTTTCTATCAAGAACCTCCCATTCTTCATCCTTCATAGTCGTCGACTGTTTTGCTTTTCCGTCGAACGCCAGGTACAGATCCTTCTGGTACAAATAGTCCTCCATTTGCATCTTCCACAACTGATAGCTTTTGCCGTTAAATTTCTCGACCCTAAACTTTCCCTTCTGCCATTTCTCCCACTCGAACCAGGAACCCTTCTTTCCTACGAGTTTACTAGCTAAATAGACCTTTTGGCTCTAATACCAATTGTTAGAAACAAGACTGCAGAGCAATAATAGATATACAGTTAAAATCATTAAACAAGTTGCGAAACACATTAAACACATTACAGAGAAACACATATATAACGTGGTACACCCAAACGATGGGCTACGTCCACACAAAAATTGCTAGTCCTTTTATTACCGTTCATAAAGATGAAGGGATATAGCCTACAGCAATACAGCTGCACTTCCTCTTCACGCTCTCACAGTTTCTCTCACACAATCACAGAGATTGTTTATAATGCTACAATACAATACAATACCATGCACAGTTGTATTACAATGCTTTTCTTTTATAGGGGAAATACCATGGGAAAATACTACGGTTAACGTATTACCATGGGTCTGCAAAACTGTTGGCCAACAAGCATCCCAAATTTTTTTTCTCGGGGGCTTCACCCATGAACCCCAATTTCTCAGGGGCGTTGCCCCGAACCCCAAGGTTGGGGAACGAGTGTACAGTACACAACTGAATAATATCTTTGGATCTGGAAGATCAGGCTCCATAAACAACACAAAACCTTTAGGATCTAGTTTTAGGCCTTAAATTATTATTTTATGGGTCACAATTTTGCAAGATTAGCTCCCATCCTCTTGATTCTATTCTACAGATCAATATATTTTCAACGATTCAAAAAATTCCTCAATCATAGTTCATATGCAGATTATGCCTCCCACAAGTTAACCTATCTTATTGACCTCCATTGTACCAAGTGGATGCCATATTAGCTTCCATTACTCACACATGTGGAGCTAGTTGCATGTGTGAATTTCAAAAATATTTTAAATGGTCCAAAACCATAAAATTAATTGGGGAATGAGGCATGCAAAATAGCAAACCTATCCCTGAACGACTAATGTGCTATGTTAAATACCGAGCCACTAGGAAAATAAGGGGTTCCATTATATTTGCATTGTTATTGTTCCATATTCGAGAAAATCATTTTGGATTTGGATGTTGGACAAAGGAAGTAGAAGATCATGTAGAGACCATACTAGCCACAATGTTCATGGAAATTCCATAGTAAGTTCCCTTTTCTTTGTATATGAATTTCATGAATGAGAATAAAGGAAAAAAGAATAGGCCTCACCTTGTTGATAAGTTTTTCAATATTGGGTTTTCCTAGGGTACATCTTGTGTTCATTATGTGGATGGTATGTTACTTTCTTGTTTTTTTCATTTCATTTCATTTAATGTTTCACGTGTAATATGAAGATATAAATTAATGCACTGCATAATAAGGGATTTCCAAAATATTGTAAGATTGGTTGAGACGAAATGTTCCAGTGGAATATTCATGATAATTTACAGATCATATTTTGAACCTTATTGGGCCCTACTTCTTAGGTTCCTTGTTCACCACCAATGTTTCCTTGAACACCTCCACATTGTTTTAAATTATTTGTGCTCGTTCATTAAGTAACATAGATGGTATTATTTATCTATATTTTCCCTTGATTTTTTCTTCTTATTCCCTACTCTATGACCTTTCATCATATTACTTCTGTTGTGCTTAGTATTATTTTCTATATATTTGGACATCGGTTCCACTTCCTCATGCCATCCTTCAATATCTTGTGCATCCATGATCTCACTTTCCATTAGGTTTCTAAATATGTTTTTTTTGGTTTTGGTTGCTTTTTTTTTGTGCCATTTCATTGGGGTCATCCTTCTTTTTCTTTTGAAAAATCTTTAATGTAATGCATCTATGTATTTCAAAAATTTCCTATCCGAGTATCTTAATGTTAACTTTCTTAATGGGTTATAGTGTTGCATCTTCAATATGATAAAAATTGGGTAAGGTGGGTATACCTCATTGAATAACTCTTATATTATTTCCATGGAGGAGGGTTTATCTACTCATGTGCGACCCATGTGCAAGGAGTTTGATAGGCATTGCCTTTTTTTTCTCCAAGAAATTCATCGTGGTTAAGGAAAATGCTGAGAAACTTCCCTAATTACTACGTCACTTTAGATACATTTTGGAATGGTCGTTCAGTAATTGACAAAACTACAAAACCCATCCTAGTAATACATATTTGTTTTGATCCAATCCTCAATTTTCTTGATAATTAGCCTCCATTTAAATTCAATTATATCCATCTGTCTTTCTTACCTCCGCCTTCTTACTTTTCTACACCACCCCATCACCTCATCTTTTATGATTTTATATTTTTTACTAGAGTTTACTTTCCATATCCTAACATATCATTGTAGCGTGAGTAGGAACTCATTTTCCATGTCTTTATGTACCCATTTTGAGGTAAGAAGGCAACTATAATATGTAACACCCCGGTTTTGACCCCATTTGCATTAAATGTTTATGATGTATATATTGTAATTAATCGTGGTGTGGAGCTAAAGGAAAAATCCCCAACATCGATTTAACGTTTTATGTTCTGGCGATTAAAATCGTTGCCGATGGTATTTCGTGCTAGTCGACACATTATAATTTTGGCATCATGCAAATATGCAATTTAATTAAAAACCCCAACCAGCTATTTCAATGCAAGACATAATGAGATGGGGGCATGATTTCCTAAGGATAAGGGGGAGGGAGGGCGGTGTGGGGCCGAATATTCAAACCTTTGGGGCCAATGGAGAAAAGACAAATGTCAAAGGGAGAACCCATGAAACAGTCAACTACCTTTCTTGTCTCATTTACCCAATCATTTAATTCTGCCAGAAATTGGTTGAAGTAGTTATTGCATGGGGATGGGAAGAGTATGGGCAAGGAAATTCGAATTTGGGGAAATACCCATTTTTTGGGAAAATGTTTTTGACTTTTGGGGCAAGTTAACACCCAAAAATGCATGCCCATTTGGCCATACACCCACGTTCTTCATTTTCCTCATGCAGTGAAGCTTGGGAGTTGTTTTTACCTTCACGATTTTGCTTGCTGTGGGTTCTCATTCACGATTTGGGGCTCATGGGCGTTTTCCTCATCATCAGTCATCCATGCCGGGGCTCTCTCAAACGGCTGGAAGTTTTTCTGTGTGTGAAATTTGTTTTTGGGTTTGTTGTGTATATTTTCCCTCACATGGGCAGTCGTTTCTCTATTTTCCTTAGGTCGGGGATTCGTTTTTGTATTGATCTATGGTTGGGTTTCTTCCCCAACGTTTTTGTTGCATTTATCCACCGTTTGCCAAGCTGAAAATTGATTTTGTCTTTTGGGGCTGTTTTACCCACTTACCATTTCTGATTTTAGCTCCCAGGACGTTTTTGTCCATGCCCCGCACTGTAATTGTTCTGTATTGAATTTGTTTTGGCCATGTTAGGACCAAAACGTCCCTGGGATATGAATTGCTGTTAGGGGGTTGTTTTCACCCACCTTGGCAATTCATTTTGTTGCCAAACTGTTTTCCCTCAACCCAGAAATCATGTATGTTGTTGTGTATGCATTTGTGCTTTGGTCTGTATTGAATTGGGAGTGGAAATGGGGCTTGACCAACTTAATAAACCTAGTGTGTGAGGGAACCTCACAGATAGATCTAGGGGGTTGGTTTTCTTCTTTGCACACCCTGAATAGCATTGGAAGGGAAGGCATAGCCCTAGGGACTGTGTAGTAGAGAAGGGGATGCTTCCTTGTGTTGGGTGGGTATATGTTTAGAAGCAAGGTTATATTTGGTGCAGGTGTCCATGGCTCGGTTGAGGAGCTCACTAGCTTAGTAGTCAGCCTATCCATCTCATTTGCAGCATGATAAACCCAACTGTGTTGGCTTGGATGAATTTTTTGGTATCCTTGGCTATGTGTGAGCCTGCTAGTGTTTCCTTATTCCTTGTGGGAATCATGCCCAGCTCGGGGGTGGCAGTGTTGCTGAGAGATTAAGGAGCATGCTAGTGTTTCCTTATTCCTTATGGGAATCATGCCCAGCTCGGGGGTGGCAGTGTTGCTGAGAGATTAAGGAGCACACTGGCCTATGGTTGGGTGGAATGTTGCAGCGACATTGCTGGTTGCGGGACGATCTTCTTCATAAGATAAGTATTCTTGTGTATAAATCTTTGCATTTACATTTGATAATGAATTACAATGAACATGTGAATCAATGGAATGGATTTGCTTTCGCTCTGTGTTAAACATTTATGCATCTGTGCATGTTAATACTTCAATGCATTTCATTTTATGTTCATGGGGCTAGTTGCCCGGATTAGATAGCAGCAATATTCGCGTCCTCTCTCCGCTAGAGGGGCAAGGACGTGACATAATCTATAACACATAATTATACATATTAAAACACTTGGGTAAATAATCCCTTACCTTGCAAAGTTGATATTGGAGTCAATATTCTTTGATTTTCACCCCTAAATACTAGTGTCCCCATAGCATATCTTCAAATTTTTTATAGAAACCTTCTTTTTCCATATCTAAGTGTTGGGTCTCTAAAAATCTTGGACCAACATCTTCACCAATGATCTCTACATGCTTTGCTTTAGGTATCCATAATCATACACATGTTTTGCTTCTTTGGTGGCAATCTAGACATCTGGTATGAAGTAAACAAGAACTTTGTACATTACTCTAATATTATTTTGGCTTCTCCTTCATCCCATTGTTTGACTTCCTGTGGTATTTTGAAGAACTATCCAAGCATTATTGCCATGATTGGTATCAAGATCATAGTTATGAATTTGAAGCTCTCTCATGTTCATGTATGGTGACACCGATATAAATGTTGACATGTTGTTTAATACCATGGAATTTGCATAGTGTCATCTTCCACGTAGTTGATTACACTATCGAGTAAACATATTATTTATAGGTTTTGTCAGTTAGATTGGTTCTCATTGACATAGAGTGATTTGCTTCAAATTGATCAATTTTTCTCGTGAATCAATGCATTGTTCAATATACAAAATGTAGCTTAATAATTTGTGAGGCCATATAAATGGAAATTTTGTCTACATGCATATATGTGAATAGTTATATACCTTGAGGAATGCATAATGTTGATGTCCAGACGACTATGCTTTCTTGGATGGATGCAAACAAGTATGGATTTTGCTAATAACTTCTTCATTGAATATGCACACAGGCCATCTATGTAAATGCTTTAATTATATTGGTTGAATAGATCATGTATCTTCATTGTTGGGTGTTGAAATATATCTCATTTCTTAGTTGTTATCTATTAGATTCCACACTTGTTGCATTGAAGCGTCTCTTTCAATTATTTTGTATTAGCAGTGTAAATCATCGAACAACTCTACTTCTCATAGTTGAACATAGCTAGTAGATTCTTTAATATTTCCGGAAACTTCCTTGTGGCAATCTTCCTCCATTTTACTCTCCAACCAAATGATTCACATTAAATAATATGTTTATGGTTCAAAACCAAAAAATTAAAGACCCTTTATGTTTTTACATTGTAACTCTTCACTATTACACAACCACAAAATAACTAATTACTTTCAACCTTTTACATTTTTTTTAAGAACTCTTATTTTATAAGAGAGAGGAAAACTGATATTGCATAGTTTCCGTTCTCGACATTTCAAGCCTCTTAGTAGGGCTCATCCTCAAGACAAAGGTGTCTCGAAATTGGTATGTGACATTATCCCTTCCTTGAATTGATGATGTCCTCATCATCCTTGACCCGCGTACAAAAATCAGTATGAGATATCTTTCAAAAAATCTTGCAAAATATTCAAACTTCTAATATTTTTCTCAAATGTTAAACCATCATCATCAAAATCAATAAATAACAAACACCAATAAATTATATGATCTAATAAAATCCAATTATAACATAATATTACAAATTTATATTTTAAAAATAAATATTGAGTCATACTAGTCACTATATATCTCTAGTTTCACAAGTTGCATGTCTCCAACTTTTAAATTAAAAGAGATTACTTGAATATGATTTTTCCTTTATGAGTTTTGTAAGTTATATATCTTAAAATATTTCTAAGTAAACATTCTACACAATTTTATTATCATAAATTACCACAATAATACTTACTTCACTAGATATACCTAGTGTTATCACTCAGAATGTACCTAGGTTGTGAAAAGGAAGATCCCGAGGTAACAGCAGAAACCACTTTAGAATGTATTTCTGACCTAATACAATCAGAGAGGGATCTCTCACTATTTACAAAGTTTTTATACTCAAGATATTCAATCAAATACACTCATAAGGTCAGATTTCTGATGGGACAAATATGACAAGTTTGTTTTAAAGACTTGGTAGGACAGTCATGGAGGAGACCATTGGGCAATGGAGTCAACAATCAGATCTGAAATAGGTTGCAGGAGGTAAGGTTTTGAAGGTTTATGATCAGAGGCAAGGCAGGCACCATTTCCTCAGTCTTGAGGTATTAGCAGGTTGATTAGTAGACAAAGGGAGACATTCCATCCAACAAAGCACCTCTAGGGTGAATTCTGCAAGACTTTAGAAGAAAATATTTTGAAAATGCTTGAACAATGGACTTAGAGCATGCGGGATGAATTCTAGCCCATAAAAACTAATGCTCAAGCATGAAAGCAAATACAAAATGGAGTGGGATACAGGATAAACAGTCACATAAAGAAATTACTTACTGAAGAAAAGATGGCACAAGAATCTCTGACATGAAAAAGATTTTACATTCCTCCTCTGCAAATTTCATTCAGTTACTGAAAACATGAAGCCCTTACAATGTAGAGCCTCTCCGCTCTTGAAAAATCCCCCCCTTCACAATCAATTACATTTCAATTTATATAAGAAAAGTCTTTACCTAACTTCGAATTCAAAACCTAACCCTACTTCTAGAAATAGAAACAATTACAACAAAGTTTCTCCTGCATATCTCCCATGGTGAGAGATGTAGGGAATCTGGGAGAGGATTTTATAATTGGACAAATTCCCAACAAAACCCATGTCTTAATTTCTCCATAATAATCTCAATCTCCTCGAAATATTCCTTTGAAGCTGATGACTCATATAATAAAATTGTATATTTCTGGAAAAATGACCTGTAAAGATATTTTAAATTCTCCCACCCTGTGATTACTGTGTAAAAAATAAAGGAGGTTTTTGATTATAGGCCTGTTAATAATGAAAACCTCTCTTAGTTTTGTCAAATTAAATCCTATTTGTCCAAAACAATTCTTTGAAGTTGATGGCTGAAATAGTCCTTTGGAAAACATGAAAACTGGCCTATACAACTGATTTTGTTTCTGCTAAACCATAGTACCTGTGTGAAAACGGAAAGAGGTTTTTGTATATAGGTACGTTGTGAAGAAAATCCTCTCCCAGTTTCATAAAATACATCTTCATTTTCTCTCAACAATTATTTTTGTTGGATGACTAGAACAGTCATTTCGAAATCTGAATATTTTCCCTCTGAAGATGACTTTGCTGCTCCTAATCTGTAGCACCTGGGTAAAAACTGAGAGAGGTTATTGTAGATAAATATGTTATGATAAAAAACCTCTTTCAGTTTTTGAAATTTATTCTTCGTTTGCTGGAAACAATTCGTTGAATAAAATTACTGAAACAGTCATTTTTTTTTATAGAAAATATGCTATGTTGCTTTTGAATCTTTGAACTGTTCGACTTCATGAATGCTCTCACTGTAAATATTTCTGCAACTCTTCTGGGCTGATTTGCTTCTACATTGTTGAATGACGGCTTCCCTTCACGATGTAGGACAATGCTCTCTAAGCAGCCCAATTAGTCCCAAGTATGGACAAACGGCTACAGACATAAAAGAATGCCCTCCACTTTAAATGCAATTGACAGCCGATAGGTCTCGCCTTGATCAAACCCTGAACTTAGAAAAATTGTTTAGAAGAAGTTCTTTTCGCGGCAGCGATTGATCAACACTTTAAAACCTTTGGAAAGAAAGCCCTAAACTTACAAAACCTGAATCTCTCGCTCGACAGCAATGGAAGACAATAAAACCAGGGGACTTGAATTTTATAAAGGCGCACGGCATACAAATGGAATTATTTTTAAAACAAATTCAAAAAACCCAAGTCAAATTTATTTATAAACAATGGTCTATTCCGGAGCCTCCCTTCAAAATTAACCTTCGTGCAGCTTTCAGCTCCGGAATCACCCACAGCCATCGATGTAATATATCTTTAATTTGCCACCGTCGGATCACATGCCACGTACCAATTTCCGTCGGGCACCTTGGAATTATCTACCGTGCAAGTTTCAATTCCGGAATCCTCTTCATCCGTTGATGTGATTGACCTTGATTTGTCAGCCATCAGATTGGGTGACATCTACCTAATTCCGCTGGGCTCCTTTCTTTTTAATTAATGGGCAACTTTGGGCTCCGGAATTTGTAATAACCATTGATTTACTTTTCACTTTATTTTTTAACCGTCGAATGAGCTTACCCATATACAATTCCGCCGAGCCTTTTTGTTTTAATTAACGGGCAACTTTAATCCCCGGAAATAATATTACCCGTTAATATAATTCACCTTTCACATTAGCCGTCTCATATTTTATTTGCTAATGTTTTGATTATACCTTAAGAAAGGTAATAAATCATACTTAGCGCGTAAACCTTTATTTAATCTTGGTTTGGTGAATAAAGCCCGCTCTTTGACTTTAGAATATTCAAAACTATTAATTTTTGAATATAAATAAGATAAAATCTTTATAAAACCCATTTTTTTAGGTTTCATTAAAAAATTAATAAATTTTTTTGCTCCATTTGTGAAAATTATTTCTAAAATTCCTTTAACTCCTCTTCTTTGCCAACCTGGAAATAGCTTAATGAGAAAACTTTGGAAACCAACTCAATCACCCATGAGAAATTAAAATTTTGAAGGCAAATAAATTTAGTGCTAACAACTGGCTCCAACTAGGAATGCTATCCTCCCTGCGAGGTAGCAAAGAACCCCGTAGACCAGGTGCCAAATCCATTGGGTTTCTCTTAACCTTTCTCTGAAATCCTCAACCTATTTTAAACTGAACCATCAACTGAAACCATTTTGCAACCAAATCCCACTCTGTCAACCTGTAACCTATAACTGAATTGCACTTGAAACTGAAACCAAACTGAAAAATGCTGAAAGAGATGCTCGCCATGTCGAGCTTATTCATACCTACCTATCCTACTTAACTAAGCACAAATGCCCAATCAAGCAAAATATGACCTCCAATGAAGCCAATCAAGCAATTTATCCAATAATTCCATTTCTTCCTCATGCTTCATCAAAGTTAGATCGTAAGAACAGAATAGCAATAGGTTATGATGAAAAATTTGTCTTTTGCTGCAAACATATAACCAACTACTCCATTTGAAATATTTATCCATGTACTCTGCTACTGGATCATAAAAAACATGACAAATTTCAAAATACTCAATCACTTGTTTGTCATGACAAGGCTGTCCAAAAAGTAACTCCTCTTGCATACTGTCAAACAGATCTTTAGAATAGCTTTGAAAGGAATTCTCATGATTGTCTTTCAATGATATATCAGCAACTTCATTTGATATTTCTACGTTTACAACAACTCCATTATTCTCAAGCACTTCAAGAGGAATATCATTTTGCAGCAAAACTTCAGAAGTTGAATAATATGAAGAAGGGTTTGATTGAACATCCCAAATTCCTTCTTGGTCACACAGAGAATGACAAGACTGCTGCAAATTATCATCTACTTCAGCAAAAGAAATGTAGCTGGTTGAATCAGAGTTTTGGCTCATTTCTCTTTCAGTAGAGGAAGAAATTATTAACTGCTGAGATTTTTCTTGAATGTGAAGATAGCTAATTTGTGTTTCTTTTTCCTGAAATGGGTTCTCATATAAAATTTCTAAAAGCTCTTCATCCACTAACTCACCATCACCATACAATTTTTCCAAATCCTCAATGAAAGCTCTCGCATGCATACAACAATATTGAACCAGCAACAAGTAGGGGTATTGGTTTTTGTAATGTTCATGAAATACTGTATGAAAATCAGTAAGGGAAAACAAACTTTCTGATGGTAACCCTTCATACCATGACCTTGCATCTCCTTCTAAAGTAGCCATGAACATTTTCATTAAAGAATCCTCATGCAATTTAACTCCCAACTTATGTATATGCACATGAAATCTAACCAAATGAAGGGCAGCATCATCATTCTTTTGATCTTTAAACTTTGGAAGACCTGTTTTCCAATCCACTTTAGGTATTCGATTTGGAAAACCAGGAATATGAGCACGATTCATAGGAGCATACCTTGCAGACGAAGAAATCATCCTAACAAAGGAACATACTGAATTAACTCTTCAAACTTTACAATCTTTTAACAGTGGAGTCGCCATAGGAATTTTGAAAACTGGATTCTTCAAAGATGGAGTCACCAGGTGAAAGATGCACAACCTTGTTGATATCTGACTATCGTTCACCATCAACAGTCAAATCTGAAAGTATGTCGTTTATACCCAGGGAAGATTTGAACCTTCGTTCCCCGGCAACGGCGCCACTTTGTTATCACTCAGAATGTACCCAGGTTGTGAAAAGGTAGATCCCGAGGTAACAGCAGAAACAACTTTAGAATGTATTTCTGACCTAATACAATCAGAGAGGGATCTCTCACTATTTACAAAGTTTTTATACTCAAGATATTCAATCAAATACACTCAGAAGGTCAGATTTTTGATGGGACAAATAAGACAAGTTTGTTTTAAAGACTTGGTAGGACAGTCATGGAGGAGACCATTGGGCAATGGAGTCAACAATCAGATCTGAAATAGGTTGCAGGAGGTAAGGTTTTGAAGGTTTATGATCAGAGGCAAGGCAGGCACCATTTCCTCAGTCTTGAGGTATTAGCAGGTTGATTAGTAGACAAAGGGAGACATTCCATCCAACAAAGCACCTCTAGGGTGAATTCTGCAAGACTTTAGAAGAAAATATTTTGAAAATGCTTGAACAATGGACTTAGAGCATGCAGGATGAATTCTAGCCCATAAAAACTCATGCTCAAGCATGAAAGCAAATACAAAATGGAGTGGGAAACAGGATAAACAGTCACATAAAGAAATTACTTACTGAAGAAAAGATGGCACAAGAATCTCTGACATGAAAAAGATTTTACATTCCTCCTTTGCAAATTTCATTCAGTTATTGAAAACATGAAGCCCTTACAATGTAGAGCCTCTTCGCTCTTGAAAAATCCCCCCCTTCACAATCAATTACATTTCAATTTATATAAGAAAAGTCTTTACCTAACTTCGAATTCAAAACCTAACCCTACTTCTAGAAATAGAAACAATTACAACAAAGTTTCTCCTGCATATCTCCCATGGTGAGAGCTGTAGGGAATATGGGAGAGGTTTTTATAATTGGACACGTTCCCAACAAAACCCATGTCTTCATTTCTCCATAATAATCTCAATCTCCTCGAAATATTCCTTTGAAGCTGATGACTCATATAATAAAATTGTATATTTCTGGAAAAATGACCTGTAAAGATATTTTAAATTCTCCCACCCTGTGATTACTGTGTAAAAACTGAAGGAGGTTTTTGATTATAGGCCTGTTAATAATGAAAAACTCTCTCAGTTTTGTCAAATTAAATCCTATTTGTCCAAAACAATTCTTTGAAGTTGATGGCTGAAATAGTCCTTTGGAAAACATGAAAACTGGCCTATACAACTGATTTTGTTTCTGCTAAACCATAGTACCTGTGTGAAAACTGAAAGAGGTTTTTGTAGATAGGTACGTTATGAAGAAAAGCCTCTCCCAGTTTCGCAAAATACGTCTTCATTTTCTCTAAACAATTATTTTGGTTGGATGACTAGAACAGTCATTTCGAAATCTGAATATTTTCCCTCTGAAGATGACTTTGCTGCTCCTAATATGTACCACCTGGGTAAAAACTGAGAAAGGTTATTGGAAATAAAGATTTTATGATAAAAAACCTCTTTCAATTTTTGAAATTTATTCTTCGTTTGCTGGAAAAAATTCGTTGAATAAAATGACTGAAACAGTCATTTTTTTTATAGAAAATATGCTATGTTGCTTTTGAATCTTTGAACTGTTTGACTTCATGAATGCTCTCACTGTAAATATTTTTGCAACTCTTCTGGGCTGATTTGCTTCTGCATTGTTGAATGGCGGCTTCCCTTCACGATGTAGGACAGTGCTCTCCAAGCAGCCCAATCAGTCCCAAGTATGGACAAACAACTACAGACATAAAAGAATGTTCAACCTGTACCCCCTCCACTTTAAATGCAATTGACAGCCGATAGGTCTCGCCTTGATCAAACCCTGAACTTAGAAAACTTGTTTAGAAGAAGTTCCTTTCGCGGTAGCGATTGATCAGGACTTTAAAACCTTTGGAAATAAAGCCCTGAACTTACAAAACCTGAATCTCTCGCTCAGAAGCAATGGAAGACAATAAAACCAGGGGACTTGAATTTTATAAAGGCGCACGGCATACAAATGGAATTATTTTTAAAACAAATTCAAAAAACCCAAGTCAAATTTATTTATAAACAATGGTCTATTCCGGAGCCTCCCTTCAAAATTAACCTTCGTGCAACTTTCAGCTCCGGAATCACCCACAGCCATCGATGTAATATATCTTTAATTTGCCACCGTCGGATCACATGCCACGTACCAATTTTCGCTGGGCACCTTGGAATTATCTACCGTGCAAGTTTCAATTTCGGAATCCTCTTCATCCGTTGATGTGATTGACCTTGATTTGTCAGCCGTCAGATTGGGTGACATCTACCTAATTCCGCTGGGCTCCTTTCTTTTTAATTAACGAGCAACTTTGGGCTCCGGAATTTGTAATAACCATTGATTTACTTTTCACTTTATTTTTTAACCATCGGATGAGCTTACCCATATACAATTCCGCCGAGCCTTTTTGTTTTAATTAACGGGCAACTTTAATCCTCGGAAATAATATTACTCGTTAATATAATTCACCTTTCATATTAGCCGTCCGATCATATTTTATTTGCTAATGTTTTGATTATACCTTAAGAAAGGTAATAAATCATATTTAGCGCGTAAACCTTTATTTAATCTTGGTTTGGTGAATAAAGCCCGCTCTTTGACTTTAGAATATTCAAAACTATTAATTTTTGAATATAAATAAGATAAAATCTTTATAAAACCCATTTTTTTAGGTTTCATTCAAAAATTAATAAAAATTTTTGCTCCATTTGTGAAAATTATTTCTAAAATTCCTTTAACTCCTCTTCTTTGCCAACCTGGAAATAGCTTAATGAGAAAACTTTGGAAACCAACTCAATTACCCATGAGAAATTAAAATTTTGAAGGCAAATAAATTTAGTGCTAACACCTAGTTCATATCACATACCATGTATTTAAGAAAATAGTATGTCTTATGAATTTCATAAATCATAGAACTTAAAGAGTTTATTGATAATTATTTATATACCTTATAAATAACAATCTCACATATTGTAGCAGTACAACTCTATTAAATTTAGAAAATAATCATACCACCATTTACCACAATAGGGTACTCTTATCACATTACCATTGGGTATAGTATGACTAGAATATAATATTATTTTAGGATCAAAGTATAACCATAACAAACATGTTTTTCCAGTGGATTTATCAATTAATAACAACATAAACATGCTATTAATGCCTCAATTTAATGTATCTATTATGACAAAATCATCTCAATGAAATGCATACAATTGATTAAAATAACCAATAATTATTTCAAGACAAACATCTAGATACGAATTAAGTGATTAGTACCAAGAGGAAACCCCTCTTTTTTTAAACATCCAATTAATCTTTGAGACAAGCATATGGCTATTGGCAGGATCAACCAAGTAACGATCAAATAAACTACTACTGATTTGATGAGACATCAATTGTTTCACAGTTTGAATTAGTTCATAGGTGGAAACTAATAACTTAAACCTAAACCATATATTTAGATCATGCCTAAATATCTAAATGGTATATGTGAGGATTAAGATATCTTAATTATATATTCAAGTATAAATTAAGGATTTGTATGTAAAAGCTAAATTTCCACATGTTCTAATTATAGATATACATGGTGTAGTTAGGAATCTACATATATTAATTATATGTATTAACCATGTTTACTAGATTTGTGATGAATTTATGTTGGCAAGAATGAGTAGTAGTTTGCATAATTATGTATGTATGCAATCACACATGTTCTAAATTTCATGTGTGATGTTTGGAATTTCAATTATCTTGGATAGGGGGTTGTGTATTTTTAAAATGAGAGTTTTTTTAGACACATCAATCTATACACCAATGATGAAATTACCTTAGTTTAAGGTTCAACTTGATATTCAGAGTGATATTCATTGATCTTCTAATATAAATTGTTTTAATATAAATTGTTTTCATACATTGTTGACTTTCTTACTTCATTAGTAGACTTGAAACATGCATATAATGTTGTTATTGTTATTGAACATGAAATACAAATACTAAAAACAAGATTGAATATTTTGAGATTACATCACTAAATGCAACTCATTCATGTCACTTTCATTGCTATTGATCCACTTACACCTTCTTCTACTATTTTTTTTTGACAAAAAAAAGGATCATATCTCAAAATTTTATTAAAAAATCTTGACCATGTTATTTGGCATTGAATGCCTTACATAAATTTGGAAATATATCATCTTCCCACAGTTTCCACGTATTGGGAGGCATATGAAGACCCATTTTATAAAGGGAATCAACCTATTGATTCCTCTCTCTATAAATGTGGTTGATGGAGAAACCTTCAAAGTGATCGAGCTACTAGAGAATGTCATCAAAGAGGGGCTTCATGTATATATTGTTGGGGGTTCTTTTATGATTGATCTAGTCAATGATGAGAAGAGAGTCATCGAAGATTTGTAGATTAGATATATCCTTTGAGATGGCCAATCGAAGGATCAACTTCACAACAAGTAGTTCTACCTAGTTATTAGCTGCACATCCCATCCTTGTCAATATATTATATATGAGGTTGTCATTGATGAAAAGAATACCCCTAGATCCACCTTGACTGGGAGCACCTTGTGCCCATCGAAATAACACTAGGGTTTGTTGCGATCAATAATTTACTCTGATATGGATTTGTTGGATTTGGATTTAGATACCTGACCGAAATGTTCCATAATGGCCAAGCTCCTAGCTGCGTATTCCTGTGGTGGTATGAATTTATCCTAGAAAAACATTGAATTCTGCATGAGCCATGCACCCCATATGATAGCAAGTGGTATAGCTCTAAAAAATTCATATTTTGATGCGTGTATCCAAGTATGAAAATATTCTGCAATATCATCACAATACCATTTATAATTAATGCCTATAACCTGATGAGTGAAACTCCACATTTATGTGATATATGGACAACTGATGAAGAGATGGTGCATGTTCTCGTCTTGAGAGCAACATAATGCACACCTACTGGGTTCTTACCTGAATCTCCTGACAAGATTGTCCCAGGTTGGGACTTTGTCAACAAGAACTAGCCACATAAAGAGTTTACACTTCAGAGGACAATTGATTTTCCATATAACTCGATTCCTCCGCTCAATAGGTTCAATAACTTCTGCTGCATAGAAGAACTGATAACCAAATTTTGGTAGATATTTACCACCCGACACATTTTTAGTCCATATAGGTTGGTATGGAATCTCTCAGACTCTGATGTGGCTGTCCTTTAAAGACTTAATATTAGAGGCCCATATTACCTTATCATCATTATGTAAATCCAACTGTTCAATTGTGAGTTATTCATGTTATATGGGGGTGTTGTTTTGTATATCTTGGATCCGATGAAGAAAAATGATACCCTTTTCAACAAGTGATTCCACCATGGTCACTAGTAATTTGTGTTGTTGTCAACTACCGATCCATGGATCAAGTTTGATCTTGAGTTGTTTCCCATTACCTATCTCCTAGGAACGCCAGTCGCCGATGATATCAAAAGCATTGAAGAGGTATTTCCACATAATAAATATGTTGAGTTGTGATTTATCTCTCAATTAGAGTCATTCCAATATAGTGAGTGGGTTCATATATTTTTGTTGGACGACTTGTACCCACGGGCATTTGCCTTGTATCACACGTTAGGCACCTTTAGTAGCAAGGGATTTTGCAAAGCTCAAATGGTTCTTTATACCCCATCCATCGAGCTGTTTAGGGAGGGTGATCCTTTTCCATGAGATCTAATGGAATGGATTTCCATCATCCTTTCTTTTCCAAAGAAACTTAAAATATAATTTTTTGATACGATTGAGAATACCTTTGGGTATATGTGCCAATGAAATCCAATAAGAAGGTAAAACTTATGGGACACATTTCAGTAGAACCAATCGTACAAATTTTGAAAGCCATCTATTACACCATATACTTAATTTCCTTTCTACTCTACATATGAGCCATGTCCAATCCTTAAAAGAATGGCCATTTGGTTTGATAATGAAACACAAATAATTAATGCCCTAGAGGATGTCACGGGATTTGAAATCGAAGAGGTCTACAATATTTATGTTCAATTCATTATCTAGATTCAATAAAGAAATATAATATTTGTTGGAATTACAGATCATACCTGAAGCATATGAGAAGAGATTAAGAATGGACTTTATCTTATATGCTTCCATTTTGGATATGTTAGAGAAAATAAGGATGTCGTCAAAAAATAGTAGGTGAGTTATATAAATAGAGCCGACAAAATGAAATCCTTTGATAATGCCATTTGATTTCGAAAGAATAAATAGTTTGCAAATTCCTTTCATGATAAGAACAAAAAACAGAGCTTCTAAAGGGAAACCTTTCCCAAGGCCTCTACCATATCTTAAAAAACGAGATGCTGAGCAATTGATGAGGAAAGATAAATTGATCGAATGAATGCGTCATAAAATCTTGTTAACCATATGGAGCTGGAACCCAACCTGAAGAAGGAGAAGATTTAGACATGCCCATTTCACATGATCAAGTCAACCTTGATAATCACAGTAGTAATGTGTTTGATTTTTGTCATGTGTAAAAATTCTTGTGCAATGTTTATGGAATCATGTGATCCAGATGGAGATCGGTGCCCACCCACCTATTCCACTAGCTCAAAACAATTGTCCTGTGTGGCAGTTTCTTAGTTATTTTTCTAAGGTTTTTTGGTTCCCAAACTTCCGGAGCCATTTTGAGGCCCTAAACGACATTTTAACGGATGTAAATATCAGATAGATCTTTCCAACGAGCTATCGAGCGCACAAATGAGAGATCGTATCCAAAAGTTATGACCTCGGGAAGTTGTCTATTCAACTTACCACCTTGGGGCCACAAACTTTATGACGGTTCATCTTCTAGGGTTATGTTTTGGACTTTTGGGTTTCTCGCCCTCATTATTACTATAAATAGGTCCCTTTGGGCTCATTTTGTATTCATCTTTGCACTGATGAGTGTAGCAGTCACATCTCTTCTCAGAGATAGCCACCACCATTCTAGCTATTGTATTACAGTATGTTCTATTTCTGCCATTTAATAGAATATGTGTTTACCGTATCTTTGTTATCTTTGCAAAATGTATGTGATCATGATTCTGTATCTGTTCTTTCATTTCGTTCACACAGAAATCCAAATCATCGTGGATTTGGCATCCTTTTATAAATGAAATTTGTTCAAGTGACATTAACTTGGTTAAAATACCCCTGATGTGCTTATGAATAAAATTTTCAATAATTTTGTAGATACAATTACATAATGATATGGGACCAAGGTTTTCCATCCTATCCACCTTGTCTTTCATAGGGATTAATGTTATAAAGGTGGAGTATAATGCAACCAAGATCCTACCCTTGTTCCTGAATTGCTCTGCCACAACAAGGAGATCATTTCCAATAAGCTCATACATCCCAATATAGAACTTGATAGGGCATCTATCGGGCCCTGGGCTCTTGTCATGTGGTAGGGATTTCAACGCCTCTTCAAGTTCTTCTTTTGTAATCGCTTTCATAATAAAAATGTTTTTCTCTTTTGTAACTGAATGAGGGAAATGAGCAATTATTTCTAGCATGGATCCAATAGATGCCTCCGATTCTTCCTTAAATAAGTTGGAGAAGTGTTGAATCCCAACTCGTGCAATATTATGGAAGCTATTAAACACGTGCCTTCAAAACCTTCAATCTCCCATATAGAGTTGGTGTTAATCCTATGCTTAATAAAGTTGTGAAAATACTTGGAATTTCTATCTCCTTTCTGTAACCAGATGGCACGGATTTTGATCCTAAGGGTGGCTTCCTAATCCTGTGAAAACTTCCTTTTATATTTAAGCTATGAGATCAGGAGTTTTTTTTCTATAGAGTTGAAACCATCAAGAGAAGATGAATAAAAGGAATCCAATTGTTCCTCTATCTACATCAATGATTTCTCGTTAATTACTTTTGTTCTTCCACCCATTTCAAGGTGTGATATTTAAGCCTTTTTGAGGTTATCAAGAAAGTGTAAAACTGTCGAAGGGTGTGCATTAGCATCATATGGTATTCAAACAGTCTTTGAAAGCTTTTCTCCTGTAGTTAGATGTCACAGAACTTAAAATGTGTTGGGGGTTTTGAATATCCTCTTTTACTTCCAGGAAAACTGGATGATGGTCCAAATCACTTCACATGCCAATCCATTGTTTAATGCATGAGACCATGTGGAGAAAATTTTCATTTATAAGGAAGTGATCAAGCCTTTTTGGCTATGGCTCAATCTCTAGTTATTTTGTTACTCCATGTTAGTATGAGGGTGACCGACAAAATGTCTAGCAAAGCAACTTCATTAAGCTTGTGAAGAAAATAATCAAACAATGAGTCTTTTTGGGCATGTAATCCCTAGGTATGAACCTCTTAAATAGAGAAATTGAGGTCACCTTCTAAGATGATATTTCTGTAAGGTGATATCCAACCGCAAAAAGATTGTCCTAGAATCCCTCTCTGTAAGTGTGAGGCGCATAAATGTTTAGTAGTGTAAAGGATAAACCTAGACCCTGTGCAAACATCTTTGATCCCAACATAGATGAAATACTATAGCAATTAGTACAAGAAGAAGTCCATCGAGCTGCAACCAATTTGTAGAAAGTGGGGAGGGCCATGTTATGCCCCTCGAATCAACTGATTATTGTTGCATTAGTCATCAAGAATACCTGGTGCATGGAAATATTGCCTCATTATTCCTCTTGATAGAATGTCGTTCCTTTCTAGAAGGTGTTCATTGAGTCATCCCCTTGGCTAGTGTCAAACAATGATGGGAGTACCACAGAGGGTGAAAATAACTTGGCATCACTAGAATAGCGTGCCTCCCCTTCAGTAGCTGGTCCTCGAATAGAGGGACCAATATGAGCAATGGGCCCCTCTGGAGAATGATACAAGTGGTCAGGTGATGAAAGTTTCGCACTAGGATGGGGTTCCACATGGGGAGATGACCCCATAAGACTGGCATAAACATGCAACTGTCAGGTCAATGCATATGGGAAAGAGATGCCGAAAAAACAGAGCATAGTCTGCGATGTAACATTATGCTATAAAAAGAGGACATCTCCATGAAAAACCAAGATAGATAAGCAGAGAGTATATGTATGTCTTGACCACCATTTCTAAAAAATAACATCCAGAACCACAAAAAACATGCAACCATACAAAACCATACTAGTTCTACACACAAATCAAACCAAAGTCCAAGCAACCATGTTTGTAAACCCTAGCAGCCATGTATGGAAACCCTAACAACTATGTTTGAAAACCCTAGCAACCATGACTAAAAGTCTTAGAGACCATGTCTAACAACATTGAGACATTGCATAAAACACACAACCATACAAAACCATACTAGTGCTCCACAATAGCCAGATTAGAATCCAAGAAGCCATGTCTGTAAACCCTAGAAACCATGTCTAAAACCCTAACGACCATGTTTAAAAACCCTAATGGCCATGTCTAAAAACCCTAGCAACAATGAATGAAACCTTAGCATCCATGATTGAAACCATATCAAGGATTCCTAAAATGAGGTAACTTCTTACCCTAGTACCTTCTTCTACTACTGTGAATACATAAGAAACAAATCTTGGACCTTTTAACTAGCAAAAACTTGACCATACTACTATGATGCAAATATTTATACACTAGAATATCTAAACAATTAACTTGACCCATAAAATCACATGTATTTGTTATGTAATAAATCATAAATACTTCTAATATATAAAATGTAATAATCAATAGACATGAGTTTATATATATATATAGCTAGTAAAGATTTATAAATATCTAACTAAAATAACTTCTTATTTAGATGATTAAAGAGTATTCTTAGAATAATAAATATTTTTAAATGATCGATTTATATATAGTGGTCAAAGAATTGAGAGTCTCTCTCTCTCTCTCTCTCTCTCTCTCTCTCTCTCTCTCTCTCTCTATATATATATATATATATATATATATATATATGCTTTCTTTCTTATATGTACACACACATACACATACACACACACACACACACACATACACATACACATAAAATAAGTTATGCATGCATTCATGTACTATCTTGCATTAACACGAAGATTCACAATGTTTCACTATCACATTTTGTATGCTTTCTTGCACATGCATCATTATTTGGAACACCGTCTCTTTTTTTTACACATATAAGCATGTATAATGCACCTATAATTTTAGTACTTGTTTTTGTAAAATATACTTCTTATATATATAGAAAATATTTACATCAATAGTTGAAAATAAAAGAAAAATGAAGGGTATATATAGAGAACCTCATATCCTCTTTCCAAGAGCAACTAAAACAACTATAAAGTTTGAATAAGAGCTTGGATATAGCAATTTGGCATCCTTAATCAACAGAGCTCCTTTGGCTAGGAATTGGATTCGAACCTCATCATACCATAATTGAGAAAATCATTTGATGAACTAACCTCATTATAAAACACATACTTGTAGCATAACTTGCAAATAGTATATAGATCATAAACTCTCAAACAATGCCAAATACTAGGCAAAGAATCTCGAATGATATAGATTCACCTCGCAAAACTGCACACCGATGCAAATATCGCTAAATATGTTTGCCAGTTGAGATTGAACTTGATCCCAACAAGAATGAGCAAAGGAACATTCCCATAAAATATGCTTCAATGAATTAGACCTCGATCAACAAGGTTAAAGGCCATCATAAATACCACTTTTGTCCAGTTGGGTCTTGGAAGGAAGACCTTGATATATCACCAACCAAGAAAAGACCTGGATATGATACTAAACTCTAATCGACTAGACACCATGCAGTCATTGAATCCACTAGTTCTCAACATATATAGAAACCTACTAGACATTAAGAATAGGACTAACTCATGTCGTTGATGCAAGATGGAGTAGAATTTATGAGAATCATAGTGGGACAAAAGACTCTTGAAAATCCATTCCGAGTCTATCCAAAAGGGACCCATCATATCAATATTCATCTTAAGAACATTCTCTTGAGAAATAAGTTCAATGATTTCCATAAAAGAGGTCCAGTTCTTAGAAGACAAAGCAAATTCTTGAGCCATGGTTTGCCATTTTTTCCAAAAATGAGTGTTGAAGTCCCAAATATCCCTCGATAGGAAAATGTACTTTATGGTAAGCCTTCTTTCCTGAAATGGAGGCAAGTCACAGATACAAGTACCTTCCTGCTTCCAACTCCAAATCGACCTCTTAGCCAGATCCCAACTTGATCTACTTCCTAACACTTGCCAATGAACCAGACCTTCCACCCTCTTCCAGGAAACCCAAATACTTTGAAAGATAAAAGACCCTACAATTTGGAAATTATGCGGAGCAGAATTGGATATCACATAGACCAAAATGATCCTTGATTATTCTAACATGGGGGTCGAAAGTAATCTATACCACAATAAAACCTGCTAAGGGGAGGATCCCTCCAAACATATAACGACTCATTTAATAGCCAAAATGTTGCCTCTATCACTTTATCAATCAAACCAAGGCTTCCCTCATCCCTATGCATAATGCATAGATACCAAGGGAACATGGGAAGGCCACGAGCTCCACCATTATTCACCCATAAATAGGATCACATAATCTATTCCAATCGGTGGATTTGGGTTTTGTTAGGGATCCACCAAGACACATAATAGATGTGGGAGGCTTGCAGAATCCTACTCATAATAGTCAGCTTTCCAACAAAAGGAAAATGCTTGCACTACCAAATAAGTAATTTACATTGCAATATCTTTAAACACCAATCTTACATTGCAATCATAGAAAGGTCAACCCTAAAATAATTACTAAGGTATCTCACAATAACCCTTGACAGAACCAACATCCAAGTAGTTGGTATCCACTTAGGAACATCCTCAAGACCCATGATACAATAATCTGTCTTGTTGTCACTATCAATCTCCCCTAAAGCTTCACATAGCACTAAAAGACAATCCCTAGTAGCTGCAACCAACTCTTGTTCAACATAAACCAATAAAAGAGTCATATGCAAAGTGATTATAATTATCCATCTCCTCCCTATCAGGTAGACAAATTCCTTGAAGTTGATCTTGAGAGTGAGTTGCTTCCAACAAATACCAGATCATTCACCGCTAACACATAAAGATAAGGAGCCAATGAGCATGCATGTTTGATTGACCTATAAATATTTATGTGTGGAGACAAAATATTATTCACCAAAGCAAAAGCAAAGGCATAAGAAAAAAGAGTGCTAATCATTATAACACACTATTTTCCAAAACCATGGCAGGTTAATATGTCTATAACAAATATCTAGTCAATACAATCATAGGATTTTTCAAAGTCAATTTTCAAAAATAGGGCTTCTTGACTGGTCTTCTTGGCCCACTCCATAGCCTCCCAATCTTAAAAAACTATATCCAAAATAAATCGACCCTGCATAAGGCCTTTTTTCTCTCGACATAAAATTCTCATAGCCACCTCCTAGACTCTCAAGGCTAAATCCTTTTCCATAATTTTGTAGGAAATGCTCAACAAGGTAATCAAGTGCCACCCCCAATAGTATCTTTAGTAGAGTTCTTCGGAATAAGATTTAGAAGGCCTTGGTTAAGAGATTCTTAAAGGATCCCAGTAGAAAAATCCTCATGCACAAGGTTACAAAAATCAACACCTACCGTATCCCACATCACCTTGTAAAAATCACAGGGTAAACCATCAATACCTAAGGAATTCCCATTCTACATGGATGAGAGGGCAACAAAGAGTTCCTCTTTTGTGAAAGATCCATCCAACTTGTCTCAGTTGTTAAGTGGGACCTTATGCAGAACCACTCTATAGCAGAAATTCGTGGCAAACAAAATTGACTCCGAGAGAGGGTACATAGAGAAAATATTTTGAAAATGATCACTACACATACCTCATATCTCAGCTGGGTTGTCCTCAAGAGTCCCATTCGCGCGATAAAGACCCGCAACCCTGACCACTACCACTTTTTTCTTAATAAATTTGAATAAGAACTTGTGCCTCTCATCACCCTTCTGAATCTAATGTAATATGGCATGAATGCAAGCCCCTCTGGCATTATACTCCTCCTTACACATCACCATATCACACTGAGATGCATCCTCTTGAAAGGAAATGTTATGTAGTTCATCCTCCAGAAGAATACACACCTTCTTTAGTTTCCTTCTAGCCTCCTAATGTACCTTCTTACGTTTCCACGTGATCATACGACCCCACCCCCTCATGAAATTCACCGAACGACGAATAAATTCTTCTCTTATCAAAATACAACCACTTTCCCCCTAAGGTTGAAGAACATGATTCCAAATACTATGTACCACATCATGGAAATCTAGAGACTCCAAATGAGAGACATTAAGCTTGCACATAGATACAGGTTTGGAGTCTGCCACATGCTTTACTATAATAGAGATCAAAATGGGTAGGTGATATGAACTTGTAGCTACAGTCAAAACATCAATTGGGCACATATTACCAAAAAATTAAATATCGCAGTACTATCATATCTCTCCATAGAAGTTGGAGATGAAGTCCAATTGCACATTTTAGATTTGAATAGCTATCTTGTTATATTTTAATAAATATTATATCATATGTCATGTTTCAAATTTGAGATAGGTTTCAATTTGTTTAAAATAAAGAATGCATTTTATTTTAAAATTTTAAATGGACATATATTTTAAAATTTTGTAAAATTTAATGCATGTTTTTGTATATAGAGAAGCCTACTTCAATACATAAAGTAGGATTCTCTATGTTTTGTATATATATGGCTACTATGTAATAAAGTACATTGGTTTTATGTGCGTTTCCTTAATTTCTCTCTATCGTGGTTGGACCTTATCTTTCTCCCTAGTGTTGTCACATTATTATTTTTCTTATTCTTTAACTGTGTTCAGGGAACAATTTAAGGATCCACAATTTTCTCAAAGTGTAGAAAACTTGGCGAACCTTACAAATTATTAAATTTGCAACCATAAAATGTTTGGTGAATTTTGTAAGGACTTTATATAGTTTTCGAACAATTTTGGTGATCAGTAAAAAAAATTAACCCATGGAATTTGGGCAAATCATTTTTGAAAAAAAGGAAAATTGGTGAATATTATTTGGGACAAAAAGGTTGAAAACTAGTTCATGGTCTAAATTTTGCTCTTGCAAGCCATTCATAATATTCTTGCTTCCATGCCCCTCTATAAATAAATTTTCTTTTCCTAGGAAACCAATATAAGAATGCTTCATATAATTCATCCAAATTTATTTTCCATTATCCATAAATTAAGTGTTATCATGGAATTTTCCACTCTTAATTCAAGATGAAGGGAAAATACTTTGGTTATGAAAGATTCTTCAATCTACTTTCACAACTAGTCCTAATTTTTGAGATATTTCAAATTCCCACTATAAGATTCATTAGCAAATTATTGGGATCCAATACCCATATAGATTCCCATCCTTAGATTATGGTAACTACCATAAGATATATTCTAATCTCAATAGGGTTTGCAAGTGACCACATATGTAAAACAATGTTACAATTCCTCATGCATATACAGGCACATGCAATACCAATAAATAATATAGGATATGATTTGGACCTACTTATAACGTTAAATATGGAAATGCACCTCTACCCAAAAGTCTCCTAACTATAATGGAAAAATAAAACCAAAGATAAATCCAAAAGCCATATTTCAAAATCACCTAAGTTGATAAAAATTATGAATCGTATTATTTCCACTCAAATTCACAAACACAAATAAAATTCTATCTCGGTGTGTACATTCTATCTCGGTGTGTGCATAAAAACCAACAACCAATTTGCAAAACTACGTGTTGGAAAGAAAAACCATGTGCACAAGAAGAGGTCAGCCTAAGAAAGTATGCAAGAGAATCTATCCATAGTAAATACCATCCATTCATGAAATACCATGGGCCAATACCATCACAACTCCAAAACATGAACGAATACACCACATCCAATGAGAATATGGCAAACCATTCAAACTTTGAGGATTCCTTTTCTCCAGGAATTAGGTTCTTACTGTGATTAATAAATCTGAGCCATTGGCTCTATTCCCAAATGCCAGGGAACATTTTTCTTGGTTGAATCTAGTTTATAAATTTAAATAATATTTATATTTACAAAAAATAAAGGAAAAATATATATACATATATATTATCAACTGTGAGTTTCAACAAACACAAAAGTGAGAGAATATAACAAAAGTTTCAACAAATAGAAAATCTAGGGCACTTAATGCGAGCGTTGGCCTCTTGGAGGGTACACCGACTCAATTGGACATGGAGGAAAACCTCACAGTTTCCTCTTGTGGATTCTTAGGTATTGAGATCACTCTAAATCTCATGTACATGGTAAACCCCACATGTTCCCAACATGGCACAAACCCCTCATGTACATGGTCTTTCCCGTACCCCATTCCCTTCATTGTGGGAATCTTCCTCGGATGTACTCTCTAACCAAATGATTCATATTAAATAGTGTGTCTAGGGTTCAAAATTGCAAAGTAATGACCCTTTATGTTTTTACATTGTAACTCTTTGTTATTACACAACCACAAAATAACTAATTACTTTTAACTTTTTACATTTTATTTATATTTTCAAGAACTCTTATTTGATTTATTACACATGAAAATTGGCACGTGAGATACATACTTCTCAAAAGGAACTATTTCCATAATCCCTCTTTTCTCCTTTCTCCAGATACTTTTCATACATACTTCTCAAAAGGAACTATTTCCATAATCCCTTCTTTCTCCTTTCTCTAGATACTTTTCATCGCGAGTATCCCACCCAAATGCTTTGGTCCTACTAGGATATTCCAATGGGCAAGATTAAAGCCAAAGTTTTTTCGAATTTCCTCTCCAAAGAAAATGGATACAAATACTTCATATTCTAGACATAACACCTTTGGGAACATAAGCAAGAAAACACTAATACAATGGAATCTCCTCCAATACATAGTTGACCAGAGTCAATTGACCTCCCCTAGATAACCACTGCTAATGAAACCATAATTTTATCCTCCTTTCAATCCAACCAACTAACCACCCCCAGTTTTGAATACCATATCCACATGACTTCAACATGTATCCCAAATATTTTAAACCATAAAAAAACCAGTCGTCCTGCAACCAAATAGTTGATGAGTCCATTTTACAACCATATATGATACCCCATGAAAGCTAATAGAGGGGATTTTAAGATTCACTTCCATCCTAGTAGTCGACGAGAAAATACACACGAAATATCATAAGAAACAACTTCTTCCACTAAACCATGTACAAAGAGGAGCAAGTCCTCAACAAATAAAAGGTGTGTGATTTGTTCCAGACTGCCAACCCAAATCCCCTTGACAATCCTCAATGGTTGGGAAACATGTATAGCCCTACTCAAGCGTTCAAGTACTAGGAGAAATAGGTAAGGAAAGAGAGGGAAATCTTGACTCAGTCCTTAGGCCGATTTAAAAAATGATGAGGCCACCCCATTGATAAGCACAACAAATGAAACCAACGTACCACAACCCTTGATCTAGTTAACAATCTGCACACTAAAACCAATATGAATGAGTAATAACCAAAGCTATAATGATCAACAATAGTTAAAGGCCTTGGAAATACAGTGTTTAAATACAACAATAACAAGTTTCTTTTGTTGAATAGAAAGTAAGGTCTCTTGAGCCGAACCAACTTCCATGAAATCAAATTGTTCGAGCAATATTTCCTTCAGAAGGAACTTCTTAAGCCACACAACAATGATCTTAGAAATTATTTTGTACATGCAATTACAAAGGGAGATGCGTCCTAAGTACCCAAACATGGTGTCATTTTCCACTTTAGGGATGGGGGCGAAAAATGTATTATTCAATGATCCTAAAATTTTTCCATTACCCTATACCTCCTCAACAACTCGAAGTAGATCATCCTCAATCAAGTAGAAGAAGCTCATAAAGAATTCAACGGTCCATTCATCAGGGCTAGGGATATTATCCTTAAAAAAAGAAGACATGATGTTGAGAAGTTCATCTTTGAAAACATCCTCCATAAATATCCCGTTGTCTTTATCTCTTACCAACTAAGGGAAGTATTTGGACATTTGGAGAATACCCACAATATTAGCATGATTTGGTTCTTTTGCAATTTCATCAAAGTGATAACCCTAAATCGAAAATATCCCTAAAACCCTTTACTACCCTGATTTCTACATCACGAAGTTCCCCTTTCCTTAAAACAGGGAAATTGGTTGACTAGAGGCGCCCATGCATGGTATTTGGGTGTTTTTGGTTCTTTTGGACCATTTATTGCTGCCTAAAGCCACTCCCACTCACCCATGCACTCCACCACGCCTAACCTACCCTCATTTATATCCTACAATGATTCATCCACGTTCACACATCCATTCGTGACCATTTGAGGTGCTTTGGGAGCTCATTGGTCCACCTAGGGGGGGTTGAGGTCCAATCTAAGCCTGCCAAATGTATGCATCCAATTTGACTCCAAAGGATAACTATTTTATCCTATTGTATTATAAACATGTTCTAGACATATTTACATGTTGGGTAGTCATAATAAACTATGTTATTGGCACCATTTCTATGTGTTAATTTCACTCTTCTTCACTGTTTTTCTGCATAATTCATGAATATCTTGAGCCGTGAGGATTCCCTTAGCTCCTAGATCTTGCTGTGAATCATACTTTCACATGGTATCAGAGCTATTTGGAGCTGCAAATCAAATCCATAGTATTTGAGTTGCTATCTAGGGTCATTTCCAGAAAAAATCAAGAGTTTGCATTGCATGTAGTTCCAGTTTATTTGTCACCCAGTGCACAAGCATAAATGGAGCAGAGTCATGTCATGATTACCCCATTCAACTATTTCAAATGGAAGGCTGAAATGGTGATCCAACCCACGTCGAAAGGAATCTACAGAGTCGCCATGGGGACGGAGACCAAGCCCAACTTTGCTATGGAAAAATTGAAGTACTTCAACAGATTGGATGAAACATTCAGGATGGTTTGTGTCAATATTTCAAGGGACCTTCTCTTCCATGTAGATAGTCTTACTACACCCAACAAAGTCTGGCTCAAGCTTGAGTCACTGTTTGGGAAGACTGATGAGGTGAGAGGACACCAACTTGAAAGTGAGTTGATCTCATTGAGCCCAAATCACTTTGAGACGATCCAGGATTTATTCATAAAGTTCAAGTTGTTGGTGCTTCAGCTGGAACACCGTGGCATTGGGAAGAAAGAGGAGCAACTAATCTTGTCCATTCTTTCGAAGCTAGGCCCTGAGTATCCAATGTTTGTCTCCATATTCCACTTGGGAAAGCTGACAGTTCGAAATTGGAGAATGCCTCCAATGGTAGACTTCATGGAGTCTTTGACTGAAGAACAAGACAAGCTGGTGCAAATGGGTACCATCAAATCCACCAAGGATCAAGCACTTGCTACATGTGTTTCAAATAAAGCCAACATAAATAATAAATTGAAGGACTCGAAGAAACAAGAGAAGAAGAAGTAGGAGAAGCCCAAATGTTTAGATGGGGTTTCGAATCCTAGCAAGAACAAAGAGAAGAAGAAGCAAGAGAAGCCCAAATATCCGGATGGGGTTTAGAATCCCAGCAAGGAAAAAGAGAAGAAGAAGTAAGAGAAGACAAAATGCACTTATTGTCACAAAGGTTGGCATCCCAAGAGTGCATGCATGAAGAAAACCATTGACATGATGGCACAAATCCTGGAGAAGAACAACATCCCCTTGCCAGAAGGCGCAAGGAAGAACGAGGGAGGTTCAAGCTCAGAGAACAAGGAAAGATGCCATGCTTTGGTTGTTGTATCATCAAGTTCTTCTTCCTTCATCATAGATTTAGGTGCCTCAAGGCACATGGCTTCCATTCATGATTCCTTCTCGGCCCTACATCCTTACAGTGGTCCATCCATTCTCATGGGTGATGATTCAGAGATCCAAGCCAAAGGGATTGGCATGATTGATCTAAAATATGGGTATTTAAACAATGTGTTGTTTGTGCCCGATCTTGCAACGAACCTACTCTTTATCTATCAAATGAACCTTCAAAATGATTTGAGAATGTACACATTCTCTCACTTCCTTCCATACTCCCAAGGGAATGTGCTATTGTCACATGCCAAAGAGACCAGCAAGTTGTGGAATGAGAGGTTTGGACACCTCAATTATAGGTACCTTCAAGCACTAAGCAAGGAGAGCATGGTGGAAGGGCTTCTTAGCATCAAGTTTTCCAAGGGCACTTGCAAAGGGTGCATAGTGGAGAAACATGTTGAGCGCAAATATGACAAAGGAAAGGAAATGAGGGCTGTCCAAGTGTTTGATATGATCCATTCATATCTGATAGGGCCTCTTTCCACACCCTCATATGGGAATTCAAGGTATGTTTTGACTTTCATAGATGATTTCTCAAGGTACTGCTAGGTGTATTTTCTTAAGCTAAAATCTGAAGTTTTTGAGACTTTTAAAGTGTTCAAAGATTTAGTGGATAACATGAGTGGGAATATAATCAAGGTTCTTAGGACTGATAATGGAAAGGAGTATGTCAACAAGAACTTGCAGCAACTTTGTGAATAATTTGGCATCTAGATGCAACATTCTGTTCCCTACACACCTCAACAAAATGGTGTTGTAGAGCGCAAAAACAAAGCTCTCAAGGAGATGGATACATGCATGATGGAGCCTAAGGATTTGAATCCTAAGCTATGGGATTAAGCCATAAATTGTGATGCATATGTTCTTAACAGATCTCCACACAAAGGATTGGAAGGGAAAAATCCATTTGAGGCTTGGAGTGGTCGCAAGCCCAATGTTTCTTACTTCAGGGTTTTTTGCTCAAAGGATTGGGCAAGAATTCCTCCTGAGAAGAGAAAGGCCTTGTAACCTCAAAGAAAGGATTCCATTATGCTTGGATATGCTGAATATGAAAATCGATACAATCTCTTTGATCCCTCATCTCATAAAACATTCATTGAAAGGAGGGTACAGTTCGAAGAAGAGTCCATGTAGGAGACCGAACTAGTGAAGGGGGAATGCTCACATCCTCCACTCCATGATGATGTAAGTGATGATTCTTTCTCTGATTTTTATGATTAGTATATTGAAGATGATTTTTATGACATGCATACAGATCACGACTCACCCATAAGGCCAAAGTGGGCTGAGAAAACCATACAAGAAGCTGGTGGTCTTGCTAGAGATCCACTAGACTCTAGAAAGACTAGATCTCAATTTCACAATGCTTTCTCTACTTGTGAATTGAATCCTTCAGAGAGATGATTTATGATGGTTGGATATGATCCTCATACATATCAAGAAGCATCACTTGACCCAATATTTCAAACATCTATGTAAAAAGAGTTCAAGTCTTTGCAAGACAATGAGACTTGGGAATTGGTTTCCCTACCCTCCAAGAGGAAACTAATGCAATGCAAGTGGGTCTATAGGACCAAAGTGGGTGCTTATGGTTATGATATCAAGTACAAGGCCAGTTCGGTTTCCAAAGTCTTCTCTCAAGTCCAAGGAGTGGACTATATAGAGACATTTGCATCGGTTGCAAAGATGGACTCTATCAGGCTAGTTTTGGCCATTGTTGCATCTAAGTGATGGGAGGTTCACCACATGGATGTCAAAAGTGCTTTTCTTCATGGTGAAATTCATGAGGATATTTATATGCAGCATCCTGGAGGTTTCATTCATGATCCTTAACTTGCATGTAGGGTGAAGAAGTCTCTCTATGGCCTCAAGCAAGCCCCCAGGGCTTGGTATGCCAAGATGGACAATTTTCTGCTATCGCTTGGCTTTGAAAGATGCAAATATGATCATAATGTATATTTTCAGCATTTAGGTGATTCATTGCAGGTAATCATTACTGTATGTTGATGATATTCTGTTCATTGGAAGTTGCATTGCGGATATAGGTTCAATTAAGTCTTCATTGCACAGTGATTTTTCCATGACTGACCTTGGATTGTTAAAACAATTTCTTGGCTTATAGATTGAGAAATATGATGTGGGGATCAAGGTTAGACAATAAAAATATGTTGCAGACCTATTATTAAATTTATGGCTGAATGTAAGGCATCCAAGTGTCCATTCCTTTCGGGAGTGAAACTAGGTGAATTTGGTTCATCTCCATTCGTGGACAGCTCGTTGTATAGGCAACTAGTTGGGAGCTTGTTGTATCTTACACACTCTCGACCTGATTTGGATTATGCTGTAGGTGCTTTTTCAAGACATATGAAGGAGCCTCATGATATCCATTGGAAGGCTACAAAAAGGATCTTGCATTATGTGCAAGGAACCAAACACTTCAGGGTACACTATGTTGATAGTTCTCCACTAGAACTAGTTGGATTTACTGATTTTAATTGGGTTGGAGATTCCATTGACATAAAGTCCACTTCAAGTTATGTATTCATGCTTGCACATGGTCCCATATGTTGGTCAAATAAGAAACAACACACTATATCCCTTTCATCAGTTGAGGCCGAGTACAGAGGAGCAATTAATGCAACTACACAATGTGAGTGGTTGCAAGGCATTCTTGGAGAAATTGGTTTTGCACTTGATTCACCCACTTTCATTTGGTGCAATCAAGATTTCCACTGATCCAGTACAGAGACAGAGGACCAAGCACATTGAGATACACATGCACTACATCTGGAGCTTAGTGCATGAGCAGTTGATATCATTGCAATATTTCCCATTTGCAGAGCAAACTGATGACACTTTCACAAAGAGATCACATAGAAGACATTCATCTATCTGAGATCACTTCTTGGAGTGGGTGACACATGGTGATGACTAACATTCACTTTCATATTTTTCTCCATGTCCATTTTAAAGGGGAGGTTAAGAGGTGACTTGAGCCTTAGTTGCCAAGGCCTCAATTTTTGATGTGGTTACACTAAGTCAGGCTCAAGGGGGGGTGTTGGAGCATCATAACACCTAGTACCATGGTCACATACACCCAGGACACACTTTCATTTGTTTTGTATTTATGTCATATGGTCCAAACCTTGGTTATGTTGGTCGAGCAAGGTATTTGTGTGTTTTGTACTCATTAATGCACCCAAGCACCCTAATTTGACCATTATGGAGACATATGTGCCCTCATTTATGACTTCTCTATCCTTGGTGCACTCCCTTTTCCTTAAAACAACAAAATTGGTTGACTAGAGGCACCCATGCATGGTATTTGGCTCTTTTTGGTTCTTTTGGACCATTTATTTCTACCTAGAGCCACCCCCACTCACCCATGCACTCCACCACAACTAGCCTATCCTCATTTATGTTCTAGCATGCTTCCACCACGTTCACACATCCATTCATGCCCGTTTGAGGTGGTTTGAGAGCTCATTGGTCCACCTAGGGGGGTTTGAGGTCCAATCTAAGCCTGCCACATGTATGCATCCAATTTGCCTCCAAAGGCTAATGATTTTCTCCTATTGTATTATGAACATGTTCTAGAAATATTTACATGTTGGACAATCATAATAAAATCTCTTATTGACACCATTTCTATGTATTAATTTCACTCTTTTTTGATGTTTTTCTGTATAATTCATGAATATATTGAGATGTGAGGATTCCCTTAGCTCCTAGATCTTGTTGTGAATTAGATTTTCATAGGATCCACCCCCAAGCCAAAACATGATATCATTGGGTCAATAACTCAGGATTTACAAGTAGTCTATCAATTTACCATAGGTTTTTCAAAATTTCTCTTAATATTAGAACCACTCGCAATGCCTTCTCATCTAACACTAGAAAGTGCTCTTCAAGACGAGCACATAGATAATATGGAATTCATTAGAGCCTACCTAGGTTCTTTTATCACTCCTAACAATTGCCTACATTCAAAATACCTACCCCATACAACTCCCTTCAAGTGCTTTTCAGTATGTACATAGAGAGTTTGGACCTTTTATGCAAGCATCTAGCCTCTTTGCTACAAGTCACAACCTGTGAGATAGTTACTAAGGAAGTCCCAAACTTGACAACTTGTTTTATAAACTTTACAGTTTCTTTTACTTTGTATTTTCTTCCTAGCTCTGTCATCTTCATCTTCTCTAAAAACCACATTCTCCATTCGAATTCCCCTCTTTTATCTTCTCCAAGAATAATTTTATTGTTTTTCTTTTAACATAGATAACTAATAAAACCTTTTCCTAAATTTCTAGAATCTTACCTATTTTGATGGAGATAAGTTTTCCCAATATATTGTATATTAGAGATAATAATTTTCGTGACATCTTAAACCTGAAGTTCATTTCCCTCTTGTAATGTCATTGTCACTTTTTAGTGGAAGCCTAATGCAGGCTTCAGGAGTAACACAACTAGACCTTCACACAATCTCTAGTTAATCTTACTCTAGAACTCACTTTATTTTAATGGATTTAAGAGTTTTATGTAACTACAACACCCGATGGCTATACCAATGGACCTTCACAAAAGGAACGTTACCAGAATTCCAGGGTTGAGGTTTCTTAATAAAATGCATTTTTACATGAACTTCCAATGATTTAAAATAACAATTAGTGTCTGTTTCGATCTTTACACCCAAACAACCTCAAACAACCAGGAACAAGGGTTGTAACAAAAGTAGTTTCTCGTATATTCAATTTGCTACAGGAATGCAAATTTCCTGTAGATTCTATACTCAAAATTCTGTCTAAATCATTCTGATTATGAAATTAATAAAAAAAACATCTTCAATCATTCCTTTAGATCATTGAGCAATATTCATACGATCTGGTCACAATTGGATATAACATCGGCCAATTTATCTTTGAATGTAACCATTCAAGAGTGTTTAATAGATTATACTCTGTTCTGCATGAAGGTTAATTGCCGCAATAAATGCCACCAGAGTGCTAAGGCTCTCTCTTCACAAGAAATTTTACACACTTTTAATGGTTCCAAATCACGCATTCACACGAAACCAAACCCTTTGCAATTTCATTTAAAATCCACAATACAAAATAACATGCTTATAAATTTATGTGCAATGGAAACCAATAGACTTCAGGTAGTTTGCTAATTTCTTACCAAAATGCATTCCCATGTTGCTCAAAGAACGTACATGCATCTCATTCACACAAAAACGTACCATCCATTTACACAGAGCAAAGCTTAATTAACTCGGGGGATACAATCAGAATCTTCAGCAAACAAAAACCTCTATTATCGTCCATCCACACTGAATCTGACTATTACGAGTAAACTATTTTCAAATATATACAATAGATATTTTGCTCATCTATTCCTTAAAGAAAGGAAACAAGATATATATTTAGAAATTATATCCCTAATTAAACTCCAACAAAATGCCAACAACTAATTCGCTGTCATTTGGAGATTTACAATGCGAACGAATTCAAACTCCTAATTTATTATTATTAACATAAATGACTGGAAATTCAGTTAAGGGATCCCACTCCCTTTAGTAAAAATTGATATTTTGACTTCCACGAAGTCACCTTGTTGAGTTTCCACCAAGTTGTTGTGATGCCACTGCATCAGACTCCGAGAGAACAAAAATTTATGAGCTTCTGCTCATGGGACTTTCGACAACACTGCCACTTTCCATAAATTTGCAACAAATATCCCAATAGAGCTTTCTACAGGATGATCTTTCCATTGGATTAAATATTCAAAACACTTTCTTCTCTTTTCTCCGTTTAACTTCCTTTTGTCCAAAATCTCTTTAACTTGCAAACATTCAGCCACTAGAAACATTTTCAAACACTGAACTGTTTCATTATTAAATTAATTTTCAGGCTTTTGTGCAAGATTCTTCAATTCTGAATGTCGGTGCTGAAGAACAGCTTTCACAATTTGTTCCCTTGTACATAAGTCAAGTACTAAAAGGAACTATCTTTTGGATTATTTGATGATAAAACTGTTCTTCCATCATTTCTTGCTTGCTGTTTTCAACAGGTTTTGAATAGTCTTCAACCAAGAGATTTTCATCCACCTTGAGAACCTTACCCTATACTCTACCAAGCTGCCGTTCATTTATAAAAAAATATTCTTTCATGACAGCTTCAGCTGTAGTTAGCATTGGATGATCTACACTTTTCATTAAAAGCCACCCATCGAACAAGTCATTAGTTATCATAATTTCAAAATTATTTGACTGAGCTTGTTTATCTGGAAATGATTCACTTACCTCCAACATTTGATCGATTGACTTATTACCCATTATATCAACACTTAGGAAATCCTTATCATTCATTATCAACACTTTATTTCAAGTCTCAATTATTTCAGTCTTCATTGGTATAAGTGTGTGATTCACTTCAACCATCTTAAAATCGTAAGTGTTTCTCTGCTCATCATGAACCGCCTTCCTATCATACTGCCAAGGCATTCCCAATAATAGATGACATATATCCATGGGTATCGCATCACACAACACTTCATCCTCATAATTACCAATATGAAATTTCACTCTACACTGTTCACTTGCCAAGATTTGATGATCTTTATGCATCCAAGTGACTTTGTATGGTGCTGGATGCACCGTCTTTTCCAACCCAGTTTTTCTACCATTTCTACAAAAATTATATTTTCCGTACTCCCTCTATCAGTCACAAATTTGCAACACTTACCTTTTTCCTTGCAAGTTGTCGTAAACAATGCTCTTCTTTGCATTGGATCATTCACCTCCTTTGCTGGTTGCAACAAGGTCCTCTTCAGCAGCAAAGCCTCCCATGTCTCAGGTAAATCCTCCGCTGTAAGTGTCTACTTTTTTTCTTCTTAACCTTGAACAACATGAGTACCTCTCTACCCTGAAGAATCATGCTCCGGGAATTCCCATGACTTATGCCCCAATTTTCCACAAGTATAACATTTAACCTAATAAGTTTTGCCTCTGCCTCTTCCTCTCAAGAAAGATCCTCTTACTCTTGTATCACTTTCTCTTGCTGATTTGATTTATTAGTTTCTTCCTTATGAAATGAAGACTTTCTAAACTAGATTTGATTTATTAGTTTCTTCCTTATGAAATGAAGACTTTCTAAACTCCCGTTCTTTCTCTTTATAGGATGAAACTTTCCCTTTTCTTGAATTTTTCTCCCTATTCAACTTCTCCTCCACCTTTAAGGCACATTGATATGCCTCTTCCATTGTGCTTGGAGACAAAAGGATTAGTTCCTCCTATATATTTAGTCTAATACCATTTATATACCTAGCTATCTTCTTTGGGATATCTTCAACATAACTTTCCCTAATGTTCACCTTGTAGTACTCCTCAGTATACTCTCTAACAATTATCAATCTTTGTCTTAGATTTTGCATCCGCTTATACAAAGAAAGTTGATAATCTTTTGGAAGAAACTTACCCCTAAGATTTTCCACCATCCAATCCTAGCTTTTGATTGGTCTCTTTCCCTTTTTCCTTCTTTTAGACTGCATACCATCCCACCATAAACTTGCATGACCTTTCAATTTTTACTGGAACTTTTGCATAGTCAAAATGCTTGTCCATGGCATTTATCCAATCCACCAGCTCTTCAGGGTTTAACGTCGCACTGTAAGTTTCCACCTATGCCTTTGATGTTGAGCTAACTCCCAATACTGCTTTTAGTCACTTGACACTGAGGTCTTCTTTTTGTTCTTCTTCTGCTAAAGTCTCTTTCCCTGGTTCACTGACATCACGTACTTTAGGATCCCTTTTTCTGGTGGCTCTCATGGCTTCCATTTCTGCACACAGATTTCGTAATTCCTCCATTATCTATGCATTTGCATATGGTCTACCTAAACCTCTACCATGACCTCTTCTTCCACCAATTCCAAGTGCCATTTCCAAAGAAATTTCTCAATGCAATTATCATGCTCTTTCCCTGACATCAAACTTCTAACAACCAAACAAACTTCAATTTCTTACCCTCAACCTCTCTCCCTCCCTCTCTCTTGGATCTGATACCAAAATTGATGCAAGATTCACGAGTAACACATCTAGACCTTTACATAATCTCTAGTTAACATTACTCTATAACTCACTTAGTTTCTTGCGATGGATTTATGATCTTTTTGTAACTACAACACCTAGTGGCTGTACCAATGGACCCTCACAAAGGAATGTTACCGAAATTTCAGGGTTGAGGTTTCTTAATAAAATACATTTTTACAGGAACCTCCAATTCTTTAAAATAACAGTCTGTGACTGTCTCGATCTTTCTACCCAAAAGACCTCCAACATCCAGACACAAGGGTTGTAATAAAAGTAGTTTCCCATATATTCAATCTGCTACAAGAATGCAAATTTCTTGTAGATTAGATATTGTAAATTCTTTCTAAATCATTGTGATTATGAAATCAATAAAAAAACGTCATCAATCTTTCCTTTATATCGTTGGGAAAGATTCCTACGATCTGGTCACAATTGCATATAACATCAATTGGTTTATCTTTGAATGTAACCATTCAAGAGTGGTTAATAGATTATGCTCTATTATGCATGAAGGTTAATTGTGGGAAGAAATGACACTAGAGTTCTTAGGCTCTCTCTTCCCATGATATTTTACACACTTTTAATGGTTCCAAATTACACATTCACACAAAACCAAACCCTCTGCAATTTCATTCAGAATCCACAATACAAAAGAGCATGCTTACAAATTTATGTGCAATGGAAACCAATAGAATTAAGGTAGTTTTCTATTTTCTTACCAAAACACATTCCTAGGTTGCTGAAAGAACCCTCTTTCACACAACACGCATCTCATTCACAAAACAACGCACTATCCATTTCCATAGAGCAAAACTTATTGAAATTTGAAGATACAATTAGAGAATCTTCAACAAACAAAAATATCTATTATCGCCCATCCACGCCGAATCTAACTATTACAAGTAAACGATTTTCAAATATATACAATAGAGCTTTCGATCATATGCTCCTTAAAGAATGGAACCAAGATCTATATTTAGAAATTCTTATTCTATGGAACTTATGCATACTCAAAATTATTGTCCATGGCATTTATCCAATCCACTTGCTCTTCAGGGTTTAGGCTCCCATTGTAAGTGGCCACCTATGCCTTTGATGTTGAACTAACTCCCATTATTGCTTTTAGTAACTTGACACCAAGGTATTATTCTTCTAAAGTCTCTCTCTCTAGTTCCTTGACATCACCTACTTCATGATCCATATGTCTGGTAGCTCTCATGGCTTCCATTTCTGCACACAGATTTCGTAATTCCTCCATTATCTTTGCTTTTGCATATGGTCTACCTCAACCTATACCACAACCTCTTCTACCACCAATTCTAAGTGCCATTTCCAAATAAAGTTCTCACTCAACTTTCTCAATGCAATTATCCTACTCTTTTCTAGACATCAAACTTCTAACAGCCAGACAAACTTCAATTTCTTACCCTCAACCTCTCTCCTGGACTCTCTCTCAACTCTAATACTAAAATTAATACAGGAGTCAGGAGTAACACGACCATACCTTCACACAATCTCTAGTTAACCATTCTCTATAACTCACTTAGTTTCTTGTAATGGATTTAAGAGTTTTCTGTAACTATAACACCAGGTGGCTATACCAATGGACACACACAAAAGGAACATTACCAGAATATCAGGTTTGAGGTTTCTTAATAAACTGCATTTTTACAGGAATCGCGAAAGATTTAAAATAACAGTTTGTGACGGTCTCTATCTTTGTACCCAAACAACCTCCAACATCCAGGCATAAGGGTTGTAACCAAAGTAGTTTATCATATATTCAATTTGCTACAGGAATGAAAATTTACTGTAGATTGGATCCTAGAAAATTTGTCTAAATCGTTCTGATTATGAAATCAATATAAAAAACATCTTCAATCTTTCTTTTAGATCACTGGGCAAGATTCCTACGATCTGGCCAGAATTGGATATAACATCAACCGGTTTATCTTTGAATGTAACCATTCAAGAGTGGTTAATATATTATGCTCTATTATGCATGAAGGTTAATTGTGGAAAGAAATGTCACCAGAGTTTTAAGGCTCTCTCTTCCCATGATATTTTACACACTTTTAATGGTTCCAAATCACACATTCACACAAAACCAAACCCTCTGCGATTTCTTTCAGAATCCAAAATACAAAAGAGCATGCTTACAAATTTATGTGCAATGAAAACCAATAGAATTAAGGTAGTTTTATATTTTCTTTCCAAAACACATTCTTAGGTTGCTCAAAGAACCCTCTTTCACACATCACACATCTGATTCACACAAAAATACACTATCCATTTCCATAAAGTAAAAACTTAATGAACTCTGGAGATACAGTTAGAGAATCTTCAACAAACAAAACTCTCTATTATCACCTATCCACACTGATCTAACTAATACAAGTAAAATATTTTTAAATATATAGAATAGATCTTTCGCTCATAGGTACCTTAAAGAAAGGAACCAAGATCTATATTTAGAAATTCTATCCCTAATTAAACTCTAGCAGAATTCCAACAACTAATTCACTGTCATTTGTAGATTTACAATGCAAAATCAATTCAAACTCCTAATTTTTTTATCATTAGCATAAAAAACTGGAAATTTAGTTAAGGGATCCCACTCCCTTTAGTAAAAACTGATTTGACTTCCATGAAGCCACCTAGTTGAGTTGCTTGCCAAATGTTCGTGATGCCCCTGCATTAGACTCCCATGAAACAAAAATTTATGAGCTTCCGCTCATGGAACTTTCCACAACACTGTCACTTTCAATAAATTTGCAACATACATCCTAATAGAGCCTTTTACATGATGATTTTTCCATTGGATTAAATATTTAAAACACTTTCCGCACTTTGCTCCTTTTATCATCCTTTTGTCCAAAATCTCTTTAACTTGCAAACATTCTGCCACTGGAAACAACTTCAATCCCTGGACTGTTTCATTATAAAAATTCATTTTCAGGTTTTTGAGCAAGATTCTTTAATTCTGAATCTCAGTGTTGGCGAATACCTTTCTCAATTTCTTCCCTTGTACATAAGTCAAGTATACTAAAAGGAACTATCTTTAGGATAATTTGATGATAACACTGTTCTTCCATGATTTCTTGCTTGCTGTTTTCAACAGGTTTTGAATACTCTTCATCCTAGACCTTTTCATCCACCTTGATAACTCTACCCTGTCTTGCGCCAAGTTGTTGTTCATTTATAAAAAAATATTCTTTCATGACAACTTCAGCTGTAGTTAACGTAGACTGATCTGCACTTTTCATTAAAATTCACTCATCTAACAAGTTATTAGTCATCATACTTTCAAAATCATTTGACTGAGCTTGTTTCTCTAGAAATGATTCACTTACCTCCAACATTTGATCAATTGAGTTATCACCCATTATTTGAACACTTATGAATTCCTTATCATTCATTATCAACACTTGATTTCCAGTCTCAATTATTTCAATCTTCAATGGTATAAGTGTTTGATTCACTTCACCCATCTTAAAAGCATAAGTGTTTCTCTGCCCATCATGAACTACCTTCTTATCATACTGCCAAAGCCTTCCCAATAATAGATGACAAACATCCATGGGTATCACATCACTCAACACTTCATCCTCATAATTACCAATCTTAAATTTCACTTTGAACTGTTCACTTACCAAGATTTGATTATCTTTATGCAACCAAGGGACTTGGTATGGTTTAGGATGCACCATCTTTTCCAAACCCAACTTTTCTACCATTTCTACAGAAATTAGATTGTCCATACTCCCACAATTAATCACAACTTTGCAACACTTACCTCTTTCCTTGCAAGTTGTCCTAAATAATTCTCTTCTCTACATCAGCTCATTCACCTCCTTTGTTGCTTTCAACAAGCTCCTCTTCAACAACAAATCCTCCCATGTTCCAGGTAAATCCTCTGCTATAGGTGTCTGCATTTTTTGATCAACACTTTGAACAGTATGAGTACCTCTCTGCCTTGGAGTATCACACTCTGGTGATTCCCATGACTTATGTCCCAGTTTTCCACAAGTATAACATTTAAGTTGATAAGTTCCGCCTCTGCCTCGTCCTCTTAAGAAAGATCCTCTTCCTCTTGCATCATCTTCTCTTGATGTCTTCTCTTGCTGATTTGATTGATTAGATTTTTCCTTTTGAAATGAAGACTTTCCAGACTCCTGTTCTTTCTCTTTATAGGCTGAAACTTTCCCTTTTCCTGAACTTCTCTTCCTATTCAACTTCTGCTCCACCTTTAAGGAACACTGATATGCCTCTTTCACTGTGCTTGGAGAGAAAAGGATTAGTTCATCTTGTATATCTAGTCTAAGACCATTGATAGACCTAGCTATCTTGTTTGGTCTATCCTGAACATAACCTTCCCTAATGTTCACCTTGTAGAACTCCTCAGCATACTCTTTAACAATTACCAATTTCTATATCAGAGTTTGCATTTGCCTATACAAAGAAAGTTGATAATCTTTTGGAAGAAACTTACTCCTGAGCTTTGCCACCATCCTATCCTAGATTTTGATTGGCTGCTTTCCCTTCTTCCTTCTTTCAAACTGCATACCATCCCACTATAATTTTTCATGAACTTTTAATTTTGTCATGGAAAATTTCACCTTCTTTTTCTATCGAACTTCTGCATAGTCAAAATTATTGTCCATGGTATTTATCCAATCCACCAGCTCTTCAGGGTTTAAGCTCCCATTGTAAGCGGCCACCTATGCCTTTGATGTTGAACTAACTTCCATTATTTATTATAGCAACTTGAAACCAAGGTCTTCTTCTGCTAAATTCTATTTCTCTAGTTCCCCGGCATCACCTAATTCAGGATCCCTTTGTCTTGTGATTCTCATGGATTCCATTTCTGGACACAGATTTCGAAATCCCTCCATTATCTTTGCATTTTCATATGGTCTACCTCAACCTATACCACAACCTCTTCTGCCACCAATTCTAAGTGCCATTTCCAAATAAAGTTCTCACTCAACTTTCTCAATACAATTATCCTTCTCTTTTCCAGACATCAAACTTCTAACAACCAGACAAACTTCAATTTCTTACCCTCAACCTCTCTCCTGGCCTCTCTCTCAACTCTAATACCAAAATTAATACAGGATTCAGGAGTAACACAACCATACCTTCACACAATATGTAGTTAACCTTACTCTATAACTCACTTAGTTTCTTGTAATGGATTTAAGAATTTTCTGTAACTACAACACCAGATGGCTATACCAATGGACCCTCACAAAAGGAACATTACCAGAATTTCAGGTTTGAGGTTTCTTAATAAAACACATTTTTACATGAACCTTCATTGCTTTAAAATAACATCCTGTGATGGTCTCTATCTTTGTACCCAAACAACCTCCAATAGCTAGGCACAAGGATTGTAACAAAAGTAGTTTCTCGTATATTCAATTTTCTACAGAAATGAAAATTTCTTGTAGATTGGATACTGGAATATTTTTCTAAATCGTTCTGATTATGAAATCAATAAAAAAAACATCTTCTATCTTTCCTTTAGATCATTGGGCAAGATTCCTACGATCTGGTCACAGTTGGATATAACATCGATCGGTTTATCTTTGAATGTAACCATTCAAGAGTGGTTAATATATTATGCTCTATTATGCATGAAGGTTAATTGTGGAAAGAAATGTCACCAGAGTTTTAAGGCTCTCTCTTCCCACGAGATTTTACACACATTTAATGGTTCCAAATCACACATTCACAAAAAACCAAACCCTCTTCAATTTTATTCAGAATCCACAATACAAAAGAACATGCTTACAAATTTATGTGCACTGGAAACCTATAGCTTCCACTTGGGCGCGGAGAGGAGGCCGAAGTGGAAGCTAGAGTTTCCAGACACTGCACTTCGGATGATGATGTTAGTAAGGAATTTGAAGCTCTTCTCCCTGACCCACGATACCGTTGGGGGCGGGTAGCCCTTTACATGAAATGAAATCACTGGATATAGCCTGCCACCAGAAATTTCTAACGAAAAATATCCTGTTGGAAAGAGGAGAGGCTCACCAAGCCATTATTCTCCAACTGGATGAGATTACAGGACATGTTCAGCAAATTTCCTTCCACTTGGGCATCAGTTTGACCTCCACTCGGAAGCTCCTGCGAGCCTGGAGTAAAGTATGTTGCTGAATAATCTCTTGTTACTGCTCTGTGTAGTATTTTCTGTATGCTGTCTTACTTTCATTTCCAGTTTTATGAAAGATAGAAGTAGAATTATTCTCACAAACTCTGTCTGTAAATGGTTTAGTTTAGTTTCCTTTAGAGGTAGACTGTTTTAGACCTCTTCATTAGGAAGTTGGACCTGCTTTCCCTTTATTGGGAGGGTTCAATTTCTTAATTTTTGGGCCTATTTTTCCTTTGTTGGGAGGGATGTGAACAATTATCTCTTGTTTTGTGGCAATAGAGGATCTACTCTAGTTTACAAAAAAAAGGTTAATTTTAATGCTACTAAGTAATTTTAATTTTATATTAATTAGTTAATTTAATTTATTTAGTGAGGTTAGGAAGCCATGATCTACTAATGGTCAATTCGTCGTCCCTATTCAAGCAGTTGGGGTTTTAAACTATTTTGATTGCCTCCATGATTCTTCTTCTGGACCAATTATCAACCTAGGCTAGCACCTTCATATCTTCTATTTTTATCGGGTGCTTTCTGTCGTGGGAGTGTTCCACTAATGAAAATTTATGAGTTCTATCTAGACGGATATAAACATAGTGTTTTTTAACCTTAGTTCGAATATATCTTCCTATTTTTTTGATGTAGGCTTTCCTGCATTCACAAGAAATGTGGTAAACCCCCTTTTTTAGGCTCGGGTCTACGCGGTATTTCGTTGACCTCAAGATATTTTTGATGTTATTTGAAGGTAAAAAAATAGACTCAATGTTTTTAGCTATTTTGTCTGTGATCCCTTGTATGTAAGGAATAAATGCCTTGTGATTTCCCACCTTCCTCTCTTTAGAAGAATCCTTAGGTCTATTTTGGTGGGCTTCTATTTTGGCAAAGGCTTTGTTGATTTGAGCTAGGTTATATCCATTTCTTAATAAGACATTACACAAGTGTTCTTTCTCAGATTCTATTTGGTATTTATCAGAAATCCTTAAGGCCCTGGTGATCAGTGTGTTTAGAACTCCCATTTTCTGGTTCGGGTGATGGTAAGAGAGGGATTGAAGGTATTGCTTGGTGTGGGTTTTCTTTCTATAGACTTTGTGGGCTATGCTCCCATATTGTTTTTTGATAAGTAATGTATCAAGAAATGGACGAGAATTGTTTTCTTCAAACTCTGTTGTGAATTTAATGGAGTCAGATTGTTTGTTGAGATGATCCACAAATTTATCCAACTCTTCTTTCCCATGGGCCCATATTAAAAATGTATCATCTACAAACCTAGACCACCATTATTGTTTCATATGGGTAGAGTTCAAATATTTTTTCCCGAAGTTCTCCATGAACAAGTTAGCTATAATTGGTTAAAGGGGAGAACCCATGGCCACCCCACAAGTATGTTCATAAAGATCTCCCCGAAAGCTAAAAAATGTGGATTTAAGACATAATCCTACTAGCTTGGTTGTTTCCTAATCAGTTAGGTCTTCTATGACTTTGATAGAATCATTAATGGGAATCATTGCGAAGAGGGATATGATATCCAAGATGAGGAATAACTATATACCCTTTACTCAAGACCAGAGTTCCAATGAAAAAACTGTTCTATTAAGGTACTTGAACTGCATTTTAGTGTAGCCACAATCAACTTCAAACACAACTTGAAAATGAATTATGATGAAGAAATTGATAGATATACCCAATAATGTAGATGGTTTGGAAGAGATATCAATATATTTTGGTCCATGCAATAATGGGCCACTAAAATTTGTATGCCAAGGTCATCTTTCATGCCTTTCCTTGCAAAAATTCCAAAATATGTTGTCCCTGAGGAGAATTATCTATACAAGCATCACATAACTAAAACCATGCATCAAGTCTCTATTTAATGATCAATAATACTTTGCTTACAACAACACCATAGAAAAATAGAAGTTCTAACAGTAGCAACATCCCTAAGCGTGTCAGGATCAATACCAAAGGAAATATATGTAGGCTAGTCTATCAATCTGGTAGATTTACCCATGTTTAAAAATGATTTTATTTTGAAGTTGGAATTAGTTTCTCATGTACAATCCATTTCTTGTTTTTCATGGATTTGTTACCTTTTGTTTCAAATCATGTTCTTGTGATACATTTTTCTTTTTATATATATATTTTTAAAACTACTTAGACTCGTCGCATTTTCGACGACGTAAATCCTATATCCGACGATGATTCCATACCACCGACGACAACATCGTTGGATTTTTGTGTAGCCTTTTGTCGGTACTCTATTAGATTTTCGACGGCATACGTGTCAGTTAATCAACAGTTGGGAGGATTATTGTGTCATTTAATCGACTTCTTAATCTAGCCAAACTGTTAGTTAACCGACACTTGTGCCGTCAGAAATCTGACACCGTGGTTGGATTAAAAAGTTGGTTAACCGACACTTTGGGTGGAATAAGGGTCGATTAACCGACACTTTTACCATCACATTTTTTATGACAGTCCTGGAAATTAAAGTCGGCTAATCGATGATATATTTGTTGGAGATTCGACGAAATATCGTTGCATTTACTTGTCGGTCATGCGATTAACTGTTGTCATATTTACGATGTACTGTTAGGGTCGTCAAATATACGACACAATTCTACCGATGTTTATTAATATCCTTGTCGGATGTTAGACAGAGTCTTGTTGAAATTCAGACAAATATGTCGTCGAATTTTGGGTTCAAATTTACTTGTGCATAACACTTTAACTTTCTCTCTCTCAAAGTATGCTTGTGACAACTTGTCCTTATAGTGACAAGAGTTAACACAATATGTTTGAGTATAAGGTAGATCCAAACTAGATCTATCTAGCATTACTATTTCTCTTTAATTATTGTTCGTTAGTTAAAGTTGGCAGAATTTTCTTATAGTTTACGTTCAGTACATTGGCATTGATAACTCATCTCAAGGACCAACTTTAATGCAGTGATCAGTGGAGTGTTAAAGTCGAAAGAGATGAAAATTATGTTTGAATTTATTAAAACAATACTTTTATGGATCTAGCTTTGTTATTTACTTTTGCTTATACATTGATGATAGAAATATATGTGACAATATACCTTGAAATGGAGAAAATATTAAAGTCATTCGTCTTGTTGGTCTTACGGGTAAAAGGGTTTGTTTCTCCACCTTTATGGTACACCTTGGTCTTGTGGGTATGGGGGTTTCCTTACCATCTTGTTGTGACCCCTTTGGTTGACTTATGGTCCTTCATCTTCTTCTTGGTCCTAGTGCCCTTACTGTGTGTGGTACCTTGCCCACCTTTGGTATGACAACTTAACCCTATTTCTTTTATTGTTTGATTGTTATGAGACCACATGACCTTTGGTACCCTACTCTAAGTGTACTCAACTTTATTTTATGTTTTATTGTGGTAACCACCCTAAAACCTAGGATTGCATAAGTGACCATTCTAGAAGACTTTCCAAGTTTATATATTATGTCCATAACTTCACTCTTGGAGTATCTTGGAATGAAAGAAGTATATATATGATATTTGCTGGACACAACATAGGGTTATTGCTGATGTAAAGTTGATTACAATTAAAGTAGGGTACCAAAGGTCATATGGTACCTCTTCTAGGGTTGTTAGACCGGTGTTGTGAAATGTGAACCATGATCTCCAACTAGTGAGTTGCAAATGTGAAATGTGAAGCTAAACCATCGACACACACACACACTCTCTCTCTCCCTCTCCCAAGTTATGTATTCTGTCAACTTATCCTTATAGTGAAAAGATATGACTAAAAATGTCTAAGGAAGATCCAAACCAGATCTATCTAGCATTACTATTGTTCTTTAATTAATGTTCATTATTTAAACTTGGCGGAATTTTTTACAGTTTATGTTTTGTACATTTCAATTGATAACTCATCTTAAGGACCAACTTTAATGTAGTGACCAGTGGAGTGTTAAAGTTGAAAAAGATAAAAATTATGTTTGAATTTATTATAGAAGTACTTTTCGAGATTTAGCTTTGTTATTTACTTCTGCTTATACAGTGATGATAAAAATATATGTGACAATATACCTTGAGAGAGAGAAAAGATTAAAGTCATTGGTCTTGTTGGTCTCATGGGTAAAAGGGGTTGTTTCTCCACGTTTACGGTACACCTTGGTCTTGTGGGTATGGCATTTTCCTTACCATCTTGTTGTGACCCCTTTGGTTGACTTATGGTCCTTCATCTTCTACTTGGTCCTAATGCCCTTTTGTGTGTGGTACCTTGAAAACCTTTGGTATGATGACTTAATCTTATTATTTTTATTGTTTTATTGTTATGTGACCACATGACCTATGGTACCCTACTCTAAGTGTACTCAAATTTATTTTATGTTTTATTATGGTACCTCTTCTAGGGCTACTAGACTTGTGTTGTGAAATGCGAACCATGGTCTCTAACCCATGAGCTCCAACCACGAAATGTGAACCTACGCCATCAACACTCTAAATCTCTCTCTCTATCAAGGTATGTCTTCTGACATCTTGTCCTTACAGTGACAAGGGATGACTCAAATGTATGAGTATAAGTAAGATCCAAACCAAATCTATCTAGCATTACTATTGTTCATTAGTTAAACTTCATTGTAATTTTTTTACTGTTTACGTTGTGTACATTGGAATTGATAATGCATCTCAAGGACCAACTTTAACGCAGTGACCAGTGGAGTGTTAAAGTTGAAAGAGAAGAAAATTACGTTTGAATTTTTACAACGCCCTTATTGTGTGTGAAACCTTGACTTCCTTTGGTATGATGACTTAACCTTATTACTTTTATTGTTTTATTGTAATGTCACCACATGACCTTTGGTACCCTACCCTAAGTGTACTCAACTTTATTTTATGTTTATTATGGTAACCACCCTAAAACCTAGGGTTTCCTAAGTGACCATTCTAGAATACTTGCTGAGTTTATATATTATGTTCGTAACTTCACTCTTGGAGTATCTTGGCATGAAATAAGTATAGATCTTATATTTGTTGGATGCAAAAGGTTATTGTTGTTGTAAAGTTGATTGAATTGGAATTGATAACTCATCTCAAGGACCAACTTTAACGCAATGACCAGTGGAGTGTTAAAGTTGAAAGAGATGAAAATTATATTTGAATTTAATACAACAGTACTATTTTGGATCTAGCTTTGTATTAGAGTCATAAACTATTCTTTAGGTACTAGGTTCCACATTTGTCACCTAACCATTAATAGAAAACAATAACCATAAACCTCACTATTGATTCAAGAAACACTTCATGAGAAATACATGGGTGAGATGTAATCTTGAATGATATTTCCCATGGTGCAAGTAGAACCAAACGTGTATTTGCCAAATATGTCTTTCTTGAGCGAGGAGAGTTTAGTAATACAAGAAGAAAGTGAGACATCCAGAAGGTCTACCGTACATGTATATCAACTAGATGTCAAAAGTTCAGAAGAAAATTCCAAAAATGCATGCAATTTTTTCTCGTTGAAGGGGGGTCATGTTCTTATTATGATGAGACCATAGGCGACATCAAGGTTCCCTTGAGGTACAAAAATATAGTGAAAAAATGGGTGCCCAAGGATCTTACTCAACTAAACACATATTTTTGTATGAATAAGAAGATATATCAAATTGCACCATCATCATTACATGGTTTGGGTTGTTTTGCATGGATGGCATAATGGTATGTTACGACAGTTGTATTGAATTGATGGAGTATGTTGCACCATATTACAACTACAGAGATTGGATGCGAATGGTCCAATATACAAGAAGTATGCGCAAATACAGATTGTATGCAAATTATTTACAACTGAAAGACATGGATCAAAATAAATGAGCGATGTTGTACATTGACGGAAGGCCAAAAATTGCAAGGAATATTGCAGGGTTTATAAACAGTACACGACCGGGGTCTACACTCAAGCAACCCAATTGCATATTTGAGGGGGGGTGAAGGAAACCGTGTTTTGTGTGTGCCATTAAATCAATATATGCAAGGGAGGAGTTTCTTATAAATTACAGTTTGAATCGAATAGATACACATTCGGTCACTATGGGAGTGGTACATCTAACAATTTACACAACCATTAATTACTGAATCTAATATATTATGTATTTTTTGGTAGTCTATTGTTCTAATTTCGTTAAAATTTCCTATATTTAAGATGCAGGGTAGAGATTGGGGCATCTCCCCAGCAGCTGATTAGAGGAGTACACCATCCTCGATGAAACAAGTATACATCATTGTAGTTGTACAAATATGATATGAACACAATGTTTATTTGTTATATTTTTTCATGAGTATAATTGTTTCGTTTAGATAATGGTATATATCTGTTTGTTGCATGGTGTTGATCGATGTAGCTCCCTACCACTAGTAGATCAAACAGTACCTGCCTCAAGGCAACATGTATACCTCATTGTTATTTTAGTACTATAATATGCGCAATATGTTTTTATTATTATTTATTTTCATCAGTATATTGGTTTCATTTATATAATGAATTATGTGTTTTTCAACACAGACAAGTGATCGGGGCATCTCCCCTATAGTATATTAGAGGATTATAAAATCCTCGATGCAACATGTATTCCTCATTGTAATTTTATTACTATAATATGCACAATATGTTTTATTATTATTTATTGTTCATGAGTATATTGGGTTCATTTCGATATTGAATTATGTATTTTTTATCATAGGAAAGTGATTAGGTTTTTGTCGTGAGTACACTACTTTCTTTTCGATAATGTTTTATACAATTAATTGTTGCAGAGAAGTGATCAGAGAAAGTCCCCAACTGTTGATTAGATGAGTACACGCTCCTTGAGTAAGCATGTATAACTATTTCTAATTGCACAAATATAATATGGCCAATATGTTTTTTATGTTAGGTATTTTTCTTGTGTATATTGCTTTCATTATGATAATGTTTTCTACATTTTTGTTGTAGGGTGATGATCAGAGCAAGGCCCCAGTTGTGGATTAGACGACGCCATTGTCGAGAAATCAAGTATATGTAATTGTAATTTTTGAAATCAAACATGAACAATATGTTATTTCATTATGTTGTTTTCTTTTGTATATTTCTTTCATTTTAGTAATGGTTTATATATTTTTGTTGTAGGCTATTGATTCAACATTTGATCTAGCATCAGATAAATCAATTGATATTTATGTGGATGAGATCATACGTGATGTTGACATTGGATCTTCTCTAGACCCAATTACAATGCTAGAGAAGACCTTAAATTGTTTTAAAGAGGATATCCTTCATCTTCTATTCATTCAATCGCAAACAAACGAGATTAAAGAAAAGATTGATGTTTTGGTGAAGATATCTAAGGCCTTGAAAGTAAGTTGTAGGATCTTGAATTAGAAGATAAATTCATTTATGATTTTATAGTTTGTACTTGTATATGATCGTGAACTAACAATTTGTTTGTATCTACAATATTTTTGCTCCCACACACTTGTGGTGAGGGTAGTGTTCGTATTAGTGATGCTCATGGAGAGTTGTCACATGAGCATATGACTCTACCTGCATCACATGTGTCGTTGTTGTCGTCTGAACAATCAACGTCACACTCCACGACACCCCTGATTCCATATGTGAGTGTACCCGCTAGTGGTCGGCGCACGCTAGATGGTACAAAACAAGGGGTTGATGCAGAGATTAGCAATGATAATGCTAAAGGAACATTTCCTAGATCTTCTCGTGTCATTAACATAGGTACACTGGAGACAACATTTTTGGTGGACGAAAATCTTGTTCCCATAAATATAGAGAAGATCCCAAGTATTTATACATTGTTTAATTTATTGTTTATAATTTGATTTTAATATTATAAAAATACATTGTTTTACAACTAATGATGACATGATCATCTTGCATGCGATGATGTTTTTATAAACATCTAAATGATCTCTCATTAGAGACCTTTGGTCCCACCATCCGCACAAGGTGGGATAAACAAACAAAAAATTTAAAAGATGAGCTAACTAATCACTTGGTTGGCATGTTCGGCAGCGAGACCTTCAATAGATTGGAGGTCCTAAAGAAATATTGCCAACATATGAATATTGTGAGGGACTAATTTAGGGTTCATCTAGAAAGGAACCCTAGGTATGAGCACCCTCAAGTTATTCCAGCATGAGAGTGGAAATACCTAATAGAAGATAGAAAGGGGAGGGCTTTGAGAAAATAAGGAAATCTATGGCCAGGCACAAGAAGGTATTTCAACATTTTCATAGGCTTCCAGACACATCAAATGCCAGATAAGAAAAAATAGGACAACGCAATCTTGGGCTTGGTGGTTATTCCAATTTGGCGACTCGAATTGTAAGTATGAAAAAAACAATATTACATCCAAAAATAAATTACAACATATTTTTCATTTTATTGAAATTTAAAAGGTAATTTCATGGCATTTATGCAAATATGCAAGTCGATTGATTCAATGAAGTTCCCATAGAGGAAGACTTGAAGCTTGGCTTCCAACACGGATTTGGAGCTGTTGTTGAACGCCGAGAAAGATTATTTGGGAAAGCAAAGTCTTTTGGTGATCCATCTTGCACCCATGTATATAAAATCAATGAAGTTTATTTGAGAATGATTACTTGTGTAGTCTATTCGTTATAATTACTTGCAATAAAATATTGACTCAATTTCAAGCAGGAAATCAACAATCCACCTAATGTCGAGGATGGAAAACAACCTATCGAAGGTTGTGCTTCAAATCCGGGTAATGACTGAATTCATATGCTACAATTTAAAATTTTGCATTGCAAATGGTGAATATTAATTTTAATTTTTCATTTTTCAACTGCAGAGAATGTAGAGGCTCATACTATACAAGATGAGCCTATACAGTTACACAAAGTACATGATGTGGCCACATCAAGTAAAAACTACATTTTTGATATTTAAAAAAAAAACCTTGTCATTATAATATCATAATATATCAATTTAACATTTTTACATTATTGTAGCAAATCCAGACCCCTTGCAGCAACATCCATGGCGTGAGTACTCTACTAGGCATACGATACGACAAGTTGTAGATGCGATGAGAACTGAATGACAAGTTGTAGAAGATGAATTGCTTACTGATTTTGTAAAAAGAAAAAAACCTAGAAAGAAGTGACTTAATAAACACTATCTATACTTATTTTTGATAATAAATTAAATCCACATTTTGCATATAAATTTTATATTTTTTTCTAGCACATGCATTCGGTATGGGGAATTGAGAGTGATGTGAGGGGGGTTGCGGGAGGGGGGGGCGAGGCATAAGAGATTCTTCCTTCACTTGGTTGGGCTTGTTTAACACAAAATAATTTATTGGAGTCATTTAATCTTGGAGCAAACCTCCCTCGATCAAACAGATCAACATCAAAGTCAATGTTGACTTCGTTGCTGCTCCGGATCGAGGGAGGTTTGCTATAATATTAGACGGCTCCAATAAATTATTCTCAAAACCAAGAGGAGATTATTCATGAGGGTTAGTTTGTTAGATTAATTTTTTAGTTTATTCTCATCAAGTAAATCCATGTTTGAATCCAGGATAATGAGGGGCTAGTCCAAAAAGAAGGCTCAGAAGGTGACGTGAAGCATTGTAAAGGTATGTTGGCATTCTCATAAAAATGAATCTCAAGTTATTAAATAATGGTACAAATTTGGATTATATTGATCTTGTATATATTTATGGATGTTGAATGATTTGGAACTACATGTAATAGACAAATTTAACAATGGATGAGTTGTGATGATGGGACGTATTTTTTTTGTTTTTTGTACTAGGGGAATCAGCAACATGGGACTGGGATGGTACTCACATGACATGGGGTCTAGGGATCCAATCTTGCTACCACTATACCCTTATCTGCACCCACACGACCCAAATGCATGGGACGCGGGTAAGACGAGGTTATTTGAACTCGTGACCTCCATTTACAACATGTCCTTCATATCAAGCGAATCGTCGATTGAGCTACACCCCTGCAGCCGATGAGGGGAGGTATGTTGTTTCCAATTTCATTCCATATTATGTTCATGTTATGTATTTCATGACATATTATGTTCATGTTATGTATTTTAGTCCAGATTATGTTCATGTTGCTCTGAATTTCACAACTCATGTACAGTTCCATGCCCACGAAAGTAGAAGTGTTTTTCCCCAAAATCAAATATGTAGCAAGCATAGACTGTTTGAAACCAGTCTATAAGGGTAGTCATCCAAAATGTACCAATTCTTACTGCTTGAAAACCTCAAAGATGTTGTAAAATATTTTTTTGTTTATGGTTATGTTAAGATGTCAATTCTAAATTCTTGAAATGCAACAAAAATATACATAACATGAAGATAATCGGTAAATAGTTTGTGAAAATATAATATTGCTTTAAGCTGGCGTTTTTTTTTTCTCTACTCAATGTAACACATGCTTAAACATCTCATAATGAAAGAATTATTGAACAATATTAACCAACTATAGGAATAGAATGTTTATAACTGATATGCTTATTTCAAGAAAACTGTCAAATATGTGGGTGAACCAATGACGCATTTGGAATCCATTGCATCATCGTTGGTAAGAATGCAGTTTTTGTTAGTGGAACTTCACTTATTAAACAATATATAGGAGTGCACTAGATTTTGTTTGATGCAAATTATGGCGTGGTTTTCAATTTGATCTATCTTTTAGAGATCCACTGTAAGTATGTTTTGAAGCTGGTGACAACTCAACCAAAAACCTCTATCCTAAAATATTGTACTTGCAAGCATGTGCAACAATCAAAGTGAAGGCTTTTGTGGTTATTTTCATATCATCTGGACGTGCTGCAAGGTACACAAAATATTAAATGATATGGTTGATAACTATGGAGATTTGCTGCAAGTTGGATGTATTCCAACATTCTAATCCTTGCTTTGTGTGTTAAAATAAATCTTGAATTTAGAATTTCTTGTTTTTTGTTTATTTCAGGTTGGTAGCAAAATATAGACCAACTATGCCAGTTTTAGCTGTTGTTATTCAACGGTTGACTACTAACTGGTTAAAATGGATTTTCACAGGTGCATTTCAAGTATAGTTTAATAACTTCCATTGAAATATCAAGAATTTGTGATAAACTCTAAACTCATGGAGAATGAGGATGTAAGCATGGTATTTGGGTGCTAAGACACTAACAAAATTATGTATATATCCTGTAATATCCCAAATACTGACATTCTCTAATGTTCTATGTGTTAAATTTGAGCATATAGATCTGTAGACAAACACACAACTCACAAAGAAGATCTCACAATTTACTCAGCCATTGAAGAATGAAACAGTGCAAAAAGGCTTGCAGCTGTGAATGCTTTCATTAATAAAAAAAGTAATCCAGATAATAATTACAATAATGTAAAATGGCTTTAATAGCCACAAGCAATTCGAATCCACATGAGGAAGTTCGAATTGATGACTCTACTTGACTGTAGGTAACCAAGACATTGTCTAAATCACTATTGGAGGACCCAATAGTTAATTGTCCTTGTCTAAATCATAACCGGAGTTCTAAAACACAACCAAGTGTTACATTTAATATTAAATAATGGTTAACTGACTGTGGTAGGTGAGAAATGCACCCCACA
>LPNX011235100.1:283966-305949 GCA_001517045.1 Pseudotsuga menziesii
TGCATCAAGTAAAGTAAAGTAACTGCTCAAAAATAAGGTGCTTGGGGAAAAACCACCCCCTTCTAATTAAGCAGGTAGAATCAGGATCAATCTGGTTCTTCTGTGCACAGGTATCCTGGGGCCTGGCATGTGAGCCTCTCCATCATATGTCTAGAGGAATATTCCTCTCTGGAAGAAGAATGATATGCTCAACTAAATAAAAAATATAGACAGCTGCCGGATGAAGACTGGACCCATGTAGAGCAACTGAAGTCAACTGAAAAGTGAGGAAAGGTTCTTGAGAATTCAGAGAATGCGAAGAACACTCAAGAAACTGATATGTTGCAGCCATGAACAGCAAAACATGAGTGGTAAGAACAGCCCCAAGTGTTAGAAGCAGGTGTCCAGGCGGATGCAGAAAATCTTCCTCTTTATTAGTTCTGTGAGAAGATGAGCATGTGATTAATGGTAGAGAAGCACTGGGACTGTTGAGAGCGAATGCTGGAGCTCCATAGTCTGATATAGCTTCTGAAATAGATAATGAATCACATAATAAAATATCAGCAACCTCATATGAGGAAACTAACACCAAATCCCCATCAACAGTTTTGAAGAGAAAGTGCGGTACTTGATTTTTCACACCGGAATTGGTGAGAGCAGCTACAAGCATGACTGAATGCTTTTGAATTTTAAAATATGAACCAAATAATATCAGATCAGAAAGTAAATCAGATCTAAACAGGTTCAAAACAGATCCAAAACTGTGAAATGGAATCAAATCCCCAGCAGTAGTTTTGTCACGAGACTTGCGGTACTTGTTTCTTCACACCGTTGATGAGAACAGCTACGAGCGGTACTGAAAGATTATGAATTTGATATATTAAACCAAGAAATATCAGATCAAATCTAAATAAGATCATATCAGATCCAGTAAGGTTAATATCAGATTCAAATAAATGGTTAACCGAGACGGTGGATGCACAACTTTTTTTTTCTTCAAAATTCTGAATTTTGGTGCATGCAATCCTGCAGGAGTTTGTTGGAAAAACTAGATCATGGGAAGCGAATGGATCACTCTGGTAATCTGATATTTCTTCCAAAATATCCAAGGTATCACATATTTGCACACCAACAACAACATTAGAGGAAGAAAAAACAAATTTCTCTTCACTTTCGGAAGCAATTACCGGTAAATTTTGCACAAAATTTAAAGGAAAATCACCAGTGAATGTTTGCATGGAAGTGCAGCAGAATTTTTCTTCAATATCAGAGATTCGAATGTCTTCTTCTGTTTTAGCAATATGAGAAGATGAGATATCAGAGATCTCATGAACTTCCGGAGCATCAGGAGAAGGAGTCACTGCATGGAGACTGTCTTCAATTCGAATTGACTGTGTAGAAGCTTCTGCTTCTTCTTGGTATCTTTGAGTCTTGGTATCAACACCACAATGATGTTGTTGTGTGTGCGATAATGGGAGACTCTTCCCACACTAAGATTGAAGCATTCAAGCTATTTGTTAGCTCATCGAATCTAACCAAATGATCCCAGCCTTTGCACTGCATATTCATTAGAAAGTTGGACTTCATCTTCTAGTTGGATCCTCCATCCCCAAACCCAAGGGAAAAAAATATCATTATGAATGAGCAAGGGTTGATAAGAAAGTTTATGAACCTATGGCCTAGTTCAAGGACTATAGAGACGTGGAAATCAAATCATTGGTCACCCAAGGTACAAGGTTAGGTATCTCTATTTGCATGTAGACAAGGATATTTTTTGTTTCTATTCCAAAATATGGAGGATATAAACCTTATTTTTCAATATAGACCCTATTTCATGTGATTTAAGAGAATGTTTTTAAGTCCCTTGTCTCTTTATTTCAACCCATAAGAGGAAATCACAATAGCGTCTCTATGGTTTAGGCTACCACACCTTTAGGTAGTGTTTTGGGATGAAAGTTCCTTCAAAGACGTTAAGGACAAATTGGGTTAGTACATTGACCAAGTAGAACTAAATTGAAAGTTGTATTCTTGTGCCATACTATGTGGATGTAGATCCATAGAAGGGCCTCCTATATATGTTGCAAATTAATATGGGTGGTTGGATTCAACAACATAACTAGATAATAAGCAGCTGAACCCTTTAAGTGCAACTATTGCCACGACTATTTGCACTTCACTAAAAATTGCCCAAGGATTCAAGAGAAGCAAACTCGCTCTCTAAGAAAACTTTTAGGTTGGTTAATAACATGCGCAGAAAACCACGAACTAGAAGGACATAATAATAATAAAAACATTCAGGAAGGACCATTTAAAGAAAACATTGACAACTTTGAAGTCTTTGAAAACCTAAAAGACATGGAAAAACAAATTGAGGAGTCAAGCATAGAAAAACCACATGAAGAACCTAAGGATGGAATAGGCCTTGCCAATACTCAAAGGGATCAAGAGGTGGTTCTAGGAAAAGAAAAAAACCCTTCATGTCCCATTGGAAGGTGTTCAAAAGAGCATATATCCAATTCTCAATGCTATTGTGTAATTGGGGGAGGAATATCCCAAGTACATTTGGAAACACATCATCGAGAAACAAAGACCCACAAAGTATTAGACTCTCCATCAACTCTGGATTCTTCCTACACCAATGTTATAAGAAATAAGGGATTGCCAACACTCACCAAAGGGAAAAAAACTAATCAAGATGTCCAAAAATAAAAGCAAAAAAAATAAAACACAAGGTACTTAGATTTCACTTACTAATTATTCAAAATTTGTGAAGGTTTAATGTCATTGTATTTGGGACCCTACTTCTGTAATGTTTTGCATGGCAGTCTTTTACTTTTCTAATAAGACAATACACTTGTCATGCATATTTTGGTAGGAACTAGAAAATTGAGAACATGGATCTTTTAGAAGCTAGGCTATGCGTTTTTAATAATAGGCTACAACCAATTCCAAAATTTTATATTACAATGTTCTAAAGTTTTCCCATAGTCTATTATAATACAAACGATAACATATGGGAAATAAAGTAAAAAATATGTCATATCTTAGGTTTTAGAAAAGAAAAAATAACATTGAATTTTAATTCTTTTAAAGTAACATTGATTTTTTGTTTAGAAAAACAACATTGAAAATAAAAATTGAAAGACCACAAAAACACAATATTGAAAATAAAATTTCCAAAAACACAAATAAATAACATTTAAAAAATGATACTTTATAACAAAGAAGATTCAAAATGTCAAAAAACAATTGAAAAAGGGTGCTACTAGTAGCAACACTTTTTCAAACATGGGTAGAAAAAACACTAAATGTGACCTTTGAAAAACAAGAACTTTGGAGGGTTCTCGTCAAGATGGTAACTATGTTCATTCGTTCAATAATTACACACAAACACATATCATCTTATTGTGTATACACATTGTACATGCTTATTACATTGGTATCAAAGCATTGACTTGGCACCTTGGGTACACTTGAACTCTCATTTTCAAGTCACCATATTCCAACCCATCTAAAAGTGTACAACCATTGTTTATTTACACTATCATCAACTTTTATTCTTCATTAAATTCAACCATCTAACAATGTACAACCATTGTTTATTTACAACCATTCAACCATATTCCAACCCATTTAATAATGTATAATCATCATCAAATTTTATTAATTATTCTTCATTAAATTCAAAATTTATCCACGGGGAATAAGAAAAGTCGTGAGATTGGAGAAATCATGGGAATAACTCAAGCAACACAAGAGAGATGCCAAACAAACCAATAAAAACTAAAGGATAAACTCAAGCAAGAACTCATAGGAAGCCTGGAATATCTCAAGAAGGATATTAAGAATGGTATCACACAAGGCCATGATAGATTGTAGTGGGATATGACACAAATCTTAACAACAATCATACCACAATTTTTCCACAATGTTCAAGGCACCATCTTTTCAATGAACAAGTTACACCACCACTTTAACAACCTAACATACCCTAATGTGTTGCACCACTCTATACTAGTTCGCTACAAACTGATGTTAATCAATTAAAATACAATGATTAGTCAAAGATAAATGTTGAGTTATTAAGGTTTGATGGAAATGCTATGCATAACACAACATGGATAGACATATAAGAATAATATCATGAGTTACAACATTAAAAAAAAATTGCATCCATGCACCATGATGGTATCACTTACAACTCAAACATGTGGTGTAAATCCCAAATGATTATGTTTTTAGTAAATTGGGATGCATTTAAGGATGATTTATTTAAAATATTGTAGGGTATTACGGAAAACTAGTTTTTGGCAAAACTTATGAAGTTGCAACAAAAAGATGACGCCAATGAGTAAATTCATGAATATAAAATATTTGTTAGACAATTTCCCAAATTATTAAATATAGCATTTGTTGCTATCATATGTTTTTAGTTTATCATTGCATATAAGGAACAAAATCTTGATTCATGTTGGAGAGTCGATGGATTAGGTAGTTCAGAGAGCTAGTATTCCATGAGATACATGGTGTCTAAAGTCACCATTGCAACACTTAAGGGCATCCAAGCATAACTCTTCATACATATCACTTATACACTTGTTTGTTGAAATCACCCTATAGGGCCATCTTATATAACACCAAGATGTAACTAAATCCCTTTAAGTGAGAATGATGAGGTCCACATAGATTAGTTAGGGTGCATAACAAAATCCTTAATATCTCTCTTGTTTTATACACCAGTTAATTGTTATATTTTAATTACCTAACCGATTGAATTCTTAGTTTACCATCTAGTCAATCTCTTAGTCAACCACTCACTCAACCTCTTAGTCGACCACTCAATTGGCCTCCCAATCAACTCTTCTAATCAACTATTGATTGCCTACTAATTGTGTCCAAAACCTCCATAGGTATGATGAACCTAGATAGCCTTATTTTCCAACATCCCTTATCAACACAACTCTATGGAGATTTAAGAGGTGAAATCATTTATTTACACCCCCTCCCCCCATAATTGTATCTTCTTGAAGCGAAAGGATAGCCCAAAGTTTTATAAACTCGATTTCCGAAAGAGACTTCCTAAAGATATAAACAACTTTATCATTTGACATGCAATAAACGAGATTCATAACATTTTCTTATACTAACTCTTTCAAATGATGAACATGAATCTCCACATGCTTCATTTTGATATGTACAACTTGATTATTTGCAACATCTATCTCACTTTGATTGTGACAACATGCCATAGTCAATGTCTTAATAAAAAAACTAAGTTTGCTTGTAATATGTTTAATCCACATGACCACTGTGCCAACATGAACTACACCACAATATCATGCTTTTATGGTCGATAACGATCCCACTTTTTGCTTTTTATAAGACTATACAATGGATACAATTCCAAGCCAAAACAAATACCCGTATGTATACTTACATCATCACCGTCACTAGCCATATTCAAATAAGTCTAACTAAATCACTGGTTCACTTTGTCATTGCAATACTTTAAACAAATTTGGTAAGTTCCCTTGATATAATGAACAATTATATTTGCAACTTTAAGGTGACTTTTCTTGGATGCTACATAAACCAAGAAACCATACTGACATCAATTGAAATATCAGGTTGATTGTGAGTTAAATAAATAAGGCTACCAATAAGTTGTTGATATAATGTAACATCAACTTCTAGATAAACACACTCCTTTATTATCTTCATTCTCGATTGTAAGGTGTAGCACATGGTTTACAATCTTCTATTTTGATCTTCTGTAAAATATTCAACATATATTTAGGTTGAGAAATAAATATATTATCATGCATTTAAAAAAAATGGATGCCTAAAGAGAAATGCAATCGACCAAGGATAATAATCTCAAATGTATCTGATAATTATTTCCTCAAACCTAAAATTGAATTAAAATTACTTCCTATAATGACTAAGTCATCCCATACAATGCAATAATTATTGTTTCACCATTTACATGTAATTCATAGATACTATGATTTGATTCACATTGTTTGAAACCGATATTGAGAAAAAAGGTGTTCAATCTTCTCATACCATGCTTGGGGTCTTGTTTCAAACATAGATGGATTTCTTTAGTTGACACACAAGACTACCATCCTTCTCAAAATAAGAGGTTGCTCCATATAAATATATTCATTGATATCACCATTTAGGAAACCAATTTTGACTTCCGTATATTGTATCTCCCATCCAAACTGATAAACAATTGAAATAATTAGTCAAACATAGTTCATCTTTACAATTGGTGCAAAGGTCTCACTATAATTCATGCCTTCTTGTTGAGAAAATTCTTTATCTAATGAATGAGCCTTATGTGTTTCAAGAATGCCTTCAAATGTGAATTTGGTCTTGTAGACCCTTAAACATTTCACTAATTTATTTCCTTGTGATCAAGGAACTAAATCATGTGTATCCTTATTCATTAAGGGATGATACTCATCAACCATGGAATTCTCCTATTCAAGTCGGCCATGTGCATGTGCATATGTCTCCATATCAAATATCTCTAGTACCCATGTCATTATAACAACACTACAATGTTGCTTTTGACTTCTCATTTTTCTTGATTAATTAATGTCTCTTGCATCAACTGCATCAACTGCAATTGTTTTGATTTCCCATCTTGGGAAACAAACCCCAATTGTTGAAGGAGTTGATATGTGAATATCATCATTTATGGACTAACCCGTTGTCCCAAAATATTGTAGTTGATTCTTCTATTTAAGGTCGGCTACATGTGAAGTGAGACAAAGAAGTTGACTAATTAGCCAATGATCTTGTGAGTAGCCAATCAATACAAAATTCCTTAGAATTTTCCAATAGTCACTACTCGACAAGCTTGAATGTAATTCAACATAATGATACATGTGGGCTTCTCATCAAATATAAAATTTCTTATGCAGATAATCTCATGTTTCACATGGTAAAACAATCAATATGCCTTCGACTCTTCATATTAGCCCATCACGATACAAGCATTTTTCTTCACATCAAACTTCTTCCTTATGTGATCTAAAATATGATCCCATGCCATACCACTAGATGTTCTAAGATGCCTAGTTGAGTGTTTCCTTCCACTCCACTTTTCGATTGAAGTCACATCACTATTGAAATATTGTAACTTTGAAGAATATTCTATTGTATTTTATTATTGTAATTTATTTGGAGATGTTTTATTCCTCCGTCAGGATTTTATTATTGTATTTGGTCATCATACAGTCATGAGGTAAAACATCCTTTGTAAGTCAGGTCGATAGAACCCTCCAGAAAGTAATATTATATTGTTTTGAGTCTTCCTAGGTAAGTTAGCCCAGTTAAGTTTGTTGGGGCTGACCTAGTTAGTGAAAAAGTCAAGTGGAAGATAAAATATAAATAGGAGTGGTGTGCTCCTCATTAGGACACACACACACTTGTGTAATTTGCATATGAGAGAGAGAGAGAGAGAAAGATAGAGATCTGAAAGGAGAAGGAGCACTTCTTTGGGGTTTTGTCTTTGTACTTTTGATCATCTATATTGAGGAAGTTTTGTTGGGTTTTCTTCCCCTAGAGGGTTTCCCAGGATAAATCTGTGTCTATCTTGTGATTGTGCTTCTGATATTGTATATTATACTGTTGTGAAATTAAATTGAATACTAATGTTATCTATCTTATCATATTGAATCTTAACATGGTATCAGAGCTATCCTGAATAAGACAGCTTTCACAAGGTGAAACTCTCTCTCTTCTCCCTCCGACAGGAAATTAGGGTTTTTGTCAAAGTTGGAATTTTGGAAATTTGATTACGTAGAAAGTTGTGCCTCCCTGGGGCTCATCTATTGAGCCCTAGATTTAAATTTTTGAGTGGGTAGATCTTTGAGAAAGTGAAACCCTAGTTTGACTTTGGACCATAAAACTGCAGAAAACTACAGATCAGAAATTCACAAGTCAATTTTGAGAGGTGAAAATTTGGAATCTCCAGAAACCAAGTGTACTAGTCAATTCACCTCAGTCAAGTGTATCTCCTGGTAAGGTTAGTTGTGCATTTTGAGAAATTTCATTTTTTGGTGACTCCTGGATAAGATGACCCCAAGCACTAAGCTTGAGGAAAAAATAGAAGGCATAGAGAATTTTCGAGCATGGAAATATAGGATTGACCTCATTCTTGAAGAGAATGATATTTCCAAATACATCAAGGAAGAAGTTGCATAACCTGAAGAGGATGAAGCTAAGGGGAACCACAAGAAGGACCTGATTAGGGCCAAGAGGATCATTGTTGATTCTATCAAAGACCACTTGATTCCTCAAGTGTCATCCAAGGAGATCCCAAAGGAGATGTATGATGCCCTAGACATAATTTATGAAGGAAGGAACATCAATGGAAAGATGAATTTGAGAAATCAATTGAAGAGTACTAAGATGTGCTAAGGAGAATCCATCCAAGAATACTTCACAAGGGTCTCACAGTTCAAGGAGAAAGTAGAAGCCATTGGAGACTCCCTTGATGAAGATGAGCTAGTTATGACTGCTCTCAATGGTCTCACTAGACCTTGGGATTCATTCATCCAAACTATGTGCGACAGGAAGGAAAGCATGAAATTAGACATTGTATGGGAAGATTGCATCCAAGAGGAGGCTAGAGTAGCCAATAGAGAATCTCTACTTAAAGAAGACGATCAAGTCGTTGCCACCCATACCTAGAGAGAAAGAATTCAATCTAAATTCAAGAAGGAAATCCACAAGGAGTCTCAACCTCCCAAGAAGTTCCAAAGGAAAAGAGGTAACAATCCAAGAAGAAACTACTCCAACTTTCAATGTTTCAAATGTGACAATCTAGGACACATTGCTAGAAATCGTCCATTGAAGAAAGAAGAATACAAGAAGAGGAACAAGAACAAAAGACATCATGCACACCTAGCTGAAGATGAAGAAGAAGAAGAGGAGGAAGAAGGACCTCGAAGAAAACAAGCAAAAGAAGAAGATGCATACGAGTATGTATTATTATTCTCTGCACTCTCTGGGTTTGTGACACCTGGAGAAGATACATGGCTTATTGATAGAGGCGCTTCAAAGCACACGACGAGAAAAAAGAAAACTATGTCAAAACTTGAAGAGAAGAACTCTCCTCAGAAGGTATCATTAGGAGATGACTATCAATATCCTATCAAAGGAATTGGTGAAGTAAGCTACAAGCTTGATTCTGGAACCGCCATGAAGATGAAGGAAGTCTTATATGTACCAGGTTTGAAGAAGAACTTAATTTCTATCTTATCATTAGATAAAAAAGGATATAGGGTTGCATTCATAGATGGACAAGTACTTATGTGGCTCAAAGAAAAATCAATTGAAGATGCAGTTTTCATTGGTGAAGAAGAAGGAGGATTATATAAAGTCAAGGGACATTCAGAAACAACCCTTGTTCATGATAGCACTAGTCCAAGTGAATTATGGCATAGGAGGCTTGCTCACATCAACTGCAAAGAACTACCCCATGTGAGAAAAGTAGAGACGGGATTACCAGATTTGAAGATCGATCATGAACGAATTTGTAAAGGATGTGCAAAAGGAAAGAATATCAAGAATCCATTTCCGAAGAGTGAGACAAAGACTAAAGGTACGTTGGAATTAATCCATTCAGATGTATGTGGTCCAATTCCCTCCACATCTTTGAGCGGTTATGCATATTATGTTACATTTATTGACGACTATTCAAGAAAGACATGGATATATTTCTTGAAAGCAAAGGATGAAGTATTTGGAAAATTCAAGGAATTCAAAGCCTTGATAGAGAATCATTTAGAAAGAAGAATCAAGACACACAGAATAGACTACGGTGGAGAATATACTTTAAAATATTTTGAATCCTTTTGTAAAGAAGATGGAATCAAGAGGGATCTAACTACTCCCTACAATCCTCAATAGAATGGTGTTGCGGAAAGAAAGAATAGGACCATTATGGAAGTAGTGAAGACAGTGATACATGATCAAGATCTTCCATTGTATCTATGGGATGAATCAACAAGGACGATAGTTTATGTACATAATAGATTATCCCATAGTGCCCTTGGATTCAAGACTCCAGAATAAATGTTCACAGGAAAGAAGCTTGAAGTGAGCGACCTCAAGATATTTGGTTGCCCAGAATATTTTCACATACCAAAAGAAAAGAGAACTAAGTTGGACCCTTCCATAAAGAAGGGAATATTTGTTGGATACTGTGAAGTCTCCAAAGCCTTCAGAATATACATTCTAGGATTCCATCACATGGATATTAGTAGAGATGAACATTTTACGAAGAAGCAACTCTCAAGAGACCCAAAAAGTGCCGTCATGAAGAAGTATATGAAGAAGATTTATCTCCCAGAAATGTAGAAGCTGCACCCTCCCTCGAAGATGAAACACCGAAAGACCATGATATGCTAGAATCTCAAGAACCTCCCACTATGAATATGTCACGAAAGAGAAAGCCTGCTTGGGAAAGATAAATTATACAAGAAGCAAAGAAGTATGGATCTCCAGAAGTCTCCACAAGGGTAAGAAAGAAGCCAAAGCCATTTTCTAGTTATGTGGCTTTGATGTGTGATATTGTAGATCAAGAACCTATCAGTTATGAAGAAGCTATACAGAAGAAAGAATGGGTAGAAGCAATGATGGAAGAATACCAATCAATAATGAAGAATGATATTTGGGATATAGTTCCAAAACGGGAATGCAAAAGTGTGGTATCTTCCAAGTGGATCTACAAGATAAAGCATGCAACTTATGGAAGTATCGAGAAATACAAGGCAAGGTTTGTGGCTAGAGGATTCTATCAGAAAGAGGGAATCGATTATGAAGAGACATTTGCGCCAGTATCCAGGTACACTTGCATTAGAACCATCATGGCACTTACATCCATGATGAAGTGGAGTTTACACCAGATGGATGTGAAGAAAACTTTCTCGAATGGTATTATTGAGGAAGAAGTGTACATAGAAAAACCATAGGGATTTGAAGTTGAAGACAGATAAACTCACGTATGCAATTTGAAGAAGTCTCTGTATGGATTGAAGCAAGCTCCTAGAGCTTGGTATGGAAGGATAGATAGATTTTTGATGAGCTTGGGATTTACCAAAAGTAAAGTTGAATATAACATTTACTTTAAGGTTATGGATGATGAACCTATCATATTATTGATGTATGTGGATGATTTATTTCTGACAGGAAATGAGAAACAGATTGTAGAGTGCAAGAAGAAGCTCCCTGAATAATTTGAGATGAAAGACCTTGGATTGTTGCACTATTTTCTAGGTCTGGAAGTATGGCATAACCCAAAAGAAATCTTTCTCAACCAGGGAAAGTATGATGTGGAAATCCTAAAAAGATTTGATACATTGGAATGTAAAGCCATGGACACAAACCTGAAGTTGTTAGCTGATGAATCGTCAGAGTTAGTGGACGTGACTCAGTACAGACAGATTATTGGGTTGTTGATGTATATGACGAATACTAGGCCATATATATGTTTTGTCGTGAACACCCTAAGCCAGTATCTAGTTGATCCTAGACGTGCTCACCAGGTAGTTGCAAAGCATTTGATGAGGTACTTGAAAGGTACGATATAATTTTTTCTATATTATGTTGGAGATCATGACTATAGGTTGTATGGTTATATAGATGCATATTGGGTTGGAAGTGTCTCAGACAGGAAGAGCAGCTCAGGTGGATGTTATTGTTTGGGATCCACCATGATCTCATGGTTTAGAAGAAAGTAGTCCAATGTTGTTCTTAACACAGCTGAAAGCCGAGTATATAGCAGCTTGTTCTGCTATTTGTGAAGCCATATGGCTTCAAAAATTGATGTCATGTCTATTTGACCTGGGTTGGATACCATGGTGATTATATGTGACAAACATAGTTGTATAAATATGACGGAGAACCCAATGTTCCATGATAAGTCAAAGCACATAGAAATTTGGTATTTTTACATACAGGATATGGTACATAAGGGAGCTATAAATCTCCAGTATGTGACCACTGGTGAGAAAGTTGTTGATGTGTTGTCTAAGCCTCTATCTCAAGTGAAGTTTGAGTACTTCCGTGAAAAGCTTGGTGTGGTTCCAAAGGACCTTCCTTGAAAGGGGTAGCAGTGATGATGATGTTGCAGTGGGATTGTATCATCACTGTACATTAGTCCTAAAGTGATGCACATAATTTTGTCTCCATGATGTGGTTGGGATTGTATCATCCCTATACGTTAGTCCTAAAGTGATTCGCAAAATTTGTCTCCATGATGTGGTTGGGATTGTATCATCCCTGGACATTAGTCCTAAAGTGATCCACAAACTTTTGTCTTCGTGATGTGGTTGGGATTGTATCATCCTTGGAAATTAGTGTTAAATGATCCTCATACTTTTCTCTCAGTGATGTGGTTAGGATTGCATCATCCATGGACTAATGTCCTAAAGTGAGAGGGATTGATCATCCCATAATTGGATCATGTGTGTTGCAGGTTATGTTGCTACAGATAATGTTGCTTCCAATCGAAAGATCAAGTGTTATTGTATATGATCGAGTAATCGAGTGCTGCAGAAGATGAAGACTCAGTGTTGTAGAAGATTATGCTCCAGTACTGAAGATGTTGAATATGTTCCAGTAAATTTCCAGTTGATGATGTTGTTGAAGAAAACTTCCAATGATTTATAGATGTATCACCTTAATGTTGTTGATGATGCTCTCTCTCCTTTCTCCTACAGTTGATGTTGTTGTTGTCAGTAGAATACCCTTATTGTCAAGGGGAGTGTTGAAACATTGTAACTTTGAAGAATATTCTATTGTATTTTATTATTGTAATTCATTCGGAGATGTTTTATTCCTCTGCCTAGATGTTATTATTCTATTTGGCCATCATAGAGTCATGAGGTAAAACCTCATTTGTAAGTCAGGTCGATAGAACCCTACATAAATTAATATTATATTGTTATGAGTCTTCCTAGGTAAGTCAACCCAGTTAAGTTTGTTGGGGCCGACCTAGTTAGTGAAAAGGTCAAGTGGAAGATAAAGTATAAATAGGAGTGATGTGCTCCTCATTTGGACACAAACACTCACTTGTGTAATTCACATAGGAGAGCGAGAGAGAGATATTTGCAAGGAGAAGGAGCACTTGTTTAGGGTTTTGTCTTTCTAATTTTGGTCATCTATATTGAGGAAGTTTTGTTGGGTTTTCTTCCTAGGATAAATCTATGTCTATCTTGTGATTGTGTTTCTTTCAGTGATCCTGTATATGATATTGTTGTGAAATTGAATTGAATACTAATGTTATATATCTTAGCATATTGAATCTTAACAATCACATGCAACTTTAGTCATAATCAAATTTAACAAATAGTTTTAGAAATAGATACATTTCCCCCAAAACTCAATTAATAGGCCTTTGGCTTGAAGCAAACAACATTCCATTTTAACCAAAGTTTGATCTTTCGTTCAACAATGCCATTCTTCTGAGGTGTGTAAGGTACATATATCTACCAAGAGATACAATTTTGTGACAAATATTTTTCAAAACCTTGAGTCACTGTTTGGGAAGACTGATGAGGTGAGAGGACACCAACTCGAAAAGGAGTTGATCTCATTGAGCCCAAATCACTTTGAGACGATCCAGGATTTATTCATAAATTTCAAGTTGTTGGTGCTTCAGCTGGAACAACGTGGCATTGGGAAGAAAGAGGAGCAACTGATCTTGTCCATTCTTTCGAAGCTAGGCCCTGAGTATCCAGTGTTTGTCTCCATATTCCACTCAGGAAAGCTGACAGTTCGAAATTGGAGAATGCCTCCAATGGTAGACTTCATGGAGTCTTTGACTCAAGAACAAGACAAGTTGGTGCAAATGGTTACCATCAAATCCACCAAGGATCAAGCACTTGCTGCAGGTGTTTCAAATAAAGCCAACAGAAATAATAAATTCAAGGACTCGAAGAAACAAGAGAAGAAGAAGTAGGAGAAGCCCAAATGTTTAGATGGGGTTTCGAATCCTAGCAAGAACAAAGAGAAGAAGAAGCAAGAGAAGCCCAAATATTATGATGGGGTTTAGAATCCTAGCAAGGAAAAAGAGAAGAAGAAGTAAGAGAAGACAAAATGCACTTACTGTCACAAAGGTTGGCATCCAAAGAGTGCATGCATGAAGAAAACCGTTGACATGATGGCACAACTCCTGGAGAAGAACAACATCCCCTTGCTAGAAGGTGCAAGGAAGAAAGAGGGAGGTTCAAGCTCAAAGAACAAGGAAAGATGCCATGCTTTGGTTGTTGTATCTTCAGGTTCTTCTTCCTTCATCATAGATTTAGGTGCCTCAAGGCACATGGCTTCCATTCATGATTCCTTCTTGGCCCTACATCCTTACAGTGGTCCATCCATTCTCATGGGTGATGATTTAGAGATCCAAGCCAAAAGGATTGACATGATTGATCTAAAAGATGGGTATTTCAACAATGTGTTGTTTGTACCTGATCTTGCAACAAACCTACTCTTTATCTATCAAATGAAACACATAGGTACAAACAAGAGAGTAACATTTACTCAAAATGATGTGTAGATCTCATAAATATCTACATGCCAAGTTGTTGCAGTGGGTTTTACTGACCATGATTCGAGAATGTACACATTCTCTCACTTCCTTCCATACTCCCAAGGGAATGTGCTATTGTCACATGCCAAAGAGACCAGCAAGTTGTGGAATGAGAGGTTTGGACACCTCAATTATAGGTACCTTCAAGCACTAAGCAAGGAGAGCATGGTGGAAGGGCTTCTTAGCATCAAGTTTTCCAAGGGCACTTGCAAAGGGCGCATAGTGGAGAAACATGTTGAGCGCAAATATGACAAAGGAAAGGAAATGAGGGCTGTCCAAGTGTTTGATATGATCCATTCATATCTGATAGGGCCTCTTCCCATACCCTCATATGGGAATTCAAGGTATGTTTTGACTTTCATAGATGATTTCTCAAGGTACTGCTAGGTGTATTTTCTTAAGCTAAAATATGAAGTTTTTGAAACTTTTAAAGTGTTCAAAGATTTAGTGGAGAACATGAGTGGGAATATAATCAAGGTTCTTAGGACTGATAATGGAAAGGAGTATGTCAACAAGAACTTGCAACAACTTTGTGAATAATGTGGCATCCAGATGCAACATTATGTTCCCTACACACCTCAACAAAATGGTGTTGCAGAGCGCAAAAACAAAGCTCTCAAGGAGATGGATACATGCCTGATGGAGCCTAAGGATTTGAATCCTAAGCTATGGGATTAAGCCATAAATTGTGATGCATATGTTCTTAACATAGCTCCACACAAAGGATTGGAAGGGAAAAATCCATTTGAGGCTTAGAGTGGTCACAAGCCCAATGTTTTTCACTTCAGGGTTTTTTCCTCAAATGATTGGGCTAGAATTCCTCCTGAGAAGAGAAAGGCCTTGTAACCTCAAAGAAAGAATTCTATTATGGTTGGATATGCTGAATATGAAGAGAGATACAATCTCTTTGATCCCTCATCTCATAAAACATTCATTGAAAGGAGGGTACAGTTCGAAGAAGGGTCCATGTAGGAGATCGAACTAGTGAAGGGGGAATGCTCACATCCTCCACTCCATGATGATGTAAGTGATGATTCTTTCTCTGATTTTTATGATTAGTATATTGAAGATGATTTTTGTGACATGCATACAGATCATGACTCACCCAGAAGGCCAAAGTGGGTTGAGAAAACCATACAAGAAGTTGGTGATCTTGCTGGAGATCCACTAGACTCTAGAAAGACTAGATCTCAATTTCACAATGCTTTCTCTACTTGTGAATTGAATCTTTTAGAGAGATGATTTATGATGGTTGTATATGATCCTCAGACATATCATGAAGCATCACTTGACCCAATATTTCAAACATCCATGTAAAAGGAGTTCAAGTCTTTGCAAGACAATGAGACTTGGGAATTGGTTTCCCTACCCTCCAAGAGGAAACTAGTGCAATGCAAGTGGGTCTATAGGACCAAAGTGGGTGCTTATGGTTATGATATCAAGTACAAGGCCAGTTTGGTTTCCAAAGTCTTCTCTCAAGCCCAAGGAGTGGACTATATAGAGACATTTGCATCGGTTGCAAAGATGGACTCTATCAGACTAGTTTTGGCCATTGTTGCATCTAAGCGATGGGAGGTTCACCACATGGATGTCAAAAGTGCTTTTCTTCATGGTGAAATTCATGAGGATATTTATACGCAGCATCCTGAAGGTTTCATTCATGATCCTTAACTTGTATGTAGGATGAAGAAGTCTCTCTATGGCCTCAAGCAAGCCCCCAAGGCTTGGTATGCCAAAATGGACAATTTTCTGCTGTCGCTTGGCTTTGAAAGATGCAAATATGATCATAATGTATATTTTCAGCATTTAGGTGATTCATTGTAGGTAATCATTACTGTGTGTTGATGATATTCTATTCATTGGAAGTTGCATTGCGGATATAGGTTCAATTAAGTCTTCATTGCACAGTGATTTTTCCATGACTGACCTTGGATTGTTAAAATAATTTCTTGGCTTAGAGATTGAGAAATATGATGTGGGGATCAAGGTTAGACAATAAAAATATGTTGCGGACCTATTATTAAATTTATGGCTGAATGTAAGGCATCCAAGTGTCCATTCCTTTTGGGAGTGAAACTAGGTGAATTTGGTTCATTTCCATTCGTGGACAGCTCGTTGTATAGGCAACTAGTTGGGAGCTTGTTGTATCTTACACACTCTCGACCTGATTTGGATTATGATGTAGGTGCTTTTTCAAGACATATGAAGGAGCCTCATGATATCCATTGGAAGGCTACAAAAGGGATCTTGCATTATGTGCAAGGGACCAAACACTTTGGGGTACACTATGTTGATAGTTCTCCACTAGAACTAGTTGGATTTACTGATTTTAATTGCGCTGGAGATTCCATTGACATAAAGTCCACTTCAAGTTATGTATTCATGCTTGCACATGGTCCCATATGTTGGTCAAGTAACAAACAACACACTATATCCCTTTCATGAGCTGAGGCCGAGTACAGAGGAGCAATGAATGCAACTACACAATGTGTGTGGTTGCAAGGCATTCTTGGAGAACTTGGTTTTGCACTTGATTCACCCACTTTCATTTGGTGTGAAAATAAAAGTGCAATCAATATTTCCACTGATCCAGTACAGAGACAGAGGACCAAGCACATTGAGATACACATGCACTACATCTGGAGCTTGGTGCATGAGCAGTTGATATCGTTGCAGTATTTCCCATTTGCAGAGCAAATTGATGACACTTTCACCAAGAGATCACAGAGAAGACATTCATCTATCTGAGATCACTTCTTGGAGTGGGTGACACATGGTGATGACTAACATTCACTTTCATATTTTTCTCCATGTCCATTTTAAAGGGGAGGTTAAGAGGTGACTTGAGCCTTAGTTGCCAAGGCCTCAATTTTTGATGTGGTTACACTAAGTCATGCTTAAGGGGGGGAGTTAGAGCATCATAACACCTAGTACCATGGTCACATACACCTAGGACACACTTTCATTTGTTTTGTATTTATGTCATATGGTCCAAACCTTGGTTATGTTGGTCTAGCAAGGTATTTGTGTGTTTTGTACTCATTAATGCACCCAAGCACCCTAATTTGACCATTCTGGAGACATATGTGCCCTCATTTATGACTTCTCTATCCTTGGTGCACTCCCATTTCCTTAAAACAACAAAATTGGTTGACTAGAGGTGCCCATGCATGGTATTTGGCTCTTTTTGGTTCTTTTGGACCATTTATTTCTGCCTAGAGCCACCCCCACCCACCCATGCACTCCACCACAACTAGCCTATCCTCATTTATGTTCTAGCATGCTTCCGCCACGTTCACACATCCATTCATGCCTGTTTGAGGTGGTTTGGGAGCTCATTGGTCCACCTAGGGGGGTTTGAGGTCCAATCTAAGCCTGCCACATGTATGCATCCAATTTGCCTCCAAAGGCTAACGATTTTCTCCAATTGTATTATAAACAGGTTCTAGAAATATTTACATGTTGGACAATCATAATAAAATCTCTTATTGGCACCATTTCTATGTGTTAATTTCACTCTTTTTTGATGTTTTTCTGTATAATTCATGAATATATTGAGATGTGAGGATTCCCTTAGCTCCTAGATCTTGTTGTGAATTAGATTTTCATAGGATCCACCCCCAAGCCAAAACATGGTATTATTGGGTCAATAACTCAGGATTTACAAGTAGTCTATCAATTTACCATAGGTTTTTCAAAATTTCTCTTAATATTAGAACCACTCGCAATGCCTTCTCACCTAACACTAGAAAGTGCTCTTCAAGACGAGCACATAGATAATATGGAATTCATTAGAGCCTACCTAGGTTCTTTTATCAGTCCTAACAATTGCCTACACTCAAAATACCTACCCCATACAACTCCCTTCAAGTGCTTTTCAGTATGTACATAGAGAGTTTGGACCTTTTATGCAAGCATCTAGCCTCTTTGCTACAAGTCACAACCTGTGAGATAGTTACTAAGGAAGTCCCTAACTTGACAACTTGTTTTATAAACTTTACAGTTTCTTTTACTTTGTATTTTCTTCCTAGCTCTGTCATCTTCATCTTCTCTAAAAACCACATTCTCCATTGGAATTCCCCTCTTTTATCTTCTCCCAGGAATAATTTTATTGTTTTTCTTTTAACATAGATAACTAATAAAACATTTTCCTAAATTTCTAGAATCTTACCTATTTTGATGGAGATAAGTTTTCCCAATATATTGTATATTAGAGATAATAATTTTCGTGACATCTTAAACCTAAAGTTCATTTCCCTCTTGTAATATCATTGTCACTTTTTAGTAGAAGCCTAATGCAGGCTTCAGGAGTAACACAACTAGACCTTCACACAATCTCTAGTTAATCCTACTCTAGAACTCACTTTATTTTAATGGATTTAAGAATTTTCTGTAACTACAAACACCCGATGGCTATACCAATGGACCTTCACAAAAGGAACGTTACCAGAATTCCAGGGTTGAGGTTTCTTAATAAAATGCATTTTTACATGAACTTCCAATGATTTAAAATAACAATTAGTGACTGTCTCGATCTTTATACACAAACAACCTCAAACAACCAGGAACAAGGGTTGTAACAAAAGTAGTTTCCCGTATATTCAATTTGCTACAGGAATGCAAATTTCCTGTAGATTCTATACTCAAAATTCTGTCTAAATCATTCTGATTATGAAATTAATAAAAAAAACATCTTCAATCTTTCCTTTAGATCATTGAGCAATATTCATACGATCTGGTCACAATTGGATATAACATCGGCCAATTTATCTTTGAATGTAACCATTCAAGAGTGTTTAATAGATTAGACTCTGTTCTGCATGAAGGTTAATTGCCGCAATAAATGCCACCAGAGTGCTAAGGCTCTCTCTTCACAAGAAATTTTACACACTTTTAATGGTTCCAAATCACGCATTCACACGAAACCAAACCCTTTGCAATTTCATTTAGAATCCACAATACAAAATAACATGCTTATAAATTTATGTGCAATGGAAACCAATAGACTTCGGGTAGTTTGCTAATTTCTTACCAAAATGCATTCCCATGTTGCTCAAAGAACGTACATGCATCTCATTCACACAAAAACGTACCATCCATTTACACAGAGCAAAACTTAATTAACTCCGGGGATACAATCAGAATCTTCAGCAAACAAAAACCTCTATTATCGTCCATCCACACTGAATCTGACTATTACGAGTAAACTATTTTCAAATATATACAATAGATATTTTGCTCATCTATTCCTTAAAGAAAGGAAACAAGATATATATTTAGAAATTATATCCCTAATTAAACTCAAACAAAATGCCAACAACTAATTCGCTGTCATTTGGAGATTTACAATGCAAACGAATTCAAACTCCTAATTTATTATCATTAACATAAATGACTGGAAATTCAGTTAAGGGATCCCACTCCCTTTAGTAAAAATTGATATTTTGACTTCCACGAAGTCACCTTGTTGAGTTTCCACCAAGTTGTTGTGATGCCACTGCATCAGACTCCGAGAGAACAAAAATTTATGAGCTTCTGCTCATGGGACTTTCGACAACACTGCCACTTTCCATAAATTTGCAACAAATATCCCAATAGAGCTTTCTACAGGATGATCTTTCCATTGGATTAAATATTCAAAACACTTTCTTCTCTTTTCTCCGTTTACCTTCCTTTTGTCCAAAATCTCTTTAACTTGCAAACATTCAGCCACTAGAAACATTTTCAAACACTGAACTGTTTCATTATTAAATTCATTTTCAGGCTTTTGTGCAAGATTCTTCCATTCTGAATGTCGGTGCTGAAGAACAGCTTTCACAATTTGTTCCCTTGTACATAAGTCAAGTACTAAAAGGAACTATCTTTTGGATTATTTGATGATAAAACTGTTCTTCCATCATTTCTTGCTTGCTGTTTTCAACAGGTTTTGAATAGTCTTCAACCAAGAGATTTTCATCCACCTTGAGAACCTTACCCTATACTCTACCAAGCTGCCGTTCATTTATAAAAAAATATTCTTTCATGACAGCTTCAGCTGTAGTTAGCATTGGATGATCTACACTTTTCATTAAAAGCCACCCATCGAACAAGTCATTAGTTATCATAATTTCAAAATTATTTGACTGAGCTTGTTTATCTGGAAATGATTCACTTACCTCCAATATTTGATCGATTGACTTATTACCCATTATATCAACACTTAGGAAATCCTTATCATTCATTATCAACACTTTATTTCAAGTCTCAATTATTTCAGTCTTCATTGGTATAAGTGTGTGATTCACTTCAACCATCTTAAAATCGTAAGTGTTTCTCTGCTCATCATGAACCGCCTTCCTATCATACTGCCAAGGCATTCCCAATAATAGATGACATACATCCATGGGTATCGCATCACACAACACTTCATCCTCATAATTACCAATATGAAATTTCACTCTACACTGTTCACTTGCCAAGATTTGATGATCTTTATGCATCCAAGTGACTTTGTATGGTGCTGGATGCACCGCCTTTTCCAACCCAGTTTTTCTACCATTTCTACAAAAATTATATTTTCCGTACTCCCTCTATCAGTCACAAATTTGCAACACTTACCTTTTTCCTTGCAAGTTGTCGTAAACAATGCTCTTCTTTGCATTGGATCATTCACCTCCTTTGCTGGTTGCAACAAGGTCCTCTTCAGCAGCAAAGCCTCCCATGTCTCAGGTAAATCCTCCGCTGTAAGTGTCTACTTTTTTTCTTCTTAACCTTGAACAACATGAGTACCTCTCTACCCTGAAGTATCATGCTCCGGGAATTCCCATGACTTATGTCCCAATTTTCCACAAGTATAACATTTAACCTAATAAGTTTTGCCTCTGCCTCTTCCTCTCAAGAAAGATCCTCTTACTCTTGTATCACCTTCTCTTGCTGATTTGATTTATTAGTTTCTTCCTTATGAAATGAAGACTTTCTAAACTAGATTTGATTTATTAGTTTCTTCCTTATGAAATGAAGACTTTCTAAACTCCTGTTCTTTCTCCTAAACCTCTACCATGACCTCTTCTTCCACCAATTCCAAGTGCCATTTCCAAAGAAATTTCTCAATGCAATTATCATGCTCTTTCCCTGACATCAAACTTCTAACAACCAGACAAACTTCAATTTCTTACCCTCAACCTCTCTCCCTCCCTCTCTCTTGGATCTGATACCAAAATTGATGCAAGATTCATGAGTAACACATCTAGACCTTTACATAATCTCTAGTTAACATTACTCTATAACTCACTTAGTTTCTTGCGATGGATTTAAGATCTTTTTGTAACTACAACACCTAGTGGCTGTACCAATGGACCCTCACAAAGGAATGTTACCGAAATTTCAGGGTTGAGGTTTCTTAATAAAATACATT
>LPNX011235100.1:306633-419612 GCA_001517045.1 Pseudotsuga menziesii
TTGTCTGGTGGCTCTCATGGCTTCCATTTCTGCACACAGATTTCGTAATTCCTCCATTATCTTTGCTTTTGCATATGGTCTACCTCAACCTATACCACAACCTCTTCTACCACCAATTCTAAGTGCCATTTCCAAATAAAGTTCTCACTCAACTTTCTCAATGCAATTATCCTACTCTTTTCTAGACATCAAACTTCTAACAGCCAGACAAACTTCAATTTCTTACCCTTAACCTCTCTCCTGGACTCTCTCTCAACTCTAATATCAAAATTAATACAGGAGTCAGGAGTAACACAACCATACCTTCACACAATCTCTAGTTAACCTTTCTCTATAACTCACTTAGTTTCTTGTAATGGATTTAAGAGTTTTCTGTAACTATAACACCAGGTGGCTATACCAATGGACACACACAAAAGGAACATTACCAGAATTTCAGGTTTGAGGTTTCTTAATAAACTGCATTTTTACAGGAATCGCGAAAGATTTAAAATAACAGTTTGTGACGGTCTCTATCTTTGTACCCAAGCAACCTCCAACATCCAGGCATAAGGGTTGTAACCAAAGTAGTTTATCATATATTCAATTTGCTACAGGAATGAAAATTTACTGTAGATTAGATCCTAGAAAATTTGTCTAAATCGTTCTGATTATGAAATCAATATAAAAAACATCTTCAATCTTTCTTTTAGATCACTGGGCAAGATTCCTACGATCTGGCCAGAATTGGATATAACATCAACCGGTTTATCTTTGAATGTAACCATTCAAGAGTGGTTAATATATTATGCTCTATTATGCATGAAGGTTAATTGTGGAAAGAAATGTCACCAGAGTTTTAAGGCTCTCTCTTCCCATGATATTTTACACACTTTTAATGGTTCCAAATCACACATTCACACAAAACCAAACCCTCTGCGATTTCTTTCAGAATCCAAAATACAAAAGAGCATGCTTACAAATTTATGTGCAATGAAAACCAATAGAATTAAGGTAGTTTTATATTTTCTTTCCAAAACACATTCTTAGGTTGCTCAAAGAACCCTCTTTCACACATCACACATCTGATTCACACAAAAACACACTATCCATTTCCATAAAGTAAAAACTTAATGAACTCTGGAGATACAGTTAGAGAATCTTCAACAAACAAAAATCTCTATTATCACCCATCCACACTGATCTAACTATTACAAGTAAAATATTTTTAAATATATAGAACAGATCTTTCGCTCATAGGTTCCTTAAAGAAAGGAACCAAGATCTATATTTAGAAATTCTATCCCTAATTAAACTCCAGCAGAATTCCAACAACTAATTCACTGTCATTTGTAGATTTACAATGCAAAATCAATTCAAACTCCTAATTTTTTTATCATTAGCATAAAAAACTGGAAATTTAGTTAAGGGATCCCACTCCCTTTAGTAAAAACTGATTTGACTTCCATGAAGCCACCTAGTTGAGTTGCTTGCCAAATGTTCGTGATGCCCCTGCATTAGACTCCCATGGAACAAAAATTTATGAGCTTCCGCTCATGGAACTTTCCACAACACTGTCACTTTCAATAAATTTGCAACATACATCCTAATAGAGCCTTTTACATGATGATTTTTCCATTGGATTAAATATTTAAAACACTTTCCGCACCTTGCTCCTTTTATCATCCTTTTGTCCAAAATCTCTTTAACTTGCAAACATTCTGCCACTGGAAACAACTTCAATCCCTGGACTGTTTCATTATAAAAATTCATTTTCAGGTTTTTGAGCAAGATTCTTTAATTCTGAATCTCAGTGTTGGGGAATACCTTTCTCAATTTCTTCCCTTGTACATAAGACAAGTATACTAAAAGGAACTATCTTTAGGATAATTTGATCATAACATTGTTCTTCCATGATTTCTTGCTTGCTGTTTTCAACAGGTTTTGAATACTCTTCATCCTAGACCTTTTCATCCACCTTGATAACTCTACCCTGTCTTGCGCCAAGTTGTTGTTCATTTATAAAAAAATATTCTTTCATGACAACTTCAGCTGTAGTTAACGTAGACTGATCTGCACTTTTCATTAAAATTCACTCATCTAACAAGTTATTAGTCATCATACTTTCAAAATCATTTGACTGAGCTTGTTTCTCTAGAAATGATTCACTTACCTCCAACATTTGATCAATTGAGTTATCACCCATTATTTGAACACTTATGAATTCCTTATCATTCATTATCAACACTTGATTTACAGTCTCAATTATTTCAATCTTCAATGGTATACGTGTTTGATTCACTTCACCCATCTTAAAAGCATAAGTGTTTCTCTGCCCATCATGAACTACCTTCTTATCATACTGCCAAAGCCTTCCCAATAATAGATGACAAACATCCATGGGTATCACATCACTCAACACTTCATCCTCATAATTACCAATCTTAAATTTCACTTTGAACTGTTCACTTACCAAGATTTGATTATCTTTATGCAACCAAGGGACTTGGTATGGTTTAGGATGCACCATCTTTTCCAAACCCAACTTTTCTACCATTTCTACAGAAATTAGATTGTCCATACTCCCACAATTAATCACAACTTTGCAACACTTACCTCTTTCCTTGCAAGTTGTCCTAAATAATTCTCTTCTCTACATCAGCTCATTCACCTCCTTTGTTGCTTTCAACAAGCTCCTCTTCAACAACAAATCGTCCCATGTTCCAGGTAAATCCTCTGCTATAGGTGTCTGCATTTTTTGTTCAACACTTTGAACAATATGAGTACCTCTCTGCCTTCGAGTATCACACTCTGGGCATTCCCATGACTTATGTCCCAATTTTGAATTTTCCACAAGTATAACATTTAAGTTGATAAGTTCCGCCTCTGCCTCTTCCTCTTAAGAAAGATCCTCTTCCTCTTGCATCATCTTCTCTTGATGTCTTCTCTTGCTGATTTGATTGATTAGATTTTTCCTTCTGAAATGAAGACTTTCCAGACTCCTGTTCTTTCTCTGTATAGACTGAAACTTTCCCTTTTCCTGAACTTCTCTTCCTATTCAACTTCTGCTCCACCTTTAAGGAACACTGATATGCCTCTTTCACTGTGCTTGGAGAGAAAAGGATTAGTTCATCTTGTATATCTAGTCTAAGACCATTGATAGACCTAGCTATCTTGTTTGGTCTATCCTGAACATAACCTTCCCTAATGTTCACCTTGTAGAACTCCTCAGTATACTCTTTAACAATTAGCAATTTCTATCTCAGAGTTTGCATTTGCCTATACAAAGAAAGTTGATAATCTTTTGGAAGAAACTTACCCCTGAGCTTTGCCACCATCCTATCCTAGATTTTGATTGGCTTCTTTTCCTTCTTCCTTCTTTCAAACTGCATACCATCCCACTATAATTTTTCATGAACTTTTAATTTTGTCATGGAAAATTTCACCTTCTTTTTCTATCGAACTTCTGCATAGTCAAAATTATTGTCCATGGTATTTATCCAATCCACCAGCTCTTCAGGGTTTAAGCTCCCATTGTAAGCGGCCACCTATGCCTTTGATGTTGAACTAACTTCCATTATTTATTATAGTAACTTGAAACCAAGGTCTTCTTCTGCTAAATTCTATTCTCTAGTTCCCCGGCATCACCTAATTCAGGATCCCTTTGTCTTGTGACTCTCATGGATTCCATTTCTGGACACAGATTTCAAAATCCCTCCATTATCTTTGCATTTTCATATGGTCTACCTCAACCTATACCACAACCTCTTCTGCCACCAATTCTAAGTGCCATTTCCAAATAAAGTTCTCACTCAACTTTCTCAATACAATTATCCTTCTCTTTTCCAGACATCAAACTTCTAACAACCAGACAAACTTCAATTTCTTACCCTCAACCTCTCTCCTGGCCTCTCTCTCAACTCTAATACCAAAATTAATACAGGATTCAGGAGTAACACAACCATACCTTCACACAATATGTAGTTAACCTTACTCTATAACTCACTTAGTTTCTTGTAATGGATTTAAGAATTTTCTGTAACTACAACACCAGATGGCTATACCAATGGACCCTCACAAAAGGAACATTACCAGAATTTCAGGTTTGAGGTTTCTTAATAAAACACATTTTTACATGAACCTTCATTGCTTTAAAATAACATCCTGTGATGGTCTCTATCTTTGTACCCAAACAACCTCCAATAGCTAGGCACAAGGATTGTAACAAAAGTAGTTTCTCGTATATTCAATTTTCTACAGAAATGAAAATTTCTTGTAGATTGGATACGGGAATATTTTTCTAAATCGTTCTGATTATGAAATCAATAAAAAAAACATCTTCTATCTTTCCTTTAGATCATTGGGCAAGATTCCTACGATCTGGTCACAGTTGGATATAACATCGATCGGTTTATCTTTGAATGTAACCATTCAAGAGTGGTTAATAGATTATGCTCTGTTCTACATGAAGGTTAAATGCGACAAGAAATTCTACCACAGAACTAAGGTTCTCTCTTCCCACGAGATTTTACACACATTTAATGGTTCCAAATCACACATTCACAAAAAACCAAACCCTCTTCAATTTTATTCAGAATCCACAATACAAAAGAACATGCTTACAAATTTATGTGCACTGGAAACCTATAGCTTCCACTTCGGCGCGGAGAAGAGGCCGAAGTGGAAGTTAGAGTTTCCAGACACTGCACTTCGGATGATGATGTTAGTAAGGAATTTGAAGCCCTCCTCCCTGACCCAGGATACCGTTGGGGCGGGTAGCCCTTTACATGAAATGAAATCACTGGATATAGCCTGCCACCAGAAATTCCTAACGAAAAATGTCCTGTTGGAAAGAGGAGAGGCTCACCAAGCCATTCTCCTCCAACTGGATGAGATTACAAGACATGTTGTAGCATTTTCTGTATGCTGTCTTACTTTCATTTCCAGTTTTATGAAAGATAGGAGTAGAATTATTCTCACAAACTCTGTCTGTAAATGGTTTAGTTTAGGTAGACTGTTTTAGACCTCTTCATTAGGAAGTTGGACCTGCTTTCCCTTTATCTCTTGTTTTGTGGCAATAGAAGGATCTACTTTAGTTTACAAAAAAAAGGTTAATTTTAATGTTATTAAGTAATTTTAATTTTATATTAATTAGTTAATTTAATTTATTTAGTGAGGTTAGGAAGCCATGATCTACTAATGGTCAATTCGTCGTCCCTATTCAAGCAGTTGGGGTTTTAAACTATTTTGATTGCCTCCATGATTCTTCTTCTGGACCAATTATCAACCTAGGCTAGCACCTTCATATCTTCTATTTTTATCGGGTGCTTTGTGTCGTGGGAGTGTTCCACTAATGAAAATTTATGAGTTCTATCTAGATGGATATAAAAATGGTGTTTTTTAACCTTAGTTCGAATATATCTTCCTATTTTTTCGATGTAGGCTTTCCTGCATTCACAAGAAATGTGGTAAACCCCCTTTTTTAGGCTCGGGTCTACACGGTATTTCGTTGACCTCAAGATATTTTTGATGTTATTTGAAGGTAGAAAAATAGACTCAATGTTTTTAGCTATTTTGTCTGTGATCCCTTGTATGTAAGGAATAAATGCCTTGTGATTTCCCACCTTCCTCTCTTTAGAAGAATCCTTAGGTCTATTTTGGTGGGCTTCTATTTTGGCAAAGGCTTTGTTGATTTGAGCTAGGCTATATCCATTTCTTAATAAGACATTACGCAAGTGTTCTTTCTCAGATTCTATTTGGTATTTATCAAAAATCCTTAAGGCCCTGGTGATCAGTGTGTTTAGAACTCCCATTTTCTGGTTCGGGTGATGGTAAGAGAGGGATTGAAGGTATTGCTTGGTGTGGGTTTTCTTTCTATAGACTTTGTGGGCTATGCTCCCATATTGTTTTTTGATAAGTAATGTATCAAGAAATGGACGAGAATTATTTTCTTCAAACTCTGTTGTGAATTTAATGGAGTCAGATTGTTTGTTGAGAAGATCCACAAATTTATCCAACTCTTCTTTCCCATGGGCCCATGTTAAAAATGTATCATCTACAAACCTAGACCACCATTATGGTTTCATATCGGTAGAGTTCAAAGATTTTTGCCCGAAGTTCTCCATGAACAAGTTAGCTATAATTGGTTAAAGGGGAGAACCCATGGTCACCCCACAAGTATGTTCATAAAGATCTCCCCAAAAGCTAAAAAATGTGGATTTAAGACATAATCCTACTAGCTTGGTTGTTTCCTAATCAGTTAGGTCTTCTATGACTTTGATAGACTCATTAATGGGAATCATTGCGAAGAGGGATATGATATCCAAGATGAGGAATAACTATATACCCTTTACTCAAGACCAGAGTTGCAATGAAAAAACTGTTCTATTAAGGTACTTGAATTGCATTTTAGTGTAGCCACAATCAACTTCAAACACAACTTGAAAATGAATTGCTTAGCAATTTACGAAAATGAATTATGATGAAGAAATTGATAGATATACCTAATAATGTAGATGGTTTGGAAGAGATATCAATATATTTTGGTCCATGCAATAATGGGCCACTAAAATTTGTATGCCAAGGTCATCTTTCATGCCTTTCCTTGCAAAAATTCCAGAATATGTTGTCCCTGAGGAGAATTATCTATACAAGCATCACATAACTAAAACCATGCATCAAGTCTCTATTTAATGATCAATAATAATTTGCTTACAACAACACCATAGAAAAATAGAAGTTCTAACACTAGCAACATCCCTAAGCGTGTTATGATCGATACCAAAGGAAATATATGTAGACTAGTCTATCAATCTGGTAGATTTACCCATGTTTAAAAATGATTTTATTTTGAAGTTGGAATTAGTTTCTCGTGTACAATCCATTTCTTGTTTCTCATGGATTTGTTACCTTTCGTTTCAAATCATGTTCTTGTGATACATTTTTCTTTTTATATATATATTTTTAAAACTACTTAGACTCGTCGCATTTTCGACGACGTAAATCCTATATTCGACGATGATTCCATACCACCGACGACAACATCGTTGGATTTTTGTGTAGCCTTTTGTCGGTACTCTATTAGATTTTCGACGGCATACGTGTCAGTTAACCAACAGTTGGGAGGATTATGGTGTCATTTAATCGACTTCTTAATCTAGCCAAATTGTCTAGTTAACCGACACTTGTGCCGTCAGAAATCTGACACCGTGGTTGGATTAAAAAGTTGGTTAACCGACACTTTGGGTGGAATAAGGGTCGATTAACCGACACTTTTACCATCACATTTTTTATGATAGTCCTGGAAATTAAAGTCGGCTAATCGATGATATATTTGTTGGAGATTCGACGAAATATCGTTGCATTTACTTGTCGGTCATGCGATTAACTGTTGTCATATTTACGATCTACTGTTAGGGTCGTCAAATATACGACACAATTCTACTGATGTTTAATAATAGTCCACCTTGTCGGATGTTAGACAGAGTCTTGTTGAAATTCAGACAAATATGTCGTTGAATTTTGGGTTCAAATTTACTTGTGCATAACACTTTAACTTTCTCTCTCTCAAAGTATGACTTGTGACAACTTGTCCTTATAGTGACAAGAGTTAACACAATATGTTTGAGTATAAGGCATATCCAAACTAGATCTATCTAGCATTACTATTTCTCTTTAATTATTGTTCGTTAGTTAAAGTTGGCAGAATTTTCTTATAGTTTACGTTCAGTACATTGGCATTGATAACTCATCTCAAGGACCAACTTTAATGCAGTGATCAGTGGAGTGTTAAAGTTGAAAGAGATGAAAATTATGTTTGAATTTATTAAAAACAATACTTTTATGGATCTAGCTTTGTTATTTACTTTTGCTTATACATTGATGATAAAAATACATGTGACAATATACCTTGAAATGGAGAAAATATTAAAGTCATTCGTCTTGTTGGTTTTATGGGTAAAAGGGTTTGTTTCTCCACCTTTATGGTACACCTTGGTCTTGTGGGTATGGGGGTTTCCTTACCATCTTGTTGTGACCCCTTTGGTTGACTTATGGTCCTTTATCTTCTTCTTGGTCCTAGTGCCCTTATTGTGTGTGGTACCTTGCCCACCTTTGGTATGACGACTTAACCTTATTTCTTTTATTGTTTGATTGTTACGAGACCACATGACCTTTGGTACCCTACTCTAAGTGTACTCAACTTTATTTTATGTTTTATTGTGGTAACCACCCTAAAACCTAGGATTGCATAAGTGGCCATTCTAGAAGACTTTCCAAGTTTATATATTATGTCCATAACTTCACTCTTGGAGTATCTTGGAATGAAAGAAGTATATATATGATATTTGCTAGACACAACATAGGGTTATTGTTGCTGTAAAGTTGATTACAATTAAAGTAGGGTACCAAAGGTCATATGGTACCTCTTCTAGGGTTGTTAGACTGGTGTCGTGAAACGTGAACCGTGATCTCCAACTAGTGAGTTGCAAATGTGAAATGTGAAGCTAAATCATCGACACACACACACACACACACACTCTCTCTCCCTCTCCCAAGTTATGTATTCTGTCAACTTATCCTTATAGTGAAAAGATATGACTAAAAATGTCTAAGGAAGATCCAAACCAGATCTATCTAGCATTACTATTGTTCTTTAATCAATGTTCATTATTTAAACTTGGCGGAATTTTTTACAGTTTATGTTTTGTACATCTCAATTGATAACTCATCTTAAGGACCAACTTTAATGCAGTGACCAGTGGAGTGTTAAAGTTGAAAGAGATGAAAATTATGTTTGAATTTATTATAGAAGTACTTTTCAAGATTTAGCCATTAGAGGAAATTTCAACTCAAAATGGGCCTTTTAACTTTTATTCAAATTCCATGTCATCATGTGTTAGCCAATGAAATTTCTTTAAGTTTGAAATACCGTATAGGTCTTAAACACTTTTTTAATATAAATTTGGGGATAGGTATCATAAAAAAAAACTACTTTTTTTGTTTGTATTTTTGACATATCTCCCCGTGTTTTTACTCAAATTTCGATCGGGAGAGCTCGTTGGATGCGGAATTAAATTATGCATCCAACGAGTACCCACTCGGCACATGTTTTATAGACTCCGCTACCCCAAAAACAAGAAATGCCTGAAAAAATGGAATGATGACATCATCATTCTGTTTTTTCAGGTATTTCTTGTTTTTGGGGTAGCGGGGTCCATCAAAAGTATGTCGAGTGGGTACTCGTTGGATGCGGAATTTAATTCCTCATCCAACGAGCTCTTCCGATCGAAATTTGAGTAAATGCACAGGGAGATATGTCAAAAATACAAACAAAAAAGTAGTTTTTTTCTTTTCTTCCTCCAAAATTAATAAATATTATTTTATTATTTTATTAATTCATTTTAGGAGGCCCATTTTGAGTTGAAATTTTCTCTAATAGTTTGTTATTTACTTCTGTTTATACAGTGATGATAAAAATATATGTGACAATATACCTTGAGAGAGAGAAAAGATTAAAGTCATTGGTCTTGTTGGTCTCATGGGTAAAAGGGGTTGTTTCTCCACCTTTACGGTACACCTTGGTCTTGTGGGTATGGCATTTTCCTTACCATCTTGTTGTGATCCCTTTGGTTGACTTATGGTCCTTCATCTTCTACTTGGTCCTAACGCCCTTTTGTGTGTGGTACCTTGAAAACCTTTGGTATGATGACTTAATCTTATTATTTTTATTGTTTTATTGTTATATGACCACATGACCTATGGTACCCTACTCTAAGTGTACTCAAATTTATTTTATGTTTTATTATGGTACCTCTTCTAGGGCTACTAGACTTGTGTTGTGAAATGTGAACCATGGTCTCTAACCCATGAGCTCCAACCATGAAATGTGAACCTAAGCCATCAACACTCTAAATCTCTCTCTCTATCAAGGTATGTCTTCTGACATCTTGTCCTTACAGTGACAAGGGATGACTCAAATGTATGAGTATAAGAAAGATCCAAACCAAATCTATCTAGCATTACTATTGTTCATTAGTTAAACTTCATTGTAATTTTTTTACTGTTTAGGTTGTGTACATTGGAATTGATAATGCATCTCAAGGACCAACTTTAACGCAGTGACCAGTGGAGTGTTAAAGTTGAAAGAGATGAAAATTATGTTTGAATTTTTACAACGCCCTTATTGTGTGTGAAACCTTGACTTCCTTTGGTATGATGACTTAACCTTATTACTTTTATTGTTTTATTGTAATGTCACCACATGACCTTTGGTACCCTACCCTAAGTGTACTCAACTTTATTTTATGTTTATTATGGTAACCACCCTAAAACCTAGGGTTTCCTAAGTGACCATTCTAGAATACTTGCCAAGTTTATATATTATGTTCGTAACTTCACTCTTGGAGTATCTTGGCATGGAATAAGTATAGATCTTATATTTGTTGGATGCAAAAGGTTATTGTTGTTGTAAAGTTGATTGAATTGGAATTGATAACTCATCTCAAGGACCAACTTTAACGCAATGACCAGTGGAGTGTTAAAGTTGAAAGAGATGAAAATTATATTTGAATTTAATACAACAGTACTATTTTGGATCTAGCTTTGTATTAGAGTCATAAACTATTCTTTAGGTACTAGGTTCCACATTTTTCACCTAACCATTAATAGAAAACAATAACCATAAACCTCACTATTGATTCAAGAAACACTTCATGAGAAATACATGGGTGAGATGTAATCTTGAATGATATTTCCCATGGTGCAAGTAGAACCAAACATGTATTTGTCAAATATGTCTTTCTCGAGCGAGGAGAGTTTAGTAATACAAGATGAAAGTGAGACATCCAGAAGGTCTACCGTACATGTATATCAACTAGATGTCAAAAGTTTAGAAGAAAATTCCAAAAATGCATGCAAATTTTTCTCGTTGAAGGGGGGTCATGTTCTTATTATGATGAGACCATAGGCGACATCAAGGTTCCCTTGAGGTACAAAAATATAGTGAAAAAATGGGTACCCAAGGATCTTACTCAACTAAACACAGATTTTTGTGTGAATAAGAAGATATATCAAATTGCACCATCATCATTACATGTTTTGGGTTGTTTTGCATGGATGGCATAATGGTATGTTACGACAGTTGTATTGAATTGATGGAGTATGTTGCACCATATTACAACTACAAAGATTGGATGCGAATGGTCCAATATACAAGAAGTATGTGCAGATACAGATTGCATGCAAATTATTTACAACTGAAAGACATGGATCAAAATAAATGAGCGATGTTGTACATTGACGGAAGGCCAAAAGCTGCAAGGAATATTGTAGGGTTTATAAATAGTACACGACTAGGGTCTACACTCAAGCAACCCAATTGCATATTTGAGGGGGGTGAAGGAAACCGTGTTTTGTGTGTGCCATTAAATCAATATATGCAAGGGAGGAGTTTCTTATAAATTACAGTTTGAATCGAATAGATACACATGTGGTCACTATGGGAGTGGTACATCTAACAATTTACACAACCATTAATTACTGAATCTAATATATTATGTATTTTTTGGTAGTCTATTGTTCTAATTTCGTTAAAATTTCCTATATTTAAGATGCAGGGTAGAGATTGGGGCATCTCCCCAGCAGCTGATTAGAGGAGTACACCATCCTCGATGAAACAAGTATACATCATTGTAGTTGTACAAATATAATATGAACACAATGTTTATTTGTTATGTTTTTTCATGAGTATAATTGTTTCGTTTAGATAATGGTATACATCTGTTTGTTGCAGGGTGTTGATCGATGTAGCTCCCTACCACTAGTAGATCAAACAGTACCTGTCTCAAGGCAACATGTATACCTCATTGTTATTTTAGTACTATAATATGCGCAATATATTTTTATTATTATTTATTTTCATCAGTATATCGGTTTCATTTATATAATGAATTATGTGTTTTTCATCACAGACAAGTGATCGGGGCATCTCCCCTATAGTATATTAGAGGATTAGAAAATTCTCGATGCAACATGTATTCCTCATTGTAATTTTATTACTATAATATGCACAATATGTTTTATTATTATTTATTGTTCATGAGTATATTGGGTTCATTTCGATATTGAATTATGTATTTTTTATCATAGGAAAGTGATTAGGTTTTTGTCGTGAGTACACTACTTTCTTTTCGATAATGTTTTATACAATTAATTGTTGCAGAGAAGTGATCGGAGAAAGTCCCCAACTGTTGATTAGATGAGTACACGCTCCTTGAGTAAGCATGTATAACTATTTCTAATTGCACAAATATAATATGACCAATATGTTTTTTATGTTAGGTATTTTTCTTGTGTATATTGCTTTCATTATGATAATGTTTTCTACATTTTTGTTGTAGGGTGATGATCAGAGCAAGGCCCCAGTTGTGGATTAGACGACGCCATCGTTGAGAAATCAAGTATATGTAATTGTAATTTTTGAAATCAAACATGAACAATATGTTATTTCATTATGTTGTTTTCTTCTATATATTTCTTTCATTTTAGTAATGGTTTATATATTTTTGTTGTAGGCTATTGATTCAACATTTGATCTAGCATCAGATAAATCAATTGATATTTATGTGGATGAGATCATACGTGATGTTGACATTGGATCTTCTCTAGACCCAATTACAATGCTAGAGAAGACCTTAAATTGTTTTAAAGAGGATATCCTTCATCTTCTATTCATTCAACCACAAACAAACGAGATTAAATAAAAGATTGATGTTTTGGTGAAGATATCTAAGGCCTTGAAAGTAAGTTGTAGGATCTTGAATTAGAAGATAAATTCATTTATGATTTTATAGTTTGTACTTGTATATGATCGTGAACTAACAATTTGTTTGTATCTACAATATTTTTGCTCCCACACACTTGTGGTGAGGGCAGTGTTCGTATTAGTGATGCTCGTGGAGAGTTGTCACATGAGCATATGACTCTACCTGCATCACATGTGTCATGTTGTCGTCTGAACAATCAACGTCACACTCCACGACACCTCTGATTCCATATGTGAGTGTACCCGCTAGTGGTCGGCGCACGCCAGATGGTACAAAACAAGGGGTTGATGCAGAGATTAGCAATGATAATGCTAAAGGAACATTTCCTAGATCTTCTCGTGTCATTAACACAGGTACACTGGAGACAACATTTTTGGTGGACGAAAATCTTGTTCCCATAAATATAGAGAAGATCCCAAGTATTTATACATTGTTTAATTTATTGTTTATAATTTGATTGTAATATTATAAAAAGACATTTTTTTACAACTAATGATGACATGGTCATCTTGCATGCGATGATGTTTTTATAAACATCTAAATGATCTCTCATTGGAGACCTTTGGTCCCACCATCCGCACAAGGTGGGATAAACAAACAAAAAATTTAAAAGATGAGCTAACTAATCACTTGGTTGGCATGTTTGGCAGCGAGACCTTCAATAGAGTGGAGGTCCTAAAGAAATATTGCCAACATATGAATATTGTGAGGGACTAATTTAGGGTTCATCTAGAAAGGAACCCTAGGTATGAGCACCCTCAAGTTATTCCAGCATGAGAGTGGAAATACCTAATAGAAGATAGAAAGGGGAGGGCTTTGAGAAAATAAGGAAATCTACGGCCGGGCACAAGAAGGTATTTCAACATTTTCATAGGCTTCCAGACACATCAAATGCCAGATAAGAAAAAATAGGACAACGCAATCTTGGGCTTGGTGGTTATTCCAATTTGGCGGCTCAAATTGTAAGTATGAAAAAAACAATATTACATCCAAAAATAAATTACAACGTATTTTTCATTTTATTGAAATTTAAAAGGTAATTTCATGGCATTTATGCAAATATGCAAGTCGATTGATTCAATGAAGTTCCCATAGAGGAAGACTTGAAGCTTGGCTTCCAACACGGATTTGGAGCTGTTGTTGAACGCCGAGAAAGCTTATTTGGGAAAGCACAGTCTTTTGGTGATCCATCTTGCACCCATGTATATAAAATCAATGAAGCTTATTTGAGAATGATTACTTGTGTAGTCTATTCGTTATAATTACTTGCAATAAAATATTGACTCAATTTCGAGTAGGAAATCAACAATCCACCTAATGTCGAGGATGAAAAACAACCTATCGAAGGTTGTGCTTCAAATCCGGGTAATGAATGAATTCATATGCTACAATTTAAAATTTTGCATTGCAAATGGTGAATATTAATTTTAATTTTTCATTTTTCAACTGCAGAGAATGTAGAGGCTCATACTATACAAGATGAGCCTATACAGTTAGACAAAGTACATGATGTGGCCACATCAAGTAAAAAATACCTTTTTGATATTTAAAAAAAAACTTGTCATTATAATATCATAATATATCAATTTAACATTTTTACATTATTGCAGCAAATCTAGACCCCTTGCAACAACATCCATGGCGTGAGTACTCTACTAGGCATACGATACGATAAGTTGTAGATGCGATGAGAACTGAACGACAAGTTGTAGAAGATGAATTGCTTGCTGATTTTGTAAAAAGAAAAAACCCTAGAAAGAAGTGACTTAATAAACACTATCTATACTTATTTTTTATAATAAATTAAATCCACATTTTGCATATAAATTTTATATTTTTTTCTTGCACATGCATTGGGTATGGGGAATTGAGAGTGATGTGAGGGGTTGGGGGGCGGGTGGGCGGGGGAGGCATAAGAGATTATTCCTTCACTTGGTTGGGCCTGTTTAATACAAAATAATTTATTGGAGTCATTTAATCTTGGAGCAAACCTCCCTCGATCAAACAGATCAACATCAAAGTCAATGTTGACTTCGTTGCTGCTCCGAATCAAGGGAGGTTTGCTATAATATTAGATGGCTCCAATAAATTATTCTCAAAACCAAGAGGAGATTATTCATGAGGGTTAGTTTGTTAGATTAATTTTTTAGTTTATTCTCATCGAGTAAATCCATGCTTGAATCCAGGATAATGAGGGGCTAGTCCAAAAAGAAGGCTCAGAAGGTGACGTGAAGCATTGTAAAGGTATGTTGGCATTCTCATAAAAATGCATCTCAAGCTATTAAATAATGGTACAAATTTGGATTATATTGATCTTGTATATATTTATGGATGTTGAATGATTTGGAACTACATGTAATAGACAAATTTAACAATGGATGAGTTGTGATGATGGGACGTATGTTTTTTGTTTTTTGTACTAGGGGAATCGCCAATAGGGGACTGGGATGGTACTCACGTGACACGGGGTCTAGGGATCCAATCCTTTTACCACTATACCCTTATCTGCACCCACATGACCCAAATGCACGGGGCGGGGGTAAGAGGAGGTTATTTGAACTCGTGACCTCCATTTACAACATGTCCTTCATATCAAGTGAATCGTCGGTTGAGCTACACCCCTGCAGCCGATGAGGGGAGGTATGTTGTTTCCAATTTCATTCCATATTATGTTCATGTTATGTATTTCATGACATATTATGTATTTTAGTCCAGATTATGTTCATGTTGCTCTGAATTTCACAACTCATGTACAGTTCCATGCCCATGAAAGTAGAAGTGTTTTTCCCCAAAATCAAATATGTAGTAGGCATAGACTGTTTGAGACCAGTCTATAAGGGTAGTCATCCAAAATGTACCAATTCTTACTGCTTGAAAACCTCAAAGATGTTGTAAAATATTTTTTTGTTTATGGTTATGTTAAGATGTCAATTCTAAATTCTTGAAATGCAACAAAAATATACATAACATGAAGACAATCGGTAAATAGTTTGTGAAAATATAATATTGCTTTAAGCTGGCGTTTTCTTTCTTTTTTTCTCTACTCAATGTAACACATGCTTAAACATCTCATAATGAAAGAATTATTGAACAATATTAACCAACTATAGGAATAGAATGTTTATAACCGATATGCTTATTTCAAGAAAACTGTCAAATATGTGGGTGAACCAATGATGCATTTGGAATCCATTGCATCATCGTTGGTAAGAATGCGGTTTTTGTTAGTGGAACTTCACTTATTAAACAATATATAGGAGTGCACTAGATTTTGTTTGATGCAAATTATGGCGTGGTTTTCGATTTGATCTATCTTCTAGAGATCCACTGTAAGTATGTTTTGAAGCTGGTGACAACTCAACCAAAAACCTCTATCCTAAAATATTGTACTTGCAAGTATGTGCAACAATCAAAGTGAAGGCTTCTGTGGTTATTTTCATATCATCTGGACGTGCTGCAAGGTACACAAAATATTAAATGATATGGTTGATAACTATGGAGATTTGCTGCAAGTTGGATGTATTCTAGCATTCTAATCCTTGCTTTGTGTGTTAAAATAAATCTTGAATTTATAATTTATAATTTCTTGTTTTTTGTTTATTTCAGGTTGGTAGCAAAATATAGACCAACTATGCCAGTTTTAGCCGTTGTTATTCAACGGTTGACTACTAACTGGTTAAAATGGATTTTTACAGGTGCATTTCAAGTATAGTTTAATAACTTCCATTGAAATATCAAGAATTTGTGATAAACTCTAAACTCATGGAGAATGAGGATGTAAGCATGGTATTTGGGTGCTAAGACACTAACAAAATTATGTATATCTCCTGTAATATCCCAAATACTGATATTCTCTAATGTTCTATGATAGTGCTAACTTGCACACTCAATCTCATAGAAAGTTGTAAAATAATTGTGCATGCAAAAATGCCCTAAAATATATCTGAATTAGGGTTAGGGTTTGCAGAGAGAAATTAACACTTACCATTGATATTCTGGCTGATAATGACTCCAGAGATAGTTACATGCATAAGGATCCGAATGGGTGGTCTAGTAATGCTATTTTCCTCCAATGTTACCGCCCCGCAGTACCGTAAAAACCCTCCAGATTGAAGGTGACATTTTTGTAGGAGGAGAGGTCTGTTCGGGCTGAAACTTTCTAAGCTTGTCTGTCCACTGATGCCGGAGAGATGGCCTGGCACATGCAGAGGTTTGGCTACCTCTAAGTGCCCTAGCTAATTGATTGGCAGTTATGCTGCTCACGCCCCCCAACTGATCTGTTTGGATGATATCTACTCTAGGTGAGCAAAATGATGGCTGATAATAACTGCATACCATAGAATAGGCCTGCTAAGAAAGAGGAAGTTGACATGTGGAGGAATGACTGGGTTTTGTGGTCCCATTGAATCCTTATGTGTTTTCCCAACTACTTCCGACTGCAAAATGTGGATCTGCTAATAACCCTTCGGAATGTGCTGGATCTCCGAATACTGTAGTATATGGTGGATGCAATGGATAAACCTGGATGATCTATCCCAATAAGAGACTAGGGAAGATATCTCAATGTCGAACCCTCGTTAGCTGAAGACACCATCTCCAACCCCAATTGTCGTCGCTGCACGCTGTGCTGTTACTCGAAACTCCAAAATCAATTAACAATAACAATAGATATTCTCTTTGGTCTAATAACCCTTCTTAAATAGATAGCATGTACTTTTAGGGTTTGCATGTCACTTTTAGGGTTTATGCTTCACTTTTGCATGCATGCAATTCTATTTTCATGTTGACTTTAACACTAAAATAAGGCCTGCATGCTCCGCATGCTTTATGATATGAACTCTTATGGCCTTCTTACTACACTAATGACTTAATAATACTGAATTGATGTACCTTTCTGCTCCTAGTGCTATTAGTCCTCAATTATTCCCTTTTTATAAAACCGGAACATTACATCTCCTTCCCTAACCTAGTTGAATGTAGGTGGGGAAATTCCTTTGAAAGTGTAAACTCAGAAGACTGTAATGGGATGCTTCCGTCTCTTAACGAGTTCTTAATAGAGAAGAAGGTTTATATTTCATAGGATTCATCTTGTTACAAAAATATACATATTACAAACACCAGTAACTAGATAAAATATGCTTTATAATCCTTGATTTGATTGACATTTTTCTTTTTTCTGTTGTATGTGATGAGAACACTTTCAGACACTTTTTGTTGCTACCATCCAACCAATGCTTACTTACTAGTCACTCTTGAGTCTCATTTTTGGCACTATCTTCTTCACACACTTACCTTTGGTTGGTTTTTTCTTTAGATGGAAAAATAGTTTCCTTTTGGGTTTTTGAATGGAGGTATTTTATAAAATTATGACACAACAACTCTCCCCTTGAAATGTGTTTCCGTTGATTGTTTCAATGAGGGTTGTGCTTAGTCTTCTTTCCAAACTATACCTTGGACAAGTTGAATTGAGCATACTACTCCAATATTATAAGTGATTTTTGTTGTACACATAACATGATTTCCATGTGCAAAGTGGTGTCTCCCTTTTAACGAAAATCATGGGCATGGAAATCCCTACATTTACATCATTAGGGAAAGTACACACCCTTTCCACGATCAATGATGGTGTTGAGTGGTAAAAAATGGGGCCATGACAAGGAGGATGCCCTAGGCCTCTTGACATTTCGTAGATGAAAGAAATATGAATTTTGTAAAAATAGAGGGTAAAACTTGAAAGTAGACTTACATTGATCCTTGCTGTTGCAAAATGGGAAAAATAAAAAACCATGATCTAAGATCCTAGACTGGTTGTGAAGATTTGCATTTTAAATACTAATAACGCCTCTCTCTCTCTCTCTCTCTCTCTCTCTCTCNTTACAAGGTATATTACAACTACACGACTAATATAATCCATTATGAAGCATTAGCAAGACATAAATATGGCCTTTGGTAGATAATAAAATATGTATACCCCTTGGGAGGTAAATCATAACAATCATACTTTCTAATGTTGTTTTTTTGTTTATTAGTAGTGATAAGAGTCTTACATTATTTTCTTAAAAAATAATCTATTTTTTTGGGTTATATTTTATGTTAATATCTGGAAATGTTTGCAATGATGATTTTAGCTTTCAACATTCAAGAGAAGTTTCTTGTTAGTGTTGCAATTGAATGTTGTTTGTTTGAAATTGTTCATATTCATTTTTCTTTGAAATTTGTTTGGTCTATTACCTGGTGGTCTTTTGGAAGCTGGGAAAAAATTGCGGATGCTTTGATTTTTATTAAAGCATTTAATATCTTCCATATTGCACTGGGATAAAGTATAAACTATGGTGTTTATGTCTTTAAGGTGTGTTGTGTATGGACAAAAAATTGGGTCTTTTGCAAAGTTGAGAATTTATCATAATTGGAATTGAATGTAGAAGGTTTAAATAATATGAAAATGAGTTTGGATGATGTCTCAAGCATTGAACATCTACAAAGTGAATATCAATACTTTTGTGAATCTTGTAAATATTGAGTTAGATGCAACACATTATATAAAGTTCCATACCATTCCCCTTATCATTTCCAACTTAAATGATCTGTTTCCTCCCTAGAGTGCATTTTCTAGTTCTATTTTGAAAACTATTTTTGATGACATGCGAAGAAAAATGGAGGTATCTATGATGCTTAGATAGTAGTTTTGAGCAATATTTTTCTTTTCCAACTAATAATTGATGCAAGTTTCTAACAATATTTTTTCTAAGCATACTACAATAAAGAATACTATCATGGAGGATACTACAATAAAGAATGCTATCATAGATGAGGTTGCTTCAAAATTCAGCTTTCCAAGAATTTTGATTATGGGACAAAGATTGAGTGAGATTCAAGAGCTTAAATTATTATATATATGATTTGAATACTCTATGGGATGGGATGGGAGGTAATTTCAATTGCATATCCTTTTATTTCATGGACACCTAGGATGAAGAGGTAAGTATTTTAGAATTTGTTTGACAACATCGAAAAATTGATTTTAAAAGTGTTCAAAGTAGGGTTGGCTTGGGATTTATACTATTATTATAATGACGATGATGACAATAAAATGACGATGATGATAACAAACACTTATGCCGTCAGTTAACTGACAATATGGGTGGATTAACTGATTATTTGGGAGGATTAAGGTGTCAATTAACTGACACTTATGTCGTCACATTTCCGACGGTAATCTTGGAAATTAAAGTTGGTTAATTAATCATCTGTGTGTTAGATATTTGACAGGCATCGTTGGATTTACTTGTCGGTCATACAACTAATTGTTGTCGTATTTACGGTGTATTGTTGGGATCATCGAATATTCGACACAATTCTACCGATGTTTAAAAATAGTCCACCTTTTCGGATGTTAGATGGAGTCTTGTCGAAATTCAGACAAATATGTCGTCGAATTTTGGTTTCAAATTTACTTGTGTCCATTTGACTTAACCCTCAAAATAGAGAATCATACTCATGGCTTGGAAGTGTTGCAGACAATCCCACTAATCAAATCATTTCTTAAGTAGTCTCGATTTCCCTAACTGTTCTAGAAACATTGCTTTCTAGCATTGGCCCTCCATTATCATGTAAAAGATGAATCTCATCAATGATCAAAAGCTCATAGTTTGGAAGTATTTTAGACAATCCCACCAATCAATTCATTTCTTGAGTTGTATCGATTTACCTAACCTTTCTAGAATCAATGCTTTCCAACACTAGTCCTCCATTATCATGTAAAAGATGAATTTTATCAATCATCAAAAGATTCACAAGTTGGGTATATGTCATGTCCTCGGACTTTCTAATAACAATATCCCATTTTAGGAGTTGCGACAATTATTTGGGTTAACTCTATATGCTAGTGAGACACTGATTGATTTGGTGTAAGTTTTTTAACCTATAGTCCATAAGACCGTAGCTGGTTAGACAAGTTCCCAACCATCTCTGCAACAAATTCTTTTATAGATGCAACATAACAAATTTAAACTTGCTCAAATCAACAACAATATATTGAAGTAAAGTGAACATGACAAAATTAGTCTGCTTAGCACTTGCAGGTGCACACAATAACAAATTGTCAGGCGTAAATAAGGCAATTTTGTATTTTTTTATGCACTATGTTTAGTGCTTCATCCTAGAAAATGCAGGATGTGCCCATTCATTTTTAATGTTTATGAATTAAAAATGTTCACTTAGAATTTAGTTTTACTTTGATTTGGTTTTGGTATTATGACAAGGGTAATGAAAAATCGGTATCTAATATCTTTTATAAATTCGAAAGGATTTATTTAATTTCAATGGTTTATTTTGATGATCTGTATTATTTATGGTTAAAAAATTAATGATGTTTATGTAGACATTATGTATATAGAAATGTGACGATGAAGGTATACATGTATGCTATGTGCAATTGGTATCCAATGGTAAGAAATGATCTTTTTTTGATTGCTATGATTGTTATGTTTATATGAGAATGCATGTTAAGGTGTTATGAAATAATGTTTATCTATAAAAATGTGTGTGAACGCATACATTTTTGCTAGGTGCAATTGGTATCTAACGATGATAATGCAAGTTATGATGTTTATTTGATTGTTATGCTTATATGAGAATGTGTGTTATGATGTTATGAATCTATGATGTTTATCTGATTCATACACATCTACTAGATTAGTGAAATATGTATGACATTTAATCTAAATCAAAATATTTCATTTCAATTTTTTTTTAAAAGAGTAATAATATAGTTTAATTTTGTTAGGAGTAAATCTTAAGAACTTATAACAAAGAAACCTCCCATTACAACCACTTTCTGGTAGTTTTTTGTGTGATCTTTTACACATGGATTTGTAGTTTCCTCCAACAAACATGTTCAAGTCTCGCACCTAACTTAACCCTAAAAATAGGGAAACGTCCTCATAGCTTGGAAGTGTCGTAAATAGTCCCACCAATAGAATGATTTCTTGAAAAGTCTTTATTTCCCTAATCGTCCTAGACACAATGCTTTCTAGCATTGGTCCTCTATTATCATGTAAATGATGAATATAATCAATGATCAAAAGATTGAAGTTTGAGAGTGTTGATGTCAATCCCACCAATAGAATCATTTTTTGAGTAGTCTCAATTCCCTAACTGTCCTAGAAATAATGCTTTCCAACACTGGTCCTCCATTAGCATGTATAAGATGAATCTCACCAATGGTCAAAAGCTCATAGTTTGGAAGTGTTGTAGGCAGTCCCACTAATCCAATTATTTCTTGACTAGTATTGATTTACCTAACCATCCTATAAAAAATTCTTTCCAACACTGGCCCTCCATTATCATTTAAAAGATGAATCCCATCAATGATCAAAAGATTCACAAGTTGGGTATATGCCATATTCCTAGACTTTCTGGGAATAATATCCATTTTTAGGAGTGGTAACGATTATCTAGGTTAACTCTATATGTTGGTGAGACATTATTTGGTCTATTGTAGTCTCTTTAACACATAGTCCATAAGAGTGCAGTTGGTTAGACAAGTTCCCAACCATCTCTTTAACCAATGCTTTCGTAGGTGTAACATAAAATACTTTGAACTTTCTCAAATCAACAACAATTTGTAGACGTATGGTTAACATGGCAACATTAGTTTTCCCAGCACTTGTGGGTGCACACAAGAGAAAATTCTAAAGCATAAATAGGAAATTTTTGAATAATTTTCTTTGCACTCTATTTAGTTGCTTCATCCCAAAAAATGCAAGTTGTGCCCATTATTTTTTAATGTTTATGAATCAATAATGTTAACTTTGAAAAATGGTTTTACTTTGTTTTGGATTTGGTATTATGACATGGGTAGTGACAAACTGGTATATCCAATATCTTTTATAAGTTTGAAAGGATTTATTGAGTTTCAATGGTTTATTTTGATGTTTTATTATTATTTATGGTTCAAAAAGTAATGACTATTATGTAGACATTATGTATATAGACATTGTGTATATAGAAATGTGACGATGAATGGATACACGTATGCTATATGTAATCGATATCCAATGATAAAAAAACATGTTATGATGTTTATTTGATTGCTATGATTGTTATGTTTATATTAAAATGCATGTTAAGATGCTATGAAGTGATGTTTTTCATTGAAATGTGTATGAATGCATACATGTTTGCTACATTTAATTGGTATCTAATGATGATAATGCATGCAACAATGCTTATCTGATTGTTATGTTTATATGAGAATGCATGTTATGATGTTATGAATCATAATGTTTATCTAATTTGTACTTATGGTGAAATATATACACTTAATCTAAATAAAAAACGGTTTCATTTCACAAGTTATTCTCAACAGGTCTTATTGTTAGACTCCAAACCTAAATTTCTTCTATACATTCCACATTATTCAAGGGATTGCACTCATGCATGACTAATATAGGTGAAATCATAACACAATATATGCATATGAATATATACATCATAATTCAAATACCATCTTAGGAGATCAATGCCAAACTGTTTCACAATATCCATGTATTAGTTCATTGTGCTTATGCAATTACGTTTTCATAACATTATAATGGTTGTATAGCATTTAACGCAACAATTGTAGGGTGGTGTAAGTTGCACTATGGTGCAAAAAAACCAAAGAATTTTCAAATGACATCGCATGACAGTTGTTAGATTTTTATCGTTTAATCAATATGATCTAGGATCTTATCTGAGAGAATAACATGCACAACAATAATCACAAGAGACAAGAGACACAAAGATTTTTCACCAAAAGCAAAAGTAAAACCCAAAGATACAAAGATGATCTCCGACATCTGTTCTCTCTCTCACTTGTGTGAGCTACTCCTCTCTCACTTATGCGCTATTGTTGAGTGAGTGCGTGTTTCAAATAGAGAGTCTCACTCTCTATTTATACTTGATTTCCACTTGACAATTACTCTACAGGGCCGAATTCTCTATGAGAGTCTAATAACCCTAATATAACTCAATTGTGGGGTCTATTGCCCCGACTTACAACGAAGGGTTAAACTCAATGACTTTACATGAATTTATTATATTAATGACTCTCCCGATCGAAGGAACAAACATATTCTTCAGGGTACAATGAAATACAATAAGATATATACAAGTGAATACATTCTGAAGTTACAAATACATCAACACTCCCTCTTAACTAGGAAGGTATTCTATTGACAGAGTTCATCAGCACAAGTCTTTATCATTGGATCATCATCAAAGCTATATCATCATCACCACTACTGCCGCTATCTCGAGCAAATGGTGTTATCTCATAAATCTACTCGTCATAGGAAGTTCTACAGAGCCAACCCTTTTTCATGCTGGATGTAGGCCTAGCCTCTATGTAGTTCTTCATCTATAGTGCCAACCCTTTTTCATGATGGATGTAGGTCACATCATCTTCAACACTTATATCCGACCATGGGAGGCCCAACATGCCACCATGTTGGAAAGGCTTTGCACTTACATTCGACCATGGGAGGCCCAACCTGCCACCATGTCGAAAATGCTCTGCACTTACATCCGACCATGGGAGGCCCAACTTGCCACCATGTCGGAAAGGCTCTGCACTTACATTCGACCATGGGAGGCCCAGCCTGCCACCATGTTGGAAAGGCTCTACAATTACATCCGACCATGGGAGGCCCAACTTGCCACCATGTCGGAAAGGCTTTGCACTTACATCTAACCATGGGAGGCCCAGCCTTTCACCATGTCAGAAAGGCTCATGTGTATCTGCGTCTTCTGGACTCATCACTTCCCTTTGGAGGGAACCTCGATCTGACGAACACCAAGCTTCTCTCTGAAAGTACTCAAACTTCACTCTGGCTAACAGCTTGGTCAACACATCAGCTATCTGCCCGTCCGTGACAACATACTGGAGCTTCACTGCTCCTCTCTGCACCATATCCTTGATATAGTGATACTTGATTTCGATATGCTTCGACTTGTCATGGAACATCGGGTTCTCCGACAACTCCACACAACTATGGTTGTCGCAATATATACAAGTAGCATCCAATTGGAGATCAAACATGTCAAATAGTAGCTTCCTCGACCACACTGCCTCACAACTAGCCGAACAAGTTGCAACATACTCTGCTTCGGCTGTACTCAGTACCACACATGACTGCTTCCTGCTAAACCAAGAGATCACACCTGATCCCATACTGAAGCAGCACCCCGAAGTGCTCTTCCTATCAATGGAACTTCCTGCCCAATCCAAATCCACATAACCCTCCAGGTTAATATTCTAATTCGCCTCATACTTGAACCCATAATCAGTTGTACCCTTAAGGTACCTCAGAATATGCTTTGCAGTAATCAGGTGAACATGTCTCGGATCCGTCAGGAATTGGCTCAATGTGTTCATAGCAAAGCAAATATCTAATCACGTATTCTTCAAGTACATCAATGACCCAATCATCTGACGATACATCGTGGCATCAACCGGCTCTGATGAAGCATCACTCAATAGCTTCAGGTTCGATGCCATAGGTGTGGCCATGTCCTTGTAGTCCATCATCTCGAACATTTTCAGGATCTCCATTACGTACTTCCCTTGTCCAAGGGAGATTCCATCTGCATTCTGCCACACCTCCATGCCTAGAAAGTAGTGCATCATACCCAAGTCCTTCATCTCGAACTCGACAGAAAGCTTCCTCTTTGTGTCAGCAAGCAAGCAATCCTCACCTGTCACAAACAGGTCATCTACATACAGTAGGAGTATCACTGGGTTCCCTTCTTCAACCTTGTAGTAAAGGTTGGAATTCGCTTTACTCTTGGTAAAGCCCAAGCTAGTCAGGAAGCTATCAATCCTGTCATACCACATCCTGGGTGCCTGTTTCAAACTGTACAGGGCCTTCTTCAATTTGCACACACGAGTCTCCCCATCATGTGTCTCAAATTCGACTATCTGCTCCACATACAATTCCTCTTCCACTACACCATTCAAGAACGTGGTCTTGACATCCATCTAGTGTATCTTCCATTTCATCACTACAGCCATAGAAAGTATTGATCTGATGGAAGTGTATCTGGCTACAGGTGTAAAAGTTTCTTCATAATCTATCCCTTCCTTTTGGGAGAAGCCATGTGCTAGAAATCTTGCTTTATATTTCTCTATGCTGCCATCTGCAGCATGGTTGATCTTGTAGATCCACTTGGAAGTCACAACAGACTTCCCTTCTGGTCTCAGGACCACATCCCAAACATCATTAGTCATGACCGACTGGTACTCCTTGATCATAGCATCCTTCCATTCTTTCTTTTCTGCCGCTTCTTCATAGTTGGAAGGTTCTTTATCGATGATGTCACACAACAGGGCTACATAACTGGAGTAAGACCTAGTTCTTTTCATTTCTCTGTGCATTTCTTCTGGAGCGCCATATCTCTTTGTACCTAGGATAGCCTCTCGTACCCATGTTGATTTCCTCTTGTAAGGATTATTCTCATGGGGTGGATCTACAGGTTCCTGAGGTTCTTCCATTTCTCGATCTTCTTCTAGAGTTTCTTCATTCATAGTTGAATCTCGGATCTTGGGTACTTCTGTTTCATCAAGGTCTTCAAAAGGTCTCTTTCTGGAATTGTTGTAAGCTGAGTCTTCGTCAAATGTCACGTCCCCGCTGATGTCGATCTTCTTGAATCCTGGGAAATATATTCTGTAAGCCTTCGAGCTTTCACTATATCCCACAAATATGCCCTTCTTTCTTGAAGGATCTAACTTCGTCCTCTTTTCTTTTGGAATGTGTATGTACACCGGACAACCAAATATTCATAGATGGTTGACTTCTGGTTTCTTGCCAAAGAATACTTCTTCTAGTGTCTTGTTCTCAAGTACTCTATGTGGAGTGCGATTCTGTACATACATAACTATCCTAGCAGCTTCTGCCCATAGATTCATAGGAAGATCTTGATCATGAAGCATTTCCCTTACTACTTCCATAATTGTTATATTCTTCATTTCTGCAACTTTACTCCATTGTGGATTATATAGAGTGGTCAACTCCCTCTTAATCCCTAAATCTCTGCATAATTCCTTGAATTCATTTGATGTGAATTCTCCGCCATTGTCTGATTGAAAGGTCTTGATTTTCTTCTCTGTGTGGTTCTCGATCAAGGCTTTGAATTCCTTGAACTTACTGAATACTTCATCCTTGCTTTTCAAGAAATGTATGCATGTCTTCCTAGAAAAATCATCAATGAAAGAAACATAATATACATACCCGCTTAATGAATTGGATGACATCGGACCACATACATCGGAGTGAATAATTTCCAAGATTCCTTTTGCCTTGCTCTCACTACTTGGAAATGTATTATTTGTGTTCTTTCCCTTCGCACATCCTTTTGCAAATGCCTTCATGCTTTTCCTGGATTTCTGGAAGACCTTCAACAACTTTGCTTGTAAGTGGTAGTTCCCTATAGTGCACATGTGCAAGCCTTCTATGCCAGAGTTCACTTGGCTCTACTGAGTCATGGACAAAAGCTTGTTCTGGTTGGCCCTTTAATTTTTTTATAAGCCTCCCTCTTGCTCTCTAATCACTACTGCATCATCTATAATCTTTCCATTTGGCCACATAAGGACTTGGCCATCTACAAATGGAACCCTCATACATTTTTCATCCAATGCAGATATGGAGAGAAGATTCTTCTTTAGTCCTGGTACAAACAAGACATCCTTCATCTTCATAGATTTTCCAGAGTCTAGCTTATAGGAAGCTTCACCACTACCTTTTATGGGATACTGATAGTCATCCCCAAGTTTCACTTTGTGGGGTGACTCATGTTTGGATAGTTTCATAAAGTATTCTTTGAATCCTGTCATATGATTGGAAGCCCCACTATCTATGAGCCATTCATTGCTTCCATGTGTAACAATTCTTGTGAGGGCAGAAATCAAAACATACTCTTCGTCGCTTGAAGAATCTTCACTTTCTTCTTTGACTCTCTTCCTGGGAGGTTCATCATCCTTTGGAGTGTGAGCATGATGTCTTCTTTTGTTGTCCTTCTTCTTGTGAGAGCCACCTTTATTTCTAGGAAAATCTCTGGTGAACTATCCTTTCTCATCACATGTATAGCATCTGAATTTAGATAGATCTCTACTAGATCTTCTAGGGTTATCTTTCTGATTCTGGTGAGAATGATTACCTTTGAGATAATGGTGGTCCCTTCTGATTTTATTGGTGTGTTGTGTGAGAGCTTGATCTTCATTTCCCATCTTTTCTTCTCCAGCTACTATTCGAGATTTTTCTTATGAGCATTCCTCCCACAACCTACTGAAAGTGATTAACTTTCTTCTAGCACAAATCCCTTGAATAAATGAGTCCACTGACCTAGGGAGACCATTCAAGGTGGTCATCACAATTTCTCCTTTCTCTACTTCTTCTTCCACAGCTTGAAGTTGTTATTTGATTTGAGAGACCCTTGAAAGTATGACTGTGTGGTCTCTGCATTCTGGATCTTTACATTCTTCAACTGATTTCACAAAGTCATCTTCTGATTTATATTCTTCCCTTCAAATAGCTTGGTCAAGGAGTCCAACATCTCTTTTTGTGTCTTTAGGGAAGACACATGTGGCATAAGGTGATCCTTGATAGAATCAACAATAATCCTCTTAGCCTTTACCAAGTTCTTCTTATAGCCTCATCTCCCTTTGGAACTAGAACCTCTCCACTTATGTAGGTGTCCAATTCATTTTCTTTAAGAATAAGTGAAATCCTATACTTCCATGCTCAAAAGTTATCATATCCTTCAAGATTTTCATTAATCTTGGTGTGATGAGATATTTTTAAAGAGAACCTCAAATGGAAATACATGAGATTTAGATCTTACCAATTTGAGATGCTTGAACTGGATCTGGAGTTGATCTTTTGCAGTGCTGATTTTCTAGTCTAGGGTCAAATTAGGGTTTGACTTTCCTAGAGTTCTACCCAACCAAAAATTTCGATCTTGGTCATTTTTATTGTTTAATCAATATGATCTAGGATCTTATCTGAGAGAATAACATGCACAACAATAATCACAAGAGACAAGAGACACAAATTTTTCGTCGGGAAACCATAAAGGAGAAAACCCTGCAACTTCCTCAGAGATAGAATGAGCACCAAAGGAAAAAGTAAAACCCAAAGATACTAAGATGATCTCCGACAATTGTTCTCTCTCTCACTTGTGCGAGCTACTCCTCTCTCACTCATGCGCTATTGTTGAGTGAGTGTGTTTCAAATAGATAGTCTCACTCTCTACTTATACTTGATTTCCACTTGACAATTACTCTATAGGGCCGACTTCTCTAGGAGACTCTAATAACCCTAATATAACTCAACTGTGGGGTCTATTGCACCGACTTACAACGGAGGGTTAAACTCAATGACTTTACATGACTTTATTATATTAATGACTCTCCCGATCAGAGGAACAAACATCTCCGTCGAGGTACAATGAAATATGTGAGAAATTCGACCCACGGGAAGATCTAGGAGCGTTAGAGAAACTCACAAATCAAATTTGGTACAAAACCAACAAAAAACCATTAATTGAGAAACAATTTACACACACAATGTGAACAGAAACATGTTATATTTTGACTGTATGACATAAAAACATGTCATTAATAGGTTTATATTACATCATAAGTGTTTTGTGAGGCTTTGGGATCCCATTGTGACTGTACAAGTGAAAATTGCCAAATTGACATCAATCCCTCCTAGGTGAGCCAATCACACTCCAAATCATCCCAAATAGCCACAAACTGTTGTGTGAACGTGGCTGAGATGATGTGGGGAAATGATTACACCTTAGCATGCGTGGATGTGGAAATATGGGTGGTTTCGTGCTTCTAGGTGGCATTAAATGCACCAAATCAAGCCAAAAATGGACAAAATCCACCTCTAGCGCTCCTAATCAACCAAGTTATCCACATTCAATGAATGGGAGCGCACCAGCAATGACGAGGTCGCACATATGGATGGTTAACTAATTTGGAGTTCTCATGTGGGTGTAAATGCCTCAATTTGACTAGCTATTGGTCCACTAAGCACCCTAAGTCCACCACCATAGTGTATTAATGCACAATGCACTAAATTGACTAAGGAGTGAAACTAAGGTACTAATGGTTGGATTACTGTTCAAACACCCTCCCTTAACCCAAAAAATTAGTACAACACTCAAAATGAAGGAGGCCTTGGCAACAATGGCTCTAGTCCCCTCAATTACATAATTCGAAAATTTTATTTGCCCATATAAACCGAGGAAAGAAGGAAAACCTCATGGGACAAAACCTTCCCTCAAGAATGGACATGGGGCTGAAACCTGCAATAAATAGAAGCAAATAACCATCCTTCACTCACCCCAAGCAAATATCTCTGGTAAGTGAAGGTATTCTTTGTGAAAACCTTGGTAAAAATGTCAGCAGTTTGCTCTGTGGACGAGCAATACTGCAGTGAAATCACCCTATCATGCACTAAGCCCCGGATGTAGTGCATATGGATCTCAATGTGCTTTGTCCTTTTCCTCTGAACTTGATCAATAGATATTTTGATGGCACTTTGATTGTCCACCCAAATGTTGGTTGGAGAATCAATTGTGACACCAAATTCCCGAAGAATTCCCTGCAACCAAACACACTGTGTAGCTGCATTGACTGCTACCCTGTACTCGGCCTCTACTAGTGAAAGTGAAATGGTGTGTTGTTTCTTACTTGACCATCAAATGGGACCTTCAACAAGCATAAAGACAAAACCTGAAGTTGACTTCATGTCAATGGGATCTCCAGCCCAATATGAATCAGAAAATCCAGTAAGTTGAAGTGAGGAACTAGCTGTGTAGTGCACCTCGAAATTCTTGGTTCTCTGGACATTCTGAAGAATTCTTTTTGCAGCCTTCCAATGGAGCTCATGTGGCTGGTGCATATTTCTTTCTACAACACTTACAACATAAGATAAATCATGTCTTGTGTGTGTAAGATAGAGCAAGCTGCCCACTAGTTGCCTGTAGAGTGTAAGATCTACCAATGGAGAATTGCCAAATTCAAACAATTTGATGTCAAAAAGAAAAAGAGACTTGGCTGCCTTACAATCAACCATGTTAAAATTCTTTAACAAGTCTGAATCATACTATGGTTGAATCAACATGATGCCCCTTTCACTTTGCTCAATTTCCAAACCCAAAAATTGCCTAAACAATCCTAGGTCAGTCATGGCAAATTCACTATGTAAAGATGACTTAATTGACCCAATTGAAGTGGTGCAACTACCTGTAATGTGGAGGTCAGAAAAATAATGAACAATAACCTGCAAAATACCATCATTTTGCTGCAAATATACATTAGGATTTGATTTGCATCTACTGAAGCCAATAGAGAGCAAGAAAGCATATGTTTTAGCATACCAAGTCCCGAGGGCTTGCTCAAGTCCATACAATGATTTCTTCAACCTACATACCAATGAAGGATCCGCTTTGAAACCTTCAGGTTGCTGCAAAGATATCTCCTCCTGTAGCTCACCATGCAAGAATGCACTCTTAACATCCATGTGGTGCACTTGCCAACCCTTACTAGCTGCAATTGCAAGAACTAGTCTTATGGAGTCCATCTTTGCAACCGGTGCAAAGGTCTCTGTGTAATCAACACCATGGACTTGAGAGTAGCCCTTAGAAACTAATCTTGCCTTATGTTTCACATCTGAACCATCAACAAGAAGTTTGGTTCGAAAGACCCACTTGCATTGGAAAAACTTCCTCTTGGGAGGAAGGGGAACCAATTCCCATGTCTCATACTCTTGGAGAGAATGGAACTCTTATTTCATTGTTGTTTTCCATCTTGGGTCATTACAAGCTTGCTGATATGTCTGAGGATCAGATCCAATCAGCATATAACAATGCTCAGCAAGAGCACTATCACTTTCAAAGTAAGCATTACTAGTTTGTGATCTAGTCTTCCTAGGCTCATGGGGATTGCCTGCCAATTCCCCTGCAGCTTGAATGATTTTTTCAACCCAATTGGGCCTTGATGGTGAGTCATCTACAACAATATCATCTTCAGCCATATTTATATCAGACATATAAGAAAAAACAGAGCATGTATCATCACTTACATCTTCAAATGGTTGAGGAGAGGAGCATTCCCCCTGCGCAAACTCGAAATCTGGAATTGGCTCTTCTTCGAATTCCACACTTCTTTCAACAAATGTATTGAGTGTGGAGTGTCAAATAGTTTGTAGCCTTTAGTTTCCTCACCATACCCAGCCATAATGCACTCCTTGCTTTGCGGCTGCAAGGCCTTCCTCTTTTCAGAAGGGATTCTAGCCCTAGTTCCAAAAATCCTGAAATTTGAGACATTTGGTTTATGGCCAAACCATGCCTCGTAAGATGTCTTTCCTTTTAATGATTTGTGAAAGGCTATGTTTTGTATGTGTGCAGCAAAACTAATGGCCTCATCCCATAGCTTGGGACTTGGATTCCTTGCTTCAATCATGCAAGTGGCCATCTCCTTGAGAGATCTATTCTTCCTCTCAGCCAAACCATTTTGTTGTGGTGTGTAGGGAGTTGAGTGTTGCATTTGGATGCCACACTCCTCACAAAGGTGTTGTAGGTTCTTATTTACACACTATTTCCCTTTATCAGTCCTAAGGACCTTAATCTTATGCCCACTCTAATTTTCTACCAATGCCTTCCAAATCTTCAATTGTTCAAAAACTTCAGACTTTGATTTGAGGAAGAACACCCAGCATAATCTTGAGTAATCATCTATAAATGTAAGTACATACCTTGATCCACCATATGATGGAGTGGGAAATGGACCAATCAGATCTGAGTGTACCAATCCAAGTGGTTGTGTGGATCTTCTTGACATCCCCTTCTCATAGCTTTGCTCTAGATGCTTCCCAACTACACACCCAATGCATGCTCCATTTGATGATTTGATTTGTGGAAGTCCTTCCACCATCTCATCTCTGTGTAGTGCTTGGAGGTATTTGTAATTCATGTGACCAAACCTCTCATGCCATAGCTTGGAAACCTCACTGGCATGTGAGAGAAGTGTTTGGTCATTGGAAGTGGGGAGGACATTCGAAAACTTGTACATCTTCTCATGATGATCTGCATACCCAATTGCAATGACTTTGTCTGATGAGATTTCTGCAATCTCTACCATGTCTGGAGTGAAGGTCACTCTCTTTGCCTCTCCTGTATGGGTCATTTGATAGACTGACAACAAATTTGCTGCAAGGTCTGGTACATACAACACATCACTGAAGTAACCATGCTCTAGATCAATCCTACCAATCTCCTTGGTTTAGATTTATGAATCATCCCCCATTCGAACTGCTGGGCCAACATTCGAATGCATGGAGGAGAAGAGCTCTCTTATGGCTACCATGTGCCTGGAAGCCCCCGAATCAATGATGAAAGATGAAGAGTTAGAGGTACTTGCTACCAAAGCATGACATTTCCCCTTGCCATCTGAAGTGGAGCTGCCATCCTTCTTACTTGCACTGTCAGGGACTGGAATGTCGTTCTTCTCCAGCAACTACGCCATATGGTCAATGGTTTTTTTTCATGCATGAGATCTCTGGATGCCATGCCTTGTGGAAATAGGTGCACTTGGTCTTCTCTTTTCCTCTTCTGTCCTTCTCCTCGGGAGGATTCTAACCCCCTTCACTGGATTTGGGTTTTTCTGGTTTCTTCTTCTCTGGCAGCTTCGAATTTTTTGCTTTGGGCTTCCCCTTTGAAGCATTCGAAACTCCCATTGCTAAGGCTTGATCCTTAGTCTTGATGATGCCTATTTTGACTAGCTTTTCTTGCTCCTGAGTGAGTGACTCCATGAAGCTTGCTAGACTTGGCATTTTCCAGTTTCTAAGTGTTAACTTGTCGGAGATGAATGTGCTCACAAAAATTGAGAACTATGGCCGCAAGTTCGAAAGGATGGGAAAAATCAACCGGTCCTCTTTCTTTTTAATGACACATTGCTTCAGCTGCAACACAAGTGACTTAAAATTGGTGAAGAAGTCCTAGATAGTGTCAAAGTGCGATGGGCTCAAGCTGATGAGCTCGTTCTCAAGCTAGTGTCCACGTAGTTCATCAGTTTTCCCAAACAATGTCTCTAGTTTTACCCAGACCTCATTGGGTGTTGTTAAATTGTCAATGTGGAACAACAACTCTCTTGAGATGCTTAGACACAACAATCCATATGCTTCATCCAATCTGTTGAAGTACTTGGCTTTCTCAACAACAGAGTTTGGCTCCACCTCTGTGCCCATGGTAACTTTGTAAATACCTTTGGCCCTCAATTGAATCACCATCTCTACCTTCCAATCGAAGAAGTTGAAAGGTGTTAGCAAGATGTCGGTAGATTCCATTTTTGCCTGCGCTAATGGTGGTGAAATTGTTGACTGTCTTGCAAAAACATCTCGATTTTATCTGGAATTTCTCTAAAATGCAGCTCAAACACACTCTGAATTGATCTGCAACTCAATAAACTCCAACGGGCTCAGATACCATGTGATAAATTTGACCCACAGGAATATCTAGGAGCATTAGAGAGACTCACAAATCAAATTTGGTGCAAAACCAACAAAACACCATTAATTGAGAAGCAATTCACACATAATGTGAGCAGAAACAAGTTATATTTTGACTGTTTAACATAAAAACAGGTTGATAACAGGCTTATATTACATCATAAGAGTTTCTTGAGGCTTTGGGAGCCCATTGTGACTGTACAAGTGAAAATTTCCAAATTGCCATCAATCCCCCTAGGTAGGCCAATGACGCTCCGAATCAGCCCAAACAACCACAAATTGTTGTGTGGATGTGGGGCAATGATTACACCTTGGCATGCGTGGGTGTGGAAATCTGGGTGGTTTAGAGCTTCTAGGTGGCATTAAATGCACCAAATCAAGCAAAAAATGGACAAATCCACCTCTAGCGCTCATAGTCAACCAAGTTGTCCACATTCAATGAATGGGAGTGCACTAGCAATGATGAGGGCGCACATGTGGCTGGTTAACTGAGCTGGAGTGCTCATGTGGGTGTAAATGCCTCAATTTGACTAGCTATTGGTCCAACTAAGCACCCTAAGTCCACCCCCATAGTGTATTAATGCACAATGCAATAAAATTGACTAAGGAGTGAAACTAAGGTACTAATGGTTGGATTACTGTTCTAACAAAATACAATAAAAATATACAAGTGAATGCATTCTGAAGTTACAAATACATCAACAACAATTACAATGCATATATATTAATAGTTTTTCGGCTGAAAAGCTTTTTCTTAATGCCAAATTACTTTCACAATATCCCTGCATTAGCTCATTGTGCTTGTGCAATTATACTTTCATACCATTCCAATGGTTGTATAGCATCAATTAAGTGTTTAAAGTCCATTGGATTATATAGCATTATGACCCTAAGTCAATATCAAATTTGTGAAATGAAACATTTTTTATTTAAATTATATTATGCATATTTCACTAGTCTACTTGATGCGTGTAAATGTAAATCTAGTTTTCATATGATGAGGTAAATTGTACGCTAATGTGGTTGGTTGAATTTTAGAACTACTAATGGTGTTGGAAAAATGCATGCTTAAGGGTGGTTGAACATGGATTGTATACTATATTATTTTAGATGCCATGCTTGGCACTTGTTAAGCTTTCAACCTAGTGCTTAAAAAGCACTTGGTCAAGTCTCATGGTTTTCTTGCTTGGAGTGCTCCTATTGATCTTTAACACTCTTTCCTTCGTGGCATCTTTGTTGGATCACTCTCAACTTCAAGATGTCCTTTTCCATTGTCAATGTTATTTTTTGGACACTATTGTTTGATAACTCTGACTGCATGTGCATAAGCTTTCCTACATAAACCTTTGTTTGCTTCACCAATTGAAAATAGGTCTATGTGAGAGTTTTGAGTTTCTTGAAAGTTAATGAAGGACTCTATTGAGAGCTTGTTTGTGCATTGTTACGGGTCAAGTTATTGTTATTATTATTCTTAAATGTATTCTCCACCCTAAATCAACATTAATGGGGGATGTCATTCTAATGTTTATTTGGCCATTTTGACCACATATTTCCCAAATGAATATTAAGGGGGATGTTGGAATATAATAATTACTTGGTCAAATATTGAGTGATTATCGTTGACACCTTTAATGGTCAACCTATGGCCTCAAAGGAAGGATGTTATCAATATGGTGATAACCTTGTCTTGGGGACAGTTGTGACCCTCTAGTGACCTTTGTGGCTCTATTAGGTCATGTTAGTACCCTAGTAGACTTACGGCTAGGATTCTTGATATGTTTGGCTAGCATTTATGATGGAAATGACCTAGGGTTATCTCCCACTATTAACACCTATATATATGAGGTGTCTCAACCTTGTTTTAGACATCAAGCATCAAGCAAGTCATGGAATCATTTGTACACATTTGTGTACTATCTTACTTTATCAATTTCATTGAATATTAACGTACATTTGTATCCTCATATATCGTGTGTATTGATCGTCTCTTGATTTATTTCTATGCAGCATTATTCTAACTCTTAAAATGGCTATAATCTATATAACATAAAAAGACAAACCTTGACATTTTCAACAAATTTAATTAATAAATAGACCTAAATGGAACTGCTGACAGTTAAGTTTACTAAATCTGGTGAACGTAATCGTTAGTCGTTCATAAATGCCAACTTTTAAATTCCATGGCAAAAAATATGTAAACATGTCCTGTTTTGAGAGTTTTTCATACTATAATAAATTTCCTCGCTAAAAGGATATCTTGTGGAAACCATTTTTTTGTGTTTTCCTTCAAATTTGGCTAACCCTTGGCTTCATATAGCTTTTTCTCACACATCAAGGTCTAAAAGAATTAGAATACTTTTGCTCAATTTCATTCATTTATTTAATTGCATAAGCTACACCTTTACAATCTGAAATCAAAAGTATAATAGCAACACCACTATCATAGATCAAAATAAGAAAGGGATCAGAAGAATCAAGTTAAGTAAATAGCAACACCTCAATTATTTTTCTTCCTCAGCAATCAATAATGCCTTCATAACTTTGCCTCCATCATCTTTGATTGTTTCAACATTTTGTCGAGGTTGTTATTGATGAAAAATTAGCCATATGTCTTCTACAGAAGCTCACTACTTGAAGGAAAAACCTAATGTAATGGATGCTAACTAGCACTCTGTAATCAAGAATCGCCTTGATTGTTCTAGGAATGAACACAATGCCTTTTGTTAAAACAATGGAACTTAAGTACTCTGCATCCTTTTGGAAGAAAGCACATTTGGACAACTTTGCATGAAGTTGGGTCTACTGAAGTATCTTCAAGCCCTGCTCTGACATTCTTTGTGCTTTTCAACATTTCTGCTAAAAATAAAAATATCATCCAGGTCACATGATGGTCACATAACACTTAAAGAATAAAATAACTGACCAACACCACACATATACCAGCACGCATGTATACATATTTAATATTTATATGTTGACAATATTCTCACAGCACCCTCGAATAACTTCATACCTTACGAATCACAATTTTAATAATATCAAGTTCCCAGTGGTACTTGTACACCTGAATAGAGACAACATAAGGAACATCCTCATTCCAATACTGTGATACTCGAACGTTTGCTCATTACACTTTGTTCCATTTGTAGTTTTTCCTTTTCAGGAGGTTTTTGTGAATCTTTTGGAGGTAATCCTTTCTTTTGAGGATTATTAGTTGTTTGGAAAGGGTTCTTATGGAATTAAGGTTGCTTACCTCCAAACTTTGTTTCTTTCCCAAACGATCACTGAGTGTTTGTAACTTCTTTCAATTTACTGAATTACTGTTTTACCTTCACAATAACAGATGGTTTTCTCCAGTGTATCCGGCCAATTAGCAGAAACTAAATATCTAATATAAGGATACACACGACCATTGATGGACTTTATTATGCAATATATTGGGGCATATCAAGTATATGAGTAACCTAACTTTCCATTCTGTCACTATACACTCACATGGTACTGCTTTTCCTTGTGATTTTCCATTCCCTAAATGCATCATATAAATATCATCTTACAACGAAAAATTGTTACATGGCTTCTTTAAAAACATCATATATATGAATTGGCTCTAGGGAAAATAAATCAATACTAACTCCCACAATATTCTACTGTTCCTTTTCTAGACCTTTTAAAGATAGGATTGTGATAGTAGCCCCACGGGTTAGCTCAATCGGTTGAACAATCTGCCCATGGCATGTTGCTGGTGGGGATGCCATAGGTCACAGGTTCAAGTCTGGATGAGTTCCCTAGGGCTACCAGCCACTATTGTTTCTGGGAACTGGATATTTCAGGGAAGAGGGGGATCGCACAAGGTGTTCCTTGGAAAAAAAGATGATAATAATCTTCATCAAGAAAAACAAATGAAAATTACTTGTCACTAGATCTTAGCCATTCCCATAAATTGAAATTTCTTAAGAAGCTTTCCCTGTTTATCCGGTGCTCAGTTGGTTCATCCCTTTGCTTCTTTGTTTACAAACTAGAATAGGTGGAGGAGATACTTAGATTTTGAGGCTACTTTGTAACTCTACCATCATACTTTAGATGATAATTTTCTTGAGAAGATTTCTCGTTTAATTGTTTCCTTCTCCAATATTTATCCCTTTTCTTTACTCCATTGATAAACAAGAAAATGGCAACAAGATGCCTGTTTCTGATATCAAAGCTCCTAATCACTCATTTGAGTTCCCAATCAAGGTCAGTTCTTAGAACTTCAAAGCAAAATCTATATCTACAGGAAAAAATTGAAAACTATTTCATTTTAATATACTCAAATCACTAGGCAAAACCTCACGCCAGGTAGTGCTAGATAATTGTCTTAGATTTGGTAGTTAGAAGTTAGAACAGTTTTGATTTAGATATTGCAGTTTCTAATGCTCTCAAGGGTAGTGCTAGAGTTGGCTGCCCCTGCAACCCACGTTTATTTGTGCTCATGTACATATTCCAAGTTCTTAATAGTTAAAGGAAGTATTTTCTACAAAAATAATTAGGCAAAACAATCTGACAAAATCAATAGTAATGATTTGGTAAAGCGATGTATGATAATAAAAAATGTCCTCATCAAACATATTCTAAGATCTTTGGACAAGCAAAATGAACTATATTTACACAAGTAAAAGAGGATTTCAAGACGACTATAAACAGTTGTCTCTGAAATATGCATTTCAAATATCTGTTAAAACGGAAGTAAATTTGCTTACCTCAAACCATCCAATCATGTGCATCCAACTTTCCAGCTTGAAGAAGCCAACACATTAGAGTAGACAAAGATAGAGAGACTACAAGAAATATCTATGAATGTCTGCAGTGTATCAATCTATGAATGTCTGCAGTAGGGAAGATCTCCATATTATCATGTTTCTGCAGCTGTGCAGAATCTGCATATTAACATGTTTAATCTAAGTATTACCAGCTGTAACTGTGGTCCCAGAAGACAATGCTATTGGAAGTGCCTTTAATTGGGTCATTCTGCTCTCCAGTAGTTCCCTTTTACTCAGTATTCTGTCTGCTGTACAATCATCTTCCTGCAGGAATTATCCAGAATTACATCTATAAGCATTCTGCTATACAGAAAATTCTGGCATAAACATGATGCTGTACTCATATCATACATGTAAGAGTTATAGCAAAGTCTTTTACCCATAAGAACTGTTCAATAAGGCAATTTGCTGGTATGATGCAACCGTTAATATGATGTCGCAGCTGATTGCATTTGCTACCAGTTTAAAAACAACCCTACTCTCAGAATGTACCTAAATAGAATAGTATATACTATATAACAAACCATAGGCTATAGTCTACCAATTTGGTCATTTCTTTGAGTTTTAGCAAATGAAAATGCTAGATTTAATATGTGCCACATAAAATTATTCAAGTTTTGTCTGTTCACTTCATTCCATTAAGCAATGATCTCAAGTGTCAGATTCAAGCCTTTGCTGTTTTTCTCTAACCATTGTATACAGCTGCCCCTGCATCGAAAAGCTATTTCCAGTAATATTGAGCACATTGCTTAGACATGGTCTTCTCCATTGTCTTTGGTACTTACAGTGCTCGGTAATTTTATGGGCTATAGGATATAAGAGAATTCATAATCATAAAGAACATCTATGAAACAGCGACCATTGTCAGCACCCTAGCCGTTGTCAACAGGATGCATGTAATCTCAGACCAATTTAGTGTGAGTTAGCTATGCACAACAGAGATACTGCTAATAAGAAACCCCATGTGCTGATAATTACACAAAAGATCTCAGAATCATAAGAAACATCCATGAGAAACCAACTGTTGTCAACAAGCTGGTTGTAATCAAGGCCCAAGGGTATACATGAGAATTTTGTGTGCTAAACAATTCCTAGCTTAATTTTTTGGTTAAATGCAATCCATGTTCTTATAAATAAGGAGAACATGGAATTGCAAGGAACAGAAAAGGTGCTCAACAGAGTCCAGACTCTAACCGCACTCTGATCACTCTGATCGTACAAAAATTAACTAAACAAGAAAATTATAAATGTCCTTCACCGTTAACAGACCTTCAGGATCAAATAGTGACAGAAAACAAAAACAAAGTTCACACAAAAGAATAGAAAAGACAAGAAGTACCTGATCAAAGTTATTATTAGACTACATAATATCATTTCACTAATCAAAGCATTAATGCAAAGGAAATTGCTACCCTTACACTATAACTTCCAGCTGATGACAGTGCTATGAGTTTAACTGTTGCTGAATGATACTCCATCAAAGTTGTATATCCAGTCTCAGGAATGCGATCCTATATCAACAAGAAATGCATAGCACAATCAATTAAATTAGTATATCACTGTATATTATAAGGAATCTAAAAACACTTTTCAGCTCTATAAACCTTGGCAAAATTATTAGGCTCGTTCAGAAATATAATTTGATTATCTTACACTATTCTCTTATCAAACCACTGTTTTTTTTCTCTATTTAACTTGCATGCTATTTTTTTCCCAGGTCAGTTGACTCAAACCCATGCATACATGCACATACATAAACAAATCTTTGAGTTTGCTAATAAACTAACATGAATTAACAGTTTTCAGTTTTTTGCAGAGTCATAGAAATGACCAGTTCAAGAAATAATGTAATGGAAGATTCATATAGTCATAGTTACAAAAAAAGAACAAACAATCAATCGACATCAGGTATGAAGAATTCATAAGAAATTAGTTTCATAGCAGATCCAAACTATGATGCAGCAGGTATTGGCAAAAAACTTGATAAATATAGTGACACTATTTTGTGTAATAATAAGAAATATAGTAAATACTAAATATAGTAAGAAATTAGACAAATGTCAGTGAATAACCAAAATGCAATCAATGGGCCCCTCAAACCTATGTTATCAGAAATGACACCTCAGCTTGCCTGAGAACCGTTTAATGTTTCCACTTTTTGAAATGCCATTTCCATTTCCTGAAATGCCATATCCATCTGGTGGAAATGGTCAAGGTATGATTCAGGGATTTCAACAGCCGGTTCTGTCAATATAAGAAAAACACAAACACAAAAAAGAAACCCTAATTTTCAACCTTTAATGTTGTAAACAAAGGTCTTGGGCCTTAATGCATCCAAGAATTCATCTAGGAAATTTCCATGCTAATTTTTTTTATCTATGGAAAGAACTTGGCTGGTTTTTACGAGGGTTTGAAAGAATTTCTCTGTGGGTTCTAAAACATAGTAGCATAATTCGAGTACGAATACGGATATGAATACGATTCGATACGGAAAAAATATGTAACTAAAAAATCCAATACGAATAAAATACGGAAGTAGACTTCCTATATATAATATTTTTAATTAAATATACAACACTATATAAAACATTTATATATAGTTGAACATATACAATATTTTTAATAAAATATTAAATATCAACCATTAAATTTTAAACTTTAAAAAAACATTCTTTTTTTTAAACATATTTCTTATAACCAAAATTACTCTTTAAAAATAACAAAAATATAATGCCATAAAAAACTTTTAGTTATTAATAGTTATTAATTATTTTAAGAAGAAAGTAAATAATATTTACCACTATTTACATTTGGAAATAATTAATTAATGTTTAAATTGTGTTAGGGTTAACTTTGACTTCCTAATGATCAATGATCAAGGATGTAAGTGGTTTTGAGCACATGGTTTTGGTAACCAATAAATGTAGTGTTTCTATTATATTTGCATATTTATTTATTTTGGCATATTTTTATTCGTGTTAAATTGAATTACAAAGTATGAAATTGAAAAGTATTTAATTTATAATGTTTTAATAATTAAAATTTGACTTTTTAAAATCAATTTTCAAAATGAGCTTGTACCCCTATTACACAAATCGAATATTCGACGAATTCGAATTTATTCGAAATTTCCGTACACAAAAGGCCAATACGACTGAATTATGCTACTATGTTCTAAAACAGAACTGTGGTGTGTTACTAGAATTCATTAACAGAGGTTGGGGGTTTTGCTAAGGTACACCTCTGAAGAGTTTATAGCAGATGAACAAGGAATAGAACCTGATTCTTTTGAGCAATAAGAAGGAGAAGTTCAGGAGGAAGCTCTAGATTTGAACTTCTCAAGGTTATGGATGTCTCATATCAAAACGAATGAGAGAAAATCTCAAAGAGTGGAGCTGATTAGAAAAAGGATTGTGTGTATATCATTGGTAAAGCGACATCTTTTTTAAAACGAAAAATGGAACAAAGGGGAGGATGCCTATGTATAGGAATGCAACCATAAGTAACACAAAGTATAATGAGACCAAAAACGCGTAAGCATATCCATGAGAAAGATAGAGGGGTAAAAGGTGAGCATGAAGCTAAAATGAAAAAGGTTAAAAGCAAAGAGGGTTCCTGAATCATTAAAAATTAATCAAGTAATGTGTGAGTATGTTCCAATTACAAAGACAGAGAAAATAAAATGGAAGGTTGCAGTGATATTTCTACCAAGTTGTTAGCTTTCGGGGTTACTCCAAAAGTGTTTTCACCTTTCCAAGGGAGCACTAAGTCTCCTAGCCCCTTGGCCATGCTTATGGACACAAGGATGGCTCAGTTTGGGTGGATGCTTGACCTTGGTTAGAGTGCAAGCATAGCACCCTTACTAAGGAGGTTGTTACCCCAATCAACATGATGACTAATCCATTTGCTGTTGTTTGCTCATGAAATTATATATTTTAAATCAGCCCTAAGGCTGAAAGTTCTCAAGGATTAGATTCAGGAAATTTCTATTAAGAGGTGAAATTTCATAATTGCACTTATTGTCGATTCTTGAAATTCCTGTTATCCACTAAGTTGCACTTAGGGGATTTCCAGTGAGCCACCGAAGATGTGAACAAGCCAATTGTTCATTATCAGTGCTCAGAAGTTCCATGGTCACATCAGGACTAATTGTTGTCCCGTTTTTTAATAAAATGCATGTTCATACCCCTCGGGGATATTGTAATAAAGTATACTCTCGTGGTCAACGATGTAACAAACTTGGCTTTCCTAGGACTTAGACATTGTGTTTTTTCATCCGTTCCTCCAAAGCTGGAATTGTTAATTGGGTGTCTGAGGCTTAGGAGGTTATTAAAGTCTATTGCTCAATGTATATAAACATTCTGGACACTATTTTGAGTCATTATGAACATTGCACTAGGTCTCTCTTAGTTTTTTTTATGTTTCGAGAAAAGTAATTTTTCCAAACTTAGGCTATTTTTTAGTAGTTTAATTGGGAAAATTTAAGTTGGAATAAAAGTGTGGTGTAGGGGCGGAATTTTCCATGTGGAGTGCTCTTTTTCACACTCAGACTATCCCCTTTACCCCAATACCCACTTTTCCTAAGTTTTGACTAATAAATTGATCACTTAAGTAAAAAATCTCCAAATTTAAAAAAAAAAAGTCAATTAAAAATAGAAAAAAAATGGAGAGAATAAAAGATTCTAAATCAGTGGATTCTTCTCGGAATTGATTGGAATAAGTGGCGATCTCTTCCTATGTCAAGGGCGAGTTAGTTCCATGCATAGGGACTCAATTTTGGAGAAGTATGAGAGGTGGTGAGTCACTTTAGGTTGAGGGTTGCACCCCCTCTCTCGTGACCCACGTCTTGCATATGCGGCGAATGAAGAATGGGTTGGTTAGGAGTTTAGGTGAGGGCACATCTCCTTGAGGAGATGTGGTGCCTCCTCATGGAGATTGCATCACACAACTCCCACAGATCACTCAATCAACTCAAGCTCACGCACTCTCTACTCCAGTTGGATGCACCCCCCCTGGGGCTTGTATTTTAAAATTTTTCTATAAAAGCGAGGCATTTTCCGCCATTTGGGATGGATGCAAGGAACCTATGCTCGTAATATTGTTTCTATTATCTAATTTGATTAATGAAAGTGGAAGACTTTGGAGTTCCACCTTGTGCCATTGGATGAATGCTATTTCTATGAGGTGATTGTAAATTTCCTTAAAATTCACACTTGAACTAAACAATATATTTTAATTATTATTGATAACCACACATGAATTTCTTTACTAGTAATGCAGCAAAAAATAAATACTGAGAAACATTAACAATAACCACATCAATATAGACACAGTATTTTTGGGTATGGAAACCAACGGATAAAACCCAAGATGGGAAAACTGGTGCAGCAATCAAATATGAAATTTTGTTATGAAGATATGGAACAATTACAATCCAGTAGATGAATTCATCCAACCTGAAAAATAGAACCTCTGCACATCACTGGGCAAACCCAGCAAAACGGTATGCCCCCCCGCGCAACTGTATGGCCTCCTGCATCAGCAATACAACCCTCCTGCGCAGTTGTACGAAATCCGTACGGCTACTGCCGATGTGGCCTTTGCCGAGTTGTACGACATCCCTCTGTGTGAGTGTGTACGGCCCTATGCTCTACCTGATCTGTCAACGAATCTTCTGGGTGAGTGCTCCTTCATCTTCCCTGCAAACTTCTTCCTCCAACTTCCCTGTTTGTCTCTGTGTGCGTCCTCTCCACTAAATCTTCTTTTAACTCAATGGCCAAGCGAAAACCCTAACCCTCGCAATGGATCAAGGAATGAGATCCTCCGATGAGATCAATGCCAAGATTAGATTAGCCATCACTTAAATTATTTTCCCTTTTTACTTTATAAAAGTGATTCCATTAAGTCAAAATCAAATTAGATTAATTAATGTATTTTCCTAAGTCTAAACTTAGGAAAATCACATTAATACGTTTGGCTTCTTGTTTAATGTCTTCTAGCATGCAAGGACACATGCAATGATATAAGACCTTCCTTGTTGCCACTTTCTAACACTCCCTCTCAATAAGGAAGGGATTTTGTAGCAACCCCAACTTTTCCCTGAACTTTACAAAACTATGTCTGCAAAGTGCCTTGGTGAATGCCACCTGCTCATCTGTCTAAATGTACTCTAACCAAATGGTTCCTTTCTGTACACAATCTCTCAGGAAGTGATACCGGATGTCTATGTGTTTGCTCCAGTCATGGAACACTGGATTTTCAGATAGCTTGATGCTACTTTGATTGTCACGGTGAAACACTGTAGCCTCTAGCTCACAGTCGAATAACCCTGAAAGCAACTTCCTCAGCCACATTCCCTCACATGCGTCCAAATTGGTTGCCATGTACTCAGCCTCTGCCGAGCTCAATGCGACTGACTTATGCTTCCTGCTGAACCAAGAGACAACCCCTAACCCAATGTTGAAGCAACAACCTAAAGTGCTCTTCCGGTCTTCTACACATCCTGCCCAGTCAACATCTGTGAAGCCTGCTAACTGTACACTCCCATTGCGCTCATAAAGCAATCCATACTCCACTGTACCTCTGATGTAGCGAAGCACGTGCTTTGCAGTCGTCCAATGCACTCTCTGAGGGTCCACCATGAACTGGCTCAAACAATTGGTTGCAAAGCTAATGTCTGGTTGTGCATTGACCAGATACATGAGCGATCCGATAAGCTGGTGATACAATGTAGGATCAAATCCGTCTGACCTCGATGCATCAATCTTCCTCTAGTTGGAAACTAGAGGTATCGACATGGGTTGGCAATCCACCCTCCTAAATCTCTTCAATATCCCCAATGCATACTTCCCTTGTCCAATGAAGAAGCACCCATCTCTCTGCCAAACCTCCAATCCTACGAAGTAATGCATCAATCCAAGGTCTTTCATCCCAAACTCAACTGCAAGGTTGGACTTGCAGTCATCAATCAGCCTCTCATCTCATGTAAGAAAGAGATCATCTACATATAAGACCAGTATGAGAGGCACCTCACCTGACAAGAAGTACAGGTTGTGGTCCGCCTCACTCCGCTGGAATCCCATCTCTCGTAGATAGTTGTCTATCCTTGAGTACCATGCCCGAGGTGCCTCCTTGAGCCCATAAAGAGCTCTCTGTAACTTGCATACATGCGTCTCCCTGTTTTCCACATCAAACCCCTCGGGTTGCTCAATGAATACTTCCTCCTGTATAACTCCGTTGAGGAAGGAAGTCTTGACGTCCATCTGATGAACACACCAACCCATCTCTACTGCTAATGAGATAATGGTTTGAATAGAAGAATATATGGCGACGAGCGAATGTCTCATCATAGCCAATACCTTCCTTCTGTGAAAATCCCTTTGCCACGAAGCGCTCCTCGTACTTCTCCACACTTCTGTCTGCTGCATGCTTCACCTTGTAAATCCATCTGGATCCCACCACTTATTTTCCCTCTAGCCTCAACACAACCTCCCATACTTGGTTTTTCATGATGGAGTCATACTCCTTAACCATAGCTTCCTTCCACACATCATGTTGTGCAACCTCCTTGAAACTGGAAGGTTCGGAGTTAATCAACTCTGTCATCAATGCCATATAGCTAAGTCTCTCTTGTGGTTTGCTTCGCCTCATGGAACTCTGTGGAAGAGTCACCTACCTGGACTCCTGAACTGTGGACCTAAACCACTTAGATCGTCACCTAGTGTCTACCTGTTGCGGCTATTGGATGTCCTCCTCCTATTGTGCCTCATCCTCTAAGTCAATGACCGAAGGATCATGTCCACCTGACTCCCTCTGACTATCAAAACCTGTGCTCTGTGTCTGTACCTGTACCTATACATGTGGCTCCTCCAACTTGACCCCCGAGTCTTTTGTTGGCTACTCCTGTGTTGGTAAGTCCATAGATCTCTGCAAGGCTATGTCCTCATCAAACTGGACATCCCTTCTCACAATGATCCTCTTGCGAGCAGGAATATATACTTTGTATGCTTTTGAAGTGTCGATGTAACCAACAAGTAACCCCTTCTCTCCAGAAGGGTCCAACTTCTTCTTAGTGTTAGCATGAATGTGACAATAGCAGATACTCCCAAATATGCATAAGTGGCTTACATCTGGTCTAGTGCCTATGAAGACCTCCTCTGGTGTCTTCCTCCCCAAAGTTGTGTGGGGACACCTGTTCTGAATGTAAATTGCGGTCCTATATGCCTCGGCCCATAGGAATAGTGGCAATCCCTAATCAAATAGCATGCCCATGGCTGCTCCTACCAATGTCTGGTTCTTTCTATCTGCCACTCCATTCTGTTGCGGGGTATGTGGAACAGTGTGCTCCTTCTTGATCCCCTCTGATGAACAATACTCCAAGAACTCATTGGAGGTATACTCACCCCCGTTGTCCGTCCTCAATACTTGAATCTTCCTTCCTATCTAGTTCTCTATGAGAGTCTTGAACTCTTGAAATTGCTCAAATACCTTTGACTTGGCCTTCAAAAAATAGATCCAGGTCTTCTTGGAATAGTCATCAATGAAAGTGACGCAATAACTATACCCACTGAACGATTGGACACTCATGGGTCCGCAAACATCCGAATGCATTAAGTCCAAGGTCCCCTTAGACTTGTGCTCACTCTATGGGAAAGGCTTCTTGATGTTCTTTCCAAACGCACAACCCTTGCAGTGGTTTATGCTTCTCCTCATGTACCTGAGGAACTCCAATGACTGCCTGCCTCAAATGCCTCATTGCTCCATGGTGTAAGTGTGCCATTCTCCTATGCCACAACTCACCTTGACTGTTGTTGCTGTTGGCTAGAGCCTTTGCAGACTCGAAGTGTATTCTGTACACATTCCCGCTTCGGATCCGAATCACCCAATCTAAACTCCTTTCTGACCCCTTAGACCTGATATACACCCTATGATCTCGAAACTTCACCTGAAATCACTTGTCCTCTAAGGTAGAAACAGATACAAGGTTTTTGGTCAGCCCCGAAACATACAATACGTCAGCAAAGCTGAGGGGTTTGCCAGACTCCCTCTGAAACGAAACAGTACCAACTCCCTGCGCCTAATACTACGCATCATCACCCAACTCAATGTGGAGATTTAATCCACCCTCCTGCAAGCTCTTGAAGAACCTCTTACGTCCTGTCATATGACAAGATGCTCCACTATCTACGTACCAAACGCTGCTTCCTATGGTGCTTTCCATGCAAGCTATCAAACAAAAGTCTTCGTCGAAGTTTTTGTTGAACTCGTCCACCTCTACAGACCCTACCATCTGGGTATTGTTCTTCTTCTTTCTGTTTGGGCACTGGGAGGCAAGTGTCCTTACTTGTGGAAGATAAAACATTTGACCTTGGACATGTCAATGTTCTTCTCACCACCCTTCGTTTTCTTTGCCTTATCCTTGCTCTTCCCTACTAGGGCTAGAGCTTCTTCATCCACAATCTGTGGGGCACTGCTGGATGAACCTAAACCTTGACCCATGCGGGTCTCCTCCTGCACACAATCATCCCACAATCTCTACCAGGTAGGGAGCTTCTCCCTAGCCACCAAACCTTTTACAAAGGTGTACCATTGCTTAGAAAAGTCGTTGAGAGCTATCTGAACTAGCTCCTCATCCTCAATCTTAGAGCCAACTTCTCCAAGCTCGTCCTGATCTGTGTCAACCTTGTGTGGTAATGCACCACTCCTTCATCCTTGGCCATCTTGGTATTGCGCATCCTCTCCGGCAGCACCATCTTTTGGTTTTTGTTCTCCCTCTGGTAAAGTCCTTCCAAAGCCTTCCACATTTCCAATGCAGTCTTCTTCCTAGAAAGGTGAGGGACTAGGTGATCCTTCACCCCATCCAAGATGATCAACATAGCTCTGGAGTCTAACTTCTTCCATCTTTCCAACTCTATCAAATCTCTGGGCGCAACCTTCAGGGATTCAATGTGCTCCTCTGCATTACTAACATCCAGGATCCTCGTGATCCTTTCTTTCCAATTAGGAAAGTTCTGAGCCCCTTGGAGTCTATCCTCAAGTCTCAATTATACGGCCATAGTGAAGGGTACCTGTCAAACCCTAGATCTAAACTCTAGGTCTGTGTCTTCAATAGATCTGCCCCCGATCTATCAATACTGCTGCAGTTTCTCAGATTTAGCTCAACAGAGCTCTAATACCATGTAAATTTCCTTAAAATTCACACATGAGCTAAACAGTATATTTTAATTATTACTGATAACCACACATGAATTTCTTTACTAGTAATGCAGCGGAAAATAAATACTGAGAAACATGAACAATAATCACATCAATATAGATAGTATTTTTGGGTATGGAAACCCCCAGATAAAACCCAAGATGGGAAAGCTGGTGCAGTAGTCAGATATGAAATTTTATTATGACGATATGGAACAATTACAATCCAGCAAATGAATTCACCCAACCTGGCAAAATAGAACCTTTGCACATCACTATGCAAACCCAGCAAAACGGTACGGTCCCCTACACAACTATATGACCTCTTGCGTCAGCAGTACGACCCTCCTGCGCAGCTGTACAGAATCCGTACGGCTAATACTGTTGCGGCCTCTGCTGAGTTGTACAGCCTCCCTCTGCATGAGTGTGTACAGCCCTGTGCTTTGTCTGATCTGTCAAGGAATCTTCGGGGTGAGTGCTCCTTTGTCTTGCCTACAAACTTCTTCCTCCAACTTCCCTGTCTATCTCTGTGTGTGTCCTCTCCACCAAATCTTCTTTTAACTCAATGGCTAAGCAAAACCCTTAACCCTCACTTTGGATCAATGGATGAGATCCTCCGGTGAGATCAATGGCCAAGATTAGATTAGTCATCACTTAAATTATTTTCACGTTTATCTTTATAAAAGTGACTCCATTAGTCAAAATCAAATTAGATTAATTAATGTATTTTCCTAAGTCTAAACTTAGGAAAATCACATTAATACATTTGGTTTCCTGTTTAATGTCTTCTAGCATACAAAGACACATGTAATGATATAAGACCTTCCTTGTTGCCACTTTCTAACAGTGATATTGTATTGCTTAGATTTCTTTTGCCAAAAGTTGTCAATGGATCTAGCTTAGAGGGTTCTTCTGTAACACAGAGTAAGCATTTATAGTTGTTAACTTTCTTACTTGTGCTTTGCTTTTGAGAGATATGAAAGTAGCCAACTATAGTCAATTGTATTGAGGCTTTTTTTATTTCTTTTCTTCAAACACACTAGATCTAATCCATTTTTGTGCAAAAAGTGCAAGTCACGGATTCGAAGGAGGAATTGAACTAAGTTGTCTCTTCTCCTCTCTTTGGCACTTTTAAAAGCTAATCCCATTGTTGATATTTAATTAATTTGCAAGTTCGTGTTTTGATCACTTTACAAAACTCCTAAAAAACAATCTAATCCTTAACCAAACTAAAATAACAAAAAGCCTTAGAAGCTCTTTCGTAGAGACTACCAACCCTTGGCTTCGTCAGGAGTTCTACCTAAACGAAGGAGTCAAGATCAGGTGACAACACTTGACTCGAGACTTGCCCCTAAAGACACACCGAGCAACTTGAAGATCTGACCCTAAAATCCGAAAGCCTAAGGAACCTGTGAGTGAACTAAAGGATTCAAAGGACACGTTAGAAACCATGTAAGAGATGATGAGACAACTAACTGTCCAAACAAAACGTGTCGCTAGTTTTCATGATCCCTAGAGGCATAGAAACCCTTATGGCCCTGAGCCCTACTGGAACAATAATAGAAGGCATGAGGGAGATAATAATAGACGACGACCTGAATATCCAGAAAGTTCTGAAAAGAAGAATGTGAATTGGTGTGATGAAACAGAGGAAGAACCTTTCGACACCAATTATCATGATGACCAACTAGACAATATCAACTTTATTAATGACTTATCTTTTGATGATGGGTTTGGAAGGATTCTCTTGGAAGAAGAGCCATGGGAGCAAGAAGAAGATTTTGTTGATGAACCCAACCCCACATGTTGTGCCATAAATCTCTCTGAAACAAAGGAACATCCACAGATTAGAATCTATAAACGAAGAATTGATCCCCAACCTTCTTTCCTAGACAAACGCAAAGAAATTAATGAAGATAAAAAGGAAGAAGAAGATTTTGCCTTAGAAGATTTTAATTTGAATATTGATATGAAGAAAGAGCTAGGCAAGATAATGTGTAATATCCCTGTCACTGAGTTGATGAAAGTGCCCTCAGTAAGAAGCCAAGTAGAGGAGTTCTTTGATGGCATTGGCTAAGAAAAGACTCATGAAATTGTCTTAGAATCTTGTCACATACAGAGCCCTAGTGGAATACAACTTAGCAAAGATGAAAAGGATCCACCTATCAACATCCAGTCTGCAATTTATGAGAGAAAGAACAGTGGTCACCCTCCCTTTTAGCTAACCTTGCATATTCAGAATATGCTCCTGCATAATTGCATGTTGGATTCTGGAGCAGCTATGAATGTGATGCCCTTACATGTCATGAAGGAAATGGGATTGGAGGTGACTCGACCCTATGGCAATGTCTATGGTATAGATTCTAGACGTGTGCAATCCTATGGTTTGATAAAAAACCTTAGGGCTGATATGTTTGCATGTTCAGACATTTCCACTATGATAGATATAGTTGTTATTGACTTGCCCCCAGTGTATGGAATGTTTTTATCTAGGAAGTGGGTAGCTGGTCTAGGTGGATACCTTATGATGGATTATCATATATTTGTGTTACAAACTCTGACTATGCTCTAATTAGGATTAATAGAGAACCTTGTTATGACAAGCATTTGGAAACCTTTGAGGAAGGGATTAAAAACACATATGGAGATGAATTGCTTAATAATGCTAAAGCTAATATTGTGGAAGATGAAAATGAAATGTGGGAATATGAGCAACCTGAAAACATGTTCATGGCAATGGAAGATTCTGATTCCTCTTTTGAAGAAGAACAAATAGCTGAAATTGCTATGAGAATTAATTTGGAAATGCTTAGGAACAAATGTTCGGAGGAGTTGGAAGAATTGAAAAAAAATGAAAGTCAATGTCAAGGTCAAGAACAAAATAATGCAATAGATCAAGAACAAATAATCGAGAATCCTACGCTTGAAGTTGATGAATTTGATGATGATAAGCATGTTGAAAGAATTCCTTATAGAGTAAGTGAATGGTTTGCCTTAATTGACCATAATATAGAGAGGGAAAGCCAAGGGCTTGAACCTATTTACCCATGGGCAAACTGTCTTGAGTTAGTTGTTGTATTAGAAGCTAATGACGAAGCCACTGGTTCCCATTACTCTGATTTTGTTGGTTCATTATCTCATGTGTCTTTAGAAGATGGTAATCTAAATCAAGTCCATGATAACTCTCTAAGCTAGGAAGAGGATGCTCTAATTAATGATGCACCCGAAGGAGAATTTAATCTTAACAATCTTGCTATATTTCAGACTCCTTCAGAATCTCTAAATAATCTTTTATTTGCATATCCTCTCATCCCCAACTTTCTTCTGCCACCTGAGTCATCTAGTCATCATAATCATGATCTTTCTCACATTCCTAGTTCTTTGGCATCTCAGTCAGAAGTAGTTCCAACCGAGCTGGAAAATATGCACATTCCCGTTCCTACAGGGGAAGGCTCTAGCCACAATACTAGTATATCCCATATGCCTCATCCCTTAGAAGAAAATAGAGACTTTTGGACGGTAGGGGAAATTGTCAAACATGTAATGTCTCCTCATGAAGAAAGGCCTACTGCAAGTGTCCAGGAGATGAGGAGAGAGATTAGAGAGATCCTAGTTGGTAGGGTAGCTATTCCCATTGACGGTGGTCCACCCAAATTTGATGCAGTTCCTTCCAAGAGGAGCTCAAGGATTATCACCCCGCAACCACGAAACCTTGCTGAAGTCCATCTCATGCCTATACGTAACATTGAAGTTGTTCCTGAATCACTGAATAGGAGCAGATTTCCCACGGGAAGTCAAGTCCTTATCCCGAACCACTTACTGCATATCTGATCAGGGCAAGCTAATGACATTTGGGTTGGACCTTTCACCGTTGAACGTAGCATGGGTGACATGTGTTTTCTTGCTACCGGTAATGGACGACAAATCTTACTTCCTATCAACCAAAGGGATTTGAGGGGTTACATCCTTGACCTCACTTAGCCTTGAATCATGTCTTGCCTAGTAGGGTAGAGTAGGTAGGTAGGACCTGAATAAGCCTTTTCTGGGCAGTAGTTTAGCTTTTCAGTCTTGCACCTTTTGTCTTTTCCTGAAGCTTGCTATTCAAAGCTCTTAGTGTAGTCCTGAGATTTTGCCATTTGCCTACACAATAAAATCAAACTTTTCTTAAAATTTATGGTTATAGATTAGATTTGCTTTTTGCTTTTCAGTTTCATGCATTTCAGTTTCAGTATTTTCTTTTATCTACGTATTGTTCTGACGATCGGTCTGTGAGTTTGGTATAGCTCTGGACATTTTGCAGGTAGTGGATGACATTTTGGTAGTTGTTGCAGAGCTGGAGTGAGGATGCGAGTAGCAGAGTGCAAGGACCAAAGATTATGAGGTTCTTAAGCGCTCTATTCAGCAGAGCACTTGTCTCACATATATAGTAGTCGGGCTACCATATTCTATTTTTCAGATTCCAATACACTTTTTCAGCCAGTTCCCTTACATATGAGATGCTAAGATGAGCATCTATGATGGATCACTATTTGATGATGGACTATAGTACTTTCCCATGCCATGACTGAGTCTCAGGACACTCAGATTTGAGGACTGATGTAGTCATTTAGCCATTTACAGAGCAATTAGTATTGCCCAGAGTTGCAGCTTCAATTTCTCAGTGGACAGATGTTGGTTCAGATTGGTTATTTACATGTATATGACTCGGCAGATATTATCTTGTGTTATGGTTATTATTGTTCTTATACTCATTCTTGTGACATGTCTTATCATCTAGTGTCATGATCTAGCGGTCATATAAATATGTGGACCTAGTTGTATTGATATTATGTATGTATGTCCCTACTTAGACCTGGAAGTTCTTCACCCATACTCATTGGTTTTACCCTCCTTAAGGAGAATAGAGGTGATCATTCCCACCATACTTTGGCTTGCTAAGGTTGGTTTCATCGTTCACTATCTTCGCCCATCCATTACCTTCCAGTTATGTTTCTAACCCGACCTACTACTTGACTTGTGACATGGAGGACCTTTCCCCACTATAGCCTCTTTGTTGGATAAGCTTCCCTGTTTATTTGTGTCTCGGCTCTGAGTTGCCTAGGTTGTGTTGGCTAAAGCTGAAACAAACAACGCTGCCATCAATACAATGTATATGGAAATGAAATGAATATCTTGTGAAAACCCCATTCATGAAAATAAGTGTTTTTGAACCAATGTTATCGGAACCGGACCGGTCATCCAACCGGCGAAGCCCAAAATGAGAACCGGACTGGAACTGGCAAAAAACCGGGTGAAAAACTGGGTGACTAAAAAATACATAAAATATTCATATTTTGTAAAAAAACATATTATATTCATGTGCATACATATGAATCCAAACCATTAATACAAAAATATGCAAAGTTTCTCATATATATAGTAAATATGGGTGCAAATATCCAAAATAACACCTAGTGCAATACATCTCTGAGGTTCTGAACCAAAGTACATTAACAAAGAGGCTCCAAAGTACAGCAGCAAAGTTCTATTTTCTGGTTTTTTTTTAAATTGAGTTCTGTGAGTCCCCAGTCCGGACCGGCCGGTTCCGTACCCAATTTGGAAAAAAATCCGGTCTGATCAAATTTTTGTATTGACCAGACCGACCAACCCTGTAAACCGGTCAGATCGGTCGGTTTTGCCAGTTCCGGTCTGGTTCCGATAACACTGTTTTGAACATACATCAATGCAAGGCAAGCCTAATGAAATTGGCTTTGAAGTTTAAATGTGAATAATGAAATGTAAAACCCATGTAACAAGTGTTTTTAAACATGCATGGAGCATGAAGCCTAAGTAAATAAAGATCCGCGTAACAAATGGATAGATCAAGGCTATGGAAACTCGAAGGCCCAAAAAGCAATAGTTCTTAAAAGCTATATTTGAAGATTGCTGGCCTCACTTGTATTTGATTTGGATTGTGAGCATTTGTCAAGGTGAATAAGCACTTATGAACGTAACTTACCCATTTGTGAGACACTGCCATCCCGTGTGTTATTGCTTGTCCGACATATGCTAGAGTGTGTATCCCCTTTCCACATCCAAAGTGTCACAATGTCAAGTTGGTAGTCACCCTTTAGCCTAGCCTTTTGATTTTTAGCCTTCATTCGTTACTAGCAAAATGATTACAACTATGAAGTGAGTATGGTCTTGAAAGTCTGGTCTGAGTTATAATTAATTAACAAAACTCTATATTTGGTTGGTAGATCGCCAGTGAAATGATTACTACTCGTTATAATTGTTGTTTGAATGATTTGTAGAGCATGTCTTAACCTCCAAACACTTGCAGCAAATTGATGTTAGCCTGGGTCATATTATTGATGATTTGATCATTTAAAGATTATTATTTTATCTGTCTGGGCGTATTAGATATTGTACCTAATCATGCAGAAATTTGTATGGTGTATGAGTATGCACCTTAGATGGATTTAGGCTCCTTGAGTCCAACAAGATGTTTGTTTTCAGTTCCGGGCAGTTACAGTGATGGTTTGTCTTAGTATACCATTCGGGTACAGTTTTGCCATGTTAAATGGTCTGTCAGAGCAGAAAGATGATTTGACTAGTTCACCTAGGGCGCTGTATGAGGAGGGGGTGGTCTAGCCACTTGTTTTTACCATTATAACCCCCTCCTAGAGTGCCTGGTGGGCTCAGTTGGACTCCAGGAGGCAGTTTGGGCAATGTCTCAGTTATCGAGGCAAATTAAAAATGGTGAAAATGGCTACTGAGGAATTCGATTTGGGCTACTGAGGCAAGGAAATGGCATGGGATGAATTTTGATGATGAGTGTGATGTCTTCCGCCTCTTCTCCAACAGTTTCAACATTCAGATGGACCCACACCCATCTCTTCGACATATTTTATGATTTTCTGGAGCCTTTGGAGGCTCACGGCTTTCCCAGAGAGGCACTATTTTGCACTTAATATTATATTTTTAATTATATTGTGTCATAGGGACACACTAGGGGTGTTATTTAATACCCCCTAAACCCACCATGAGCATTATTCGTTTTTATTTTGTCATGTTGAGTGGGATCCCCTCACCAACAAAATATACGCTTTGATCCAAGCTTTGATGTATGGTAAACTTTATTAAATTTAAACCAAAGTTCACGTGATAAGCAATGGAAGGGAGTCCACACCCTTCAAGCTAGCGCAGGCATCAAGGTTAGCGTGAGTCTCTTCCCTGGTGAGTTGACGTCACTATCCAAAAAATCACTCGCAACTCATATTCTAACCAATAGTTTGATGTAATGTTTAACATATATTCAAAGCTTGGATCAAAGGGTATATTTTGTTGGTGAGACTCACATCAAATAGCCGTACTTTCGCGTCAGGAGTGAAGCATGTGAGTTGGGTGTGTGAGGTGGCTTGATTGGTGGGGAGAGATTGCCTGCCTCATCTGAGATGGCACCTCCCCCATACCATCTCTTCAGTTAAACTAATAATCATCCCATCGATTTTTCTGATTGGTTCAGTTCAGCTCAACTCAACTCAATTACACTCCGGGTTGATCTTCAGTATTGATGAGGCCCTCGTGGGTCTCTCTTTTCCTATTTAAGCAGGTCACCTCTCCATTGTTCAAGATCGGAAGGTTGAACCTCTGCTTGCATACATTGTAATATTTTCTGAGTATTGTTAATAAAAGGCTTTGGAGGCAATTTCTATGTGAGATCCATAGATGTTTGGTTAATGTTGTCCTTATGCTAAATCATTGAGGTAATTTGTATCAATTCCTTTCATATTTTGCAATTGTTGGGATTACTTGTCTTCGTAAGGAAATTTACATTTCGGTAAGAATAGGAAGTGTCATATGATGTTGATGTGATCTCTTTCTTGCAATAGTCCGTTGTGTTATTTTATCCATTTCATATTAACTCCTAGAATTAATTATTTTTCTCGTAGAGTAAAAACCCTAGATTTTACTTTTCAATAGGGTCCACCCCCCTTGGCTTTGCTAGGAGTTGGCTTAGACGAAAGAGCTGAGTATCAAGTGACAGCACTTGGCTCAAGCTTGCCCCCAAGGTCACACCCGGTGGCTTAAAGATTTATGCCACGTTACCAGAGGTGCGAATTAGGCGGCAACAGAGCTCATCTCAACCGTTGATTAAAACATTTTGATCTTTTAATCTTAGCCATCCATTTGAAAGGTGGTTAGGATTTTGGTATCTCTCATTCATATTTAAAGGAGAGAGCTTCTCATTGTAAAGAGGTCTTTGGCTCTTGGAATCTTGATAATAGAAAAACTCTTTTGTGGAAACTCTTGGATCTCTTTTGCATCTGGTGTTCTTCGATGGTGATTGGAAAGTCTATTGCATCCTAGCATTTGAGTATTTGTGGTGAGATCTATATTTTTCATGGAAACTTTGTTTTGTCTACAGGAGGGCGACTTCACTTGGGCGTTTTTGCAGGGCTTCCTCAACTCACTTATTTGGCATCGCTTGTATCAGGGGGTTATCATTAGAATCATTGTGATCTATGGTTTCATCTTGTTATTTTTCTGTAGCATTTGTCAATTTCTCTTGATGCATCAAATCTAATATTGTTGACGTTTGTTGTGCAAGAGGGAGGGCGCATTGGCTTCCTTGGGCAAATCGATTTGCATAGTCTTCATCCAAATCTTTCTCAAATTGATCGGGACGACATAGATCATCATCATCAAGGCATCTACAAGGTTATCCAGGTAAGATCCATAGGTTAGTTCTTTTTTTCTTGGTTCCAATCCATTGGCACCTTTATTTTATCATCAAAACCCTAATTTAAAGTAATCGAAATTTTTTATGGATCAAACCGCTTGATCTTTTGGCAAACCATCTCTAGGTATTGTAGATTGGGCCAAACCCTAAGTGGGTCCTCCTAGGCATCAGGCTTAGGTGACTCCTTTGGGCCCAAATCCCAAGGCACTGATCTCTTAACCCTAGCGCAACCCTCATTTGGCCAATTTTTCTTTCGTTTTGATCCTATCCCTAAGGCTTGAGTACTTTGATACTGTCATACCTTTCGTCAAGTCTATCCACCGGTACTAGATAGCTCCGATCTTGTCCTTAACATCCCTGCATTGGACACGGTTCCCAAGGTAGTGTATTTTTTCATTATTCGTCGGTACCTTGATTCTAGATCTAGTAGTAAACTTATAGGTCACTTGTATTTCCACTTTGGATCAATTTCACACTTCATAAACCTCCCGATCCAACCCATAACTCACCTTGTGACTCCACCCATAGATCTAGTGTTTACTTCACCTTACACCTTACGTACTTCATCTTCCATTGATTTGATCTGGTGTCTTGGTTTGATCTCTCCTGTCGGGAGTAGATCTGGGTCTCCCCCATTGTTGCCTTGGGCTAAGATAACATCAAGTGAAGATTGCCTCGATTGGCGTGACAACCATCCATTTGGGAGTCGAGGCTATCTTGGTTTCACCTCTTGGGTTGCTCATCCCTCTACCATCCATCTTGGATCCATCTCATAGGGGCAACTACAAGTCTGGTGATAACAATAACTTTAGTCTCGTGCTAATCTATACAGGACAATCAGCTAAACACCTTTAACATTTGAACTGATTAAAAAGTAGGGTATCTAGCTTTGTATAAATTGTGAGTCTCTTTAGAAAGAAAACTAGTGTGATAGTATTAATGTGTCCTGTATTTTGTTGCTATGGCTAATTACTTTACATGTGCGAATTCGTCATGTTTCCTCTTCTTGACCTCTGCAACTCAGTTCTACTTGTTGTTTGTGTACATAATGCAACTCAAGTGTCATGCCAGTCTCAACCAACTACATAGCCTGCTTAGGCTGTAGAAATTCAAGAAGCCCAAAGAGTTTGATACACAAAATTAAACTAGGAATTATCTGGTGACAATAAGAGTGTTCAAATATTTATAGCCTGTAACAATTGGCAAAGATCATATAACATAACACAGGCAAATTCATACCTTTAGTCCAGAAACAGCTATAGCAATGGCTCTTCCTGGGATTTGCAATGCCTTGTTGTGGACCTGAATGTAAATGCTTCTCAAGCTTACATTACTGTATAAAAAATTAAGTATAATAAGCAAAACAACTGTGACTTTGGAATCCAGAGAGGTTGCTTTAACTAACCTGCACATAAAGAAGGGCTACAACCTTTGGCAAAAGAGCTACAGGATCCCTTTCGTCTTCAATTTGGGATGAAAGAGCCTGACAAAAATTACATCATTTCATTATTGGATAACATACCTTCCCCTAATTTGAAAAATACTAGAAAATAAACGGTAGCCAACTATAAAGTAGAGTCTCAAAATTTAAATCATACAAATAGAACATAACTATTTGTGGCCAAAATTATTAATTTAGAGACAAGATTTACATCATATGACATAAAATATCCATTGGATGTAGCCTGGGTGGTAGGGAGGAATGATTGTTATCCTCCCCACCTTGTTAGATTTCCACTTGTGACATGTTGAGGCTCTTAAATCAGTGTATTGTTGTACTAGCCTTGAGACCTGAAAAAATTGGTTTACCCTGGGTCCCATCCTCGAAATGAGGGGAAGTACCTGGCAGGTTTCCCCAGGGCATGTATTCCATCGAAAAAAAATCATGACATAAAATAGGTTGAGTATAAAATTGTATCCCAGTTCTAGGTAAGGTGAAAGAAAGTGGCCAAAGGTTGCTTTTGGCTCCACTAAATAGTTCATATTTGGGTTTTAGATTTGGACTTGGGAGTGGCTTGTTTTTGAGTAATTTGAGTTCATATTTGTAAGTTGTGGTTAGAACTAATTAAATTTGGGACTTTCTTAAATACAAACAAATCTGGTATGAATAGAAGACCTTTGACACACTAAGATACATTTACAAGGTCAAAATACCAAAGATAAATTTGGCCTGTACGCTGTAGTTCAACAGGAGATCAATTAATTTCATGTTTCACCAAGGTAACATGTTTTAAAATCTTATGGGATAGAACTACACCATGTTAGTCACTTTCGAAAATAAGGAGACATAAATTAAAGAGGTTGAGTGCAGTTGAATAAATAAATATGCATTTGGAAAAGATTTTATAAAATAATCACATTTTTGAGATGCAATTGCAACTTTCAAAGTCTAAATAAACATTAACTGAATTTATATAAAAAATAAAATAATGATTTATAAAAGTTCAATTAACATCAAGTCAAGCAAGTTGTGCTCAAGTGGTAAATCAAGTGAGCTTTCTTCACAAACACCAAGGTTCAATCCCTCAAAGAACATGTTGCTCTATCAATGTCGTCAACTATACACTATCTTATGATATAGCATTGTTAACTGAGCTTGGGTGGTTTGTCCCTGTGTTATCAGGACCAGTGGCCCTTAAACCAATCAAGTTGGCCAGTCTATGAACAGTCCCAGTTGGAATCAGTCTATGGCCTGTGGATCCATGTGGCTCCAAGGGGCAGAAAAAAAAAGTACAAAGCCATAAAATTAAACCCTCCCTCCCTCGAAAACCCTAAACACAACTTATATAAAGAGCCCCATATTTCTTTTACACCCATCTCATTGAGCATTTGGAGACTGTGGAAACGCAGTGAAGAGAATTGATTCGGAGTGAGCTTGGAGTTGTTTTGGTATTGTGTGAGCTGCTTCAGGTGGTACTGGCATCTACTTCACTAATCACCTTATCATCTATGAGCCTGGAGGGGACTGCAGACTGGATTATTGTGTCCATTCGAAGGTACGTCTTCAAACCTCTTCATTTTTCTCATAAAATTGCAGATATTAGTTTTAGCAAATAAGTAAAGTTAGTTGTACATTTGCAGATTTGTTTTCAATTCAAGAAATTACCATGGACCCCATGAAGTCGAAAGACAAGGCATGGAGCTATTGTGATATGGTTGACGAGATTTTTTTTGTTGCAAATATTGTGAAAAGAAGGTAAAGTGGGGCAGGGTTGAAGGGTAGGGGGCGAGGTGGACTCATAGAATGAAAGAACACTTAGATGGTGTTTGAGGGTAAGTCACAGCATGCCCTTCAGTTGATGCAGAGACTAGACAATAAATGCTCAAGTCTATTGAAGAATTTCATGCAGAAAGAGGGTGATGAGATAGGAGAAGGGGAGAGGAGCTACCCCAGTTTTGAAGGCACCTCCACTAACCCTAACCCTCTTGTTAGGGATCCTTTTAGATATGTTGCCCCAATCCATGAAAAACCTACAACATAGAGGACTTAGAGTCAGTCCACCTTCCTCCATCCCCACCAGTAGCACTCAGAATCAGTCCACCATTGATAACCAAATTGGAAGAAGTAATACAGGGATGCAGCTTTCGAATCCATGGCTAGATTATGGTTTGTAGATATCGCTTTCAATGCTTACTGATCACCATAATACTAGCCTTTGCTAGATGCCATAGTTGGTGGAGGTAAGGGACTCAAAGGACCTAGTTTTCATGACAATAGGTGAAAACCTTTATAGAATGAAGTTGGATCCACAAACGAGTACTTGAGTACCTGAAAAGTGAAAGGTTTTAAAGACACATGGACTAGTGAAACATTAAAATCTGCGTCTTATAAAAAAAACCAGCATAAGTACGCCAAATAATCCATGAATGGATAAACAATAGTATAATATCCTGATTTTGACCCCAAATTGCATTAAAATTGTATATGATGTAAATACCATTATTAAATCATGGTGAGGAGCTAAAGGCCAAGGCCCCGCCATTAATGTAGTGTTTTATGTACCGGCAATTAAAATCGATGCCGATGGTTATCGTGCTAGCCAGGCACATTATAAATAGAGACATCATGTAAATATGCAATTTAATAAAATACCCACAACTAGCTATGTCAATGTAACAAGAGATGGGGGCATGATTTCACAAGGACTAGGGAGGGAAATTATTCAAACTATTGAGCCAATAGTGTTGAGCCAAATGTCAATGGGAGAACCCATAAAGTTGTCAACTACCCTTTTTGTCTTTTTGCACCCAATCATTTATTTCTTCCAGAAATTGGTTGAGGTAGTTAATGCCTTGGGAATGGAAGGGTATGGCAGTCAAATTTGTATTGGGAAAAGCCATAATTTTTGGGAAAACGAATTTTTGCTTATGGGGCAAGTTATCACCCAAAAATTGTTGCCCATTCCATTATTCACCCATGTGTTTCTTTCCCTCACGCAGCTGGAGATAGATGGGGCTTTTTCATCCCGTTTTTTCTGGAATTACCCTCATTTTTCAGGGCTGGGAAATCCATTTTTGGTGTTGTGCCGATGGGAGAGGAGATCCACGAATTGGGGGTTTGAAGAGATTGTTTTTGCCCCTGAGATGCCCAAGAACGTTTCTAAATTCGAACCGCTCTCCCAAGATTAATTTTCCCTTCTACCATTTTCATTTTTGGTTCCAGGTCGTTTTTCTTCATGCCTAGTCATTGTATTTTGTTGTTATGTGTATCCTTGTTTTGGTCTAAAAGACTTAGGAGTGGAAGAGGCCCAGAATTGGCTTGATAAACCTAGTGAAGAGAGGAACCTCACAGAAAGATCAAGAGGGGTTGGCTAATCTTCTATGCACACCCTGAAGAGCATTGGAAGGGAAGGTATGGCATGAGGGACTGTGTAGCAGTGAAGGGAATACTTCCTTGTGTTGGGTGTGTAGGTATTGTGGAAAGCCAAGCTAGATAGATCTTGTGCAGGTGTCCATAGCTTTGTGGTTGATCTCACTAGCTTAGCAATTCTACCTTTCCACTGTCTTAGCAGCCTGATAAACCCAATTGTAGATTGGCTTGGCTGAACCTTGGTTGTATTTGGCTATGTGTGAGCCTGTTGTTCCCTAGTTCCTTGTGGAAATCATGCCCAGCTCGAGGGTGGCAGTGGTGCTGAGAGATTGATGAGCACACTGGCCTATGGTTGGGTGGAACATTGCAGCGACATAGCTAGTTGCGGGACAACTCATTTACAAGATAAGTGCTCTCTTGTCTTTTTTGTATTTTCTGTATTATTCTCTGTTTATTTAATTCCTGCAACTGTATTGTTTTATGAATTATTATGAACATAATGAATGCTTGAATGAATGTATTTGCTTGCGCTGTAGATTTGCATTTGTTATACATCTGCATATGTCTTTTATTTGAATGCATTTCGGTCTATGTTCATGGGGCTAGATCCCCGGTCACGATAGCAGCAACAGCAGTGAGCTGCGTCCTCTCTTCGACGAGATAAGGGGAGGGGACGTGACAAATTGAATATAAAGACGTTAAGATATGATATATATTACAATCACTCTATAATGTATAATACTACCATCTGTTGCAACTCTAGAATCAATCTTGACAACATCCTCAAATAAGGCATCACACCTCTCTAATGAATAACTAAAAGGTTCATGAATGATGTCAGTCTCTGTAAATTTTCCTTTAACATTCAAACTAGGGCTAAACAGTATCTACAAAATTTCTACTGAAAACCACACATGAATATATTTTACAAGTATGCAGCGGAATATGAAGTACTGAGAAATATTTCACATCACATCACAATATAGACACTATTATTTTGGGTATGGAAACCCCCAGAAAAACCCAAGATGGATCATGGGAAAACCGGTGCAGTAGTTAGATATGGATTTTATTATTGAGACAATACGGAACTTTTACAATCAACTGCTAATCACCCAAACCTGGTGAAATAGCACCCAGCGGAATCACTGGACAATCCCAGCTCTGCATGACTGTACGGCCAGCAGTGCAGCCTCCCACACATGACTGTACATATCCGTACGACTCTATGGCTGATGAACGAAATTCATACAGCCTGTAAGACAGATGTAAGGAATTGCGTACGATATGTATGGCCTCCTCTGCAGCTGCTCCCTGTGCAATCTGTACGGCCCTCATCCTGCCTGAAAGCTCAGTGACCTTGTTTGTTAGCTCCTTCGTCTTCTCTGAAAAACCCTACATCTGACTTTCTCTCTCTTTCTGTATCCTTTCGGTGTGGGATACAAGTGTGTGTCCTCTCCACCAATTGATTTTTCTTTTATAACTCTATGCTAAGAGAAAACCCTAATCTCACTTTCACTTTATAAAAAGTGTTTCATAAAGTCAATTAATAATTAGGTCACTTTAATTTATTTTCCAAAGTAAACTTAGGAAAAGNTTCTGCATGCAAGGACGCATGCACGCAGGAAGACCTTCCTTGTTGCCACTTTCTAACACTCCCTCTCAATGAGGAAGGGATTCTATAGCAACCCCAGCTTATCCCTGAACTTCACAAAACCATGTCTGCAAAGTGCCTTTGTGAAAATGTCTGCCACCTAACCGAATGGTTCCCCTCTGAACACAATCTCTCAAGAAGTGGTACCTAATGTCTATGTGTTTGCTTCAGTCATGGAACACTGGATTTTCAGATAGCCTAATGCCACTCTGAATGTCACAGTGAACTATTGTAGCCTCTAGCTCACACTCAAAGAACCCTGAAAGTAACTTCCTCAGCCACAAACCCTCACAAGCAGCGAAACTGGCTGCCATGTACTCAGCCTCTGTCAAGCTCAATGCAATTGACTTCTACTTCCTGTTGGACCAAGACACAACCCCTGATCCAATGCTGAAACAACAACCTGAAGTACTCTTATGGTCCGCTACACCTCCTGTCCAGTCAGCATCTGTGAAGCCTGCTAATTGTACACTCCCCCTGCGCTCATAAACCAATCCATACTCCACTGTACCTTTGATGTAGCAAAGTATGTGCTTTGCAGCTGTCCAATGCACTCTCTGAGGGTCCACCATGAACTGGCTCAAAGAGTTGAGTGCAAAGCTAATGTCTAGTCATGTGTTGACCAAATCCGTCTGACCCTGATGCATCAATCTTCCTCCAGTTGGAAACTAGAGGTATGGCTATAGGGTTGCAATCCACCATCCTCAATCTCTTAAAGATCTCTACTGCATACTTCCCCTGTCCAATGAAGAAGCACCCATCTCTCTGCCAAACTTCCAAGCCTAGGAAGTAATGCATCAACCCAAGGTCTTTCATTTCAAAATCAATTGCAAGGTTGGACTTGCAGTCGCCAATCAGCCTCTCATCTCCTGTAAGAAAGAGATCATCTACATATAAGACCAGTATGAGAGATACCTCACATGTCAAAAAATACAAGTTGTGGTCAGCCTCATTCCGCTGAAATCCCATCTCCCGTAGATAGTTGTCTATCCACGAGTACCATGCTCGAGGTGCCTGCTTGAGCCCATAAAGAGCTATATGCAACCTGCATACATGCGTCTTTCTGTTCTCCACATCAAACCCCTTTGGAAGATCAATATATACCTCCTCCTCTATGACTCCGTTGAGGAAGGAAGTCTTGACATCCATCTCTGCTGCTAAAGAGATAATGGTCTAAATAGAAGAATACAAGGGAACAAGGGCGAAGGTCTCCTCATAGTCCATACCATCCTTCTGTGAAAACCCCTTAACCACGAAGCGCGACTTATACTTTTCCATGCTTCCATCTAGATCCCACCAGCATTTCACCGTCAGGACTTGGCACAACCTCCCATACCTGATTCTTCATGATTGAGTCGTACTCTTCAACCATGGCCTCTTGCCACACATCATGTTGTGCAATCTCCTCGAAACTAGAAGGTTCAGAGTTAATCAACTCTGTCATCAGTGCCATATAATTGAGTCTCTCCGATGGTTTGCTCCGCCTCATAGAGCTCTGTGGAGGATCGACCTACCTGGAATCCTAAACTGTGGACCTAAACCACTTAGGCCTTGGCCTAGTGTCTACCTGTTGCGGCTGTTGGATGTCTGTCTCCTGCTGCAACTCATCCTCCAAGTCAATGACTGAAGAATCATGTCCTCCTAACTCCCTCTGACTACCAGAACCTATGCCTTCTGTATGTACCTGTACCTATACCTCTGGCTCCTCCAACTTGACCCCTGTGTCTTGTGCTAGCTAGTAAGTCCATAAATCACTGCAAGGCCCTATCCTCATCGAACCAGACATCCCTGCTCACAATGATCCTCTTGCGAGCAGGGATGTAAACTCTGTATGCCTTCGAAGTCTCGTTATAACCAACAAGTAACCCCTTCATTTCAGAAGTGTCCAGCTTCTTCCTAGTGTCAACATGAATATGACAATAGCAGACACTACCAAATATGCGAATGTGACTCACGTCTGACCTAGTTCCTGTGAAGACCTCCTCAGGTGTCTTCCTCCCCAAAGTTGTGTGGGGACACCAATTTTGAATGTACACTACAGTCATGTATGCCTTAGCCTAAAGGAATAGTGGTAATCCCTGATCAAATAGCATGGCCTCGGTTGCTCCTACCATAGTCTTGTTCTTTTACTCTGCCACTCCATTCTGTTGTGGGGTATGAGACACAGTGTGCTCCTTCTTGATCTTCTCTGTCAAACAATACTCCATGAAATCATTGGAGGCGTACTCACCCCCATTGATTGTCCTCAACACCTGAATCTTCTTTCCTATTTGGTTCTCCACGAGAGTCTTGAACTCCCGGAACCTCTTAAATACCTCTGACTTGGCCTTCAAGAAATAGACCCAAGTTTTCCTGTAATAGTCATCAACGAAGGTTACGCAATAATTGTAACCACTGAAAGAATGGACACTCATAGTTTTGCATACATCTGAATGCACCAAGTCCAAGGGCTCCTTAGAATTGTGCTCACTCTGTGGGAAAGGCTTCCTGATGTTCTTCCCCAAAGCACAACCCTTGCAGTGGTTATGTTTCTCCTCCTATACCTAAGGAACTCCAATGACAGCCTGTCTCAAGTGCCTTTGTGGTCCATGGTGTAAGTGTGCCATCCTCCTATGCCACAACTCACCAAATATTGCTACATGTGGTGCTTGCCATGCAAGCTAGCAAGCAAAACTCCTCATCGAAGTTCCTACTGAAATCCTCCACCTCTGCAGATCCAGCCATCTAAGTGTTACTCTTCTTCTTCCTCTTTAGGCACTGGGAGGAAAAGTGTCACTGCTTGTGGCAGATAAAACACTTGACTTTTGACATGTCAAGGTTCTTCTTACTACCCTTCTTCCTCTTTTCCTTACCATTTCTTTTCCCTTCCAGGGCTAGATCCTCCTCATCCACAATCTGTGGGGTATTGCTGGATGAGCCTGATCCTTGACCCATGCAGGAAAGTTCTGAGCATCATTGACATCCAAGATCCTTGATCAATGTGCTCCTCTGCATCACTGACATCCATGATCAATGTGCTCCTCTGCATCACTGACATCCAGGATCCTTGTGATCCTTTCTTTCCATGTAGGAAAGTTCTGAGCACCCTGGAGTCTATCCTCAACTCTCAACTACACGGCCACACTGAAGTGTACCTGTCAAACCCTAGATCTGCAATCTAGGTTTGTGTCTTCAATAGATCTACCCCTGATCTATCACTGCTGCTGCAAATCTCTCAGCTTTAGCTCACCAAAGCTCTGATGCCATGTAAATTTTCCCTTAACATTCAAACTAGGGCTAAACAATATATTCAAAATTTCCAATGATAACCACACATGAATATCTTTTAAAAGTATGCAGCGGAATATAAAGTAGTAAGAAATATTTCACATCATCACATCACTAGATATACACTATTATTTTGGGTATGGAAACCTTCGGAAAAGCCCAAGATGGGAAAACCAGTGCAGCAGTCAGATATGGATTTTATTATTGAGAAAATATGGAACTTTTACAATCAACTGCTAGTCACACAAACCTGGCGAAATAGCACCCAGCAGAACCACTGGATAACCCCAACACACACGGCACACCATCTGCATGACTGTACGGCCTCCCACACGTGGTTGCACAGATTCGTACGGTTGTACGACTGTTGTACGAAATCCGTATGGTCTATACGACATTTGTACGAAATTTTGTACGGCATGTACAACCTCCTCTGCAGGTGCTCCCTATGCGATCTGCACGGCCCTCGTCCTGCCTGGAAGCTCGGTGACCCTGTCTGTTAGCTCTTTCGTCTTCTCTGAAAAACCCTCCATCTGACTTTCTCTCTTTGTTTGTATCCTGTCTGTGTCGGAATACAAGTGTGTGTCCTCTCCACCAATTGACCTTTCTTTTATAACTCTATGCTAAGCGAATACCCTAATCTCACTTTCACTTTATAAAAAGTGTTTCATAAAGTCAATTAATAAATAGTTCACTTTAATTTAAGAAAAGTAAATTAAATACAATTGGCTTCCTAATTTAAGTCTTCTGCATGCAAGGACACATGCATGCACGAAGAGCTTCCTTGTTGCCACTTTCTAACAGTCTCGTCATCACACCTCTCCTTTGTACACTTAGAAGTCTCATGGATGGAAGAAACCAATGATATATATATATATATATATCTTGGGTGGTATAGTCACCACTACATGCTCCTCAACCATTAGATCAACAATCTCCACATTCTCCTTAATCACGGGAGGACTCGATGTAGTGAAAGATATCACAATCACAATGCAAGGGTTGAAACCTGGCCTTACATGTGGCTTCTAAGAAATAGAAGGCCCTACCAACCTCTCGTTGGAATGTGTGTGCTACTTAATGAGTAAGTAACCTATAAAGGCCACCCTCTCTCACCCCTCTAGCCAAAGTCGTTGCACTTGCTGGAAGCTAAACTATAGTCATCGATGTTGCATTGTTCTCCCTCAAAAGCAAGTCTCCAATGTATATGTCATACAAGAAACTTAAAGGAGATTTTTCCTCAAACAAAAAACAAATAAAATATCACTTAGCTCAAGAACATCACATGAGGGCATGTAGAATGAAATAGATCCAACTGACAGGATACATGGCATCATCATCAAGCTCCATAATTATACCTCCCTCTTTCTCTTGAATCATGTTTTATAGTGACATGCCATATATTGTTAAAGTATTGTAACTTCGGAAGATATTCCAGATGTATTGATTGTGTTCCTCCTTCAGGAGATGAGTTTGGTCTTGAAAGAATAAATGTAAACCTTTGAATGTAAGTTGTGTCAATAGTACCCAAGTGTCAATATAATAAATGTTATTTTTGGTGTCTTGCTAGACAAGTCGGCCCAGGCAGTTAGACAAGTCGGGCCTGTTAGGTTAGAGGTCAAGTCAACTGAAAAAATTTAAATAGGGAGGCGCTCCCCTTCATTTGTACTCACTCACTCAAGTTGTTTTGCAAGAGAGAGAAAGATTAGTGTGCCAAAAAGAAGAGAGAAGCAGTTGTCTGGGTTTTACACTGCTTGGTTAAGTGTCTATACTGAGGAAGTTTTGCGGGGTTTTCTCCCTTGTGGTTTCCCCGAGGAAAATCTTTGTGTTCTTGTGTTCTTATGTTTTTGTGCTTGTTGTTCTTTTAGTGATCTACTATTGACAATTTGTTTTAAAATGTCATCTAAGCAAACTAAGAAAACTTAACATGGTATTAGAGCCACCTTGAAAGGAAGCACTGCACAGTTAGGGATTTGTTTCTCCGAACAAATCCCTCGACGGGTCAACCAGAAAAGAGGGTTCTCTCAACTCGCCCCTAAAGAGCGCATCTTTCGGTGAAGACGGAACTGAACTCTGAGAAATTTCAATTTTGGACCAGTTAGTACTGTCGAGACAAACTAGGGCTTCAGTTTTCCTGAGACTCCATCATCAATCTCAGAAAAAGGAAGATACAATCTACCTCACCCTAGGGAGGCGCATCTTCTCCATCACTCAGCTCTACCAGTGATCCCAACTGAAAAATTAGGGTTTCTGCATCAAATACTAGGTCATCCAGAAGGCGGTCAGTGAGGAGTTGTTTTCTTCAAGTAAGTACTATTCCTCTTTATTCCATTTGAAGTTCTCAGTCTATTAAAGATGACAGAATACCAAGCTGGATGAAAAGCTTGAAGGTGCTGAAAACTTCAGAGCATGGAAGTATAGGATCATGCTCATCCTACAAGAAAATGATCTAGACAAATTTGTAAAGGAGGAAGAGTGAAAGAACCAGAAGAAGCTGAAGCCAAGTCCAAGTATAATAAGGATATGATCATTGCTAAAAGAATCATATCTGACTCCATCAAGGATAAATTGATTCCTCAAGTATCCTCAAGGGAGACTCCAAAAGAAATGTTTGATGCTTTATCTGGTCTATTTGAAGGAAGAAACATTAATAGGAAGATGACCCTGAGAAATCAACTCAAAAGTCTAAAAGCTCAAAAGTCAAAGACCATGCAGCCTTACTTTACAAGAGTAGCTCAAATCAAGGATCAGTTAGAAGCCATTGATGATATGGTTGAAGAAGTAGAAGTTGTGATGACAACCTTAAATGGTCTTCCAAGAGATTAGGAAGCCTTTACCCGAGGAATCTGTTCAAGAAGGAAACTAACCAAATTCCGGAAGTTATGGGAAGAATATGTTCAAGAAGAAGAAAGGATAGCAGCTAAAGAAGAAAAGTTAAATGACAATGAAAATCAAGCCTTGACAGCTCATACCAAAGGAAAAAGGAAGAGTCATGACCATCCTCATAAGACTTAAGGGTTTAAGAGACAAAAGGTAAAACCATAGATGATACAATAGGTAAAACCATAGATGATACAATAGAAATTGGAGTTGAAGGAGGACTCTACAAACTAAAGGGACATGCAGATCCCCATAAACCCATGTGAGCTATGGCACAGAAGGCTTGTTCATATTCACTACAAAGCTCTACCAATTGTAAGCAAGGTTGTGACTGGTTTACCAGAAATTCAGATAGAACATGAAGGAGTGTGCAAAGGATGTGCACAAGGAAAGAATACTAAGAATCCTTATCCAAAAAGCTAAGTTACCAGGATTCGGATACGGATACGGATTCGGATACGGATCCACCAGTTTTTTGAAAACCCAGGATCCGGATACGGCGAGGATACGTCACGTACAAAAATATAATAATATTTTTTTAAATTTTTTTAAATTCAAAAACATATTTGGAGTTTAAAAAACAAATCCATTTATGAATCACGACATTAAAACTGAAATCATTAGACATTTTATAAACTTGAAGATTGAAATGATGCATCGCGCCTCATACAAACGGGCTAAAGCCAAAAGGATAATATCATCATCCGATAATATGATATATCATGATAGTAAATACAAAAATGAGTGTATCATCAATGATCACTCTAGTAATATGATAATGTAGATTGAATCTAACTACAAATCCTAAAATGGGTCTACATCCTCATAATCTGCATATGGAAACTCTACTTGTACATCTGCATCATGAATAGATGTTGCAAGGCCTGGAATGGTGGAAGTTGCATCTGATGAAGGCTAAACTAGCGGTACAATATCCTCAAGCAGGTTGAGGTGTGTCATGGCATTCAATGTCATGTTTAAGTTAGAGGTCTCGGGCTCCACATCCCACATCCTACTTGGACCTTTCTTATACTCTGGATTTGAATGTGATAGAAGGCGGAGGTTGGAATGAACATATACAAGATCTTCAGCCTTCGCTACTCCTAGTCTGTTTCGCTTCACCAAAGGGATGAAGCCATATGTACTCCAATTCCTCTCAGCTGATGAGGAACTAGTAACTTGCAATAACAACCGGGTGGCCAAAATTGAGATATGAATGATTTCCCCGCCATGGAAGCCCCACCAAGTAATAGGATCAATGTGCCCTCGATCATTCATGGCTATTGGATCTGAAAAGCCACCAATGGACTGCACAAATGCTCCAAATTATGCACGTACTTCCATTGCAGTTCCCATATCCCTGTAATTTTCCTCAGAGTTGTCTTGTATCCATGTACCACTTCAGAATCCCTATTTGGGGCTGTCCTACCAGGTAAAGACAAGATTTTGGAATGATAATATTTCGGGTGCAGTGCATATGCCAAAAGGTGCAATGGTGTGGTCATTTTGTTCCACCTTCCAGTAACTATGTCCTTGACTTTATTATAAAATGTTTCAAAGGGGTCATTATCATTTTCCTTGATAATTTCCCTTATCCTCTCCAGCATACTATCTATGTTCTCATAGACCTCCCCCAAGCAAGGTATATCTGTGTCAAAAACCCTGATCATGGTCAAGATTGGTTCAGTAAACCGCAGAAGGTATTGGACCTTGTCCCACCATGCATCATCAAGAATGATAGACTTGATCTTCTGTCCTCTATCAGAAGTGGAAGTCCTCCATGATTCCCAAAGAGGGTCGATGACCATCGCCTGCAATGCTTGTCTGCCCTCCACAAGCCTCTTTATGACTAGGGTGTGGGAGGCAAAACGGGTTTCAACAACCTACACGTTTTAAAAATTTAAACGTTAAATAAAAAATATATGGATAAAATTANTAAGTGTTCACAATACAAAGGAATAATATTGATTTTAAAAAGGAGTACCTTTAGTAGCTCCAACTTTGCAAAACCCCAATATATGGCTTGGGACATTGAATGGTTGGTGATGAACATCTGGATTTCTTTTGCTGCAACATATACCTCATTGATCCACTCAATCTCACCAATCTTGGCAAGCATAAGGTTCAATGAATGTACTGCACATGGAGTCCAGAAGATGTGATCATATCGACCCTCCACAATCAACCCTGCAGCTCTACAAACCTGTGCATTGTCCGTAAACTTGGACAACATTTTGTGGCCCCACACTTTCAATTGCATCAATAAGAATTGAGGAGATGAATGATGCATCTTTCTCTATTCCACTGCAATCAACAGCCTTCAAAAACATTGCCCCTTGGGGGCATATTGCAATAACATTAATTAAAGGGCGGTTTCTTTGGTCTCTCCATCCATCAGAAACGATGGACACCCCTGTTTCTGCCCATGTATCTCGGATTGACTGTAATTGTCTATCCACAGATTGTCTTTCTGATGTTAACAAAGTAGTGCGGACCTTTTCATAACCAATGCTCTTGTACCCTTGTGGCGCTTCATTGACTGCCTTAATCATTTGTTGCCAATAGAGGGCTTGCACCAAATTAAATGCTAGCCCATTTGCATATATGCAACGAGCTACATGCTCATCAGCTACATCTCTGCCTTGGTTATTAAATGCTGCTTCAAGAGGCCCCAAAGAAGGCCTCTTATTAGCTGTAGCTGCTGATCTAGATGGTAATGGAGGCCTTGTTGTAGAGCCTTGCACTATGAGTTTTCCCTTAGCAACTTTCTTATCAGCGGCATCTTGCAAAGATGCATAGTACTTACTTTTTGCAAGACTCAAACCTTGTCCAGGTTTACCATTTGCATCAGGTGGGCTAGTGCATACCTGCACCCCCGTGTTTGTATGCCCGGTGAGATGGCCCTTCACCCTAGTGTATGAGCCATTTCGGATGGAACCACATTCACTACATTTCCATTTGTAAGAGCCACCCCCAGGATTTTTACCAATAATTTCCACAAACTGCCATAGAGGAGATTTTGGGTCTTTACAGGCATTTGCCCCCCCCTCAGTTTGTTGTGGTGGTTCCATGTCTATGGCTCTGCATATATATGGAATTTATAAACTATTAATAATTATACAATGTGTACATTGTACTCCCAATCCATAAATCAATGCAAGTAATTAGACTATTAGACTTTAGTGGTTCTGTTAGTGTTTTTTTCTAAATAAAATGATAGATGATAAAATCATAAATCATAGTTCACTGTAACAGTGAACTATGATTTATCATTTTATCATTTTATTTAAAAAAAACACTAACAAAGATTTCTAACACCTCTTCTCTGAGTTTTCATTTTATAATTTATTTAAAAAAATCACTAACTCTAAGTTTTAAAAAAAAATAGCAGTTCTGAGTTTTCATTTATGAATCATGATTTAACTGTTATTTAAAAAAAACACTAAAAAATAAAAAATTAACTCTAAGTTTTCAGGCATTTGCCCCCCCCTCCGTTTTTAAAGATTAACTCTGAGTTTTCATTTTATCTTTTACAAAACAGTGTATTTTATTGACAGTTTTAGCAGTCCAAAACACTAACAGTTCTGAGTTTTCATTTCATTGATAACTGTTTAAAAAATAAAAATTAAATGATAAATATTCAAATTTAAAAACCTGAGTTGGAGGTTGATTGCACAGGAGTTGGAAGTTGACTGCACAGTGCACACTGCGTGGATTCGTCGGTGGGGTAGGGCACTCTTTCCTATCAGAAGATGCCAAACTTCAAACAGAGAAAACGCCAAAAAACCCTTTCTGTCTGCTACGCACGATGAGTTCGAGGAGTCGGTCCATGGTAGTGAGTGGCCCGTGGGGTAGGGGCAATGTTATATAATCTTATTGATATTAAAAAATATTAAAACGGCCAACTGTTGGATGGATCCGGCCCACCAAAACGCAGCCCACTTTATTTTTTAGTGGATCCGCTTAACTTTCACGGGATCCGTTTCTCTTTTGCAGGATCCGTTTCCAAATTTTTGGGATCCGTTTCAGCTCAGGTGGATCCGTTTCCAGTTTTGACGGCAATGGCAGCAAGGTGGATCCGTGCCATATTTGGCTGGATCTGGATCCGGATCCAGATCTGAACCTCGGATCCGCGGATCCTTCACCCTCATCAGGCGGATCCGGTAACATAGCCAAAAAGTGACAGTAAAGCAAAAGGGATCTTAGATATTATCCACTTAGACATATGTGGACCAATGCAAACCACTTCATTAAGCGCATATGTCTACTATGCTTCTTTTATTGATGACTACTGCTGCAAGACTTGGATATACTTCTTGGAAAAGAAGGATGAAGTGTTTCAAAGGTTTAAAAAATTTAAGGCCCTAGTAGAAAACCTCTCTGAAAAGAAAATAAAGATTTTGAGGTCAGATAATGGAGGAGAGTTCACATCAAATGAATTCAATGATTATTGCAAGGAAGCTGGGATTAAGAGGGAGCTCACCATTCCCTAGAATCCACAACAAAATGGTGTGGCAGAAAGAAAGAATAGATCTATCATGGACGCTGTGAAAGCTATGATACATGATCAAGATCTATCGATGCACCTGTGGGCAGAAGCAGCCAGAACAACAGTATATGTACAAAATAGAATCTCCCACATTGCCCTTGGGAACAAAACTCCAGAAGAAATGTTTTCCGAAGAAAAACCTAAAGTAAGTCACCTAAAGATATTTGGTTGTCCTATATACATAAACACTCCCAAGGAGAAAAGAACAAAGTTAGATCCTTCAGGAAAGAAGGGATTGTTTGTAGGATATAGTGAGCAATCAAAAGCTTATCGGATCTATATCCCAGGATACCGTCAAATTGAACTTAGTAGAGATGTCACATTTGACGAAGATACAGCCTTCAGGAAGTCAAAGAAAGGTAAGGAAGATGAAGAGGAGCATGAAACTCCCAAAGTTGTTGAAAGTCCTAAACTAGTTAGGAACGAAGAAGAAGTTCAAACTTCAGATACCTAAAGATCGTGATATGACAGAACCATAGTTACCTGAAGAATTATCCAGTGAAATCATTTCTCGAAAGAGAAACTCTGCCTGGGCTCGTGAAGTAATCGAAGAAGCAAAAGGACATGGTGCCCCAAAAGGAACCATCCGAGAAAGAAAGAAGCCAAAGTCATACCCTTGTTATATGGCTTTGATGTGTGATCTAGTTGATAAAGAACCAACATGCTTTGAAGAAGCAATAAAACAGAAGGAGTGGGTTGATGCAATGGTCGAGGAATACCAATCCATTATAAAGAATGATGTGTGAGAAGTAGTACCAAGACCGAAAGACAAATCAGTGGTATCCTCAAATGGATCTGCAAAACTAAACACTCAGCAGATGGTAGTGTAGAAAAGTACAAGACAAGATTTGTAGCTCGAGGATTCTCTCAGAAAGAGGGAATCGACTATGAGGAGACCTTTGCACCATTAGTTAGGTACACCTCAATCAGAACCATCCTTGCCTTGGCATCCAATATGAAGTGGAAGCTACATCAAATGGGTGTGAAGACAACCTTTCTAAATGGCTTGATTGAAGAAGAGGTATATAGTGAACAACTGCAAGGGTTCGAGACTAGTGATCAGAAAACTCATGTATGTAGACTAAAGAAGGCATTGTATGGGTTAAAGAAAGCATCCAGAGCATGGTATGGAAGGATCGATGGATTTTTTATGAGCTTAGGCTTTACCAAAAGTAAAGCAGATTCCAACAACTACTGTAAGATTGAGGATGATGGGATTATGATTTTATTACTATATGTAGTTGATTTGTTCTTGACAGGAGAAGATAAGCCCATCATCGAATGTAAGAAGAAGCTTGCTACAGAATTCGAGATGAAAGACCTCGGAATGATGCATTACTTTCTAGGTCTTGAAGTAGGGGAATATCCAGACGAGATTTTCCTAAACCAAGGAAAATATGTTGTAGAAATCCTATATAGATTTGGAATGATAGATTGCAAAGCTATGACTACTCCGATGACAACAAGTTTGAAGCTATTAAGTGATGATGCTTCGGAAGCAGTTGATGCTACTTTATACAGACAGATTATTGGTTCTCTAATGTACTTAACCAATACAAGACTAGACATATGTTTTGTTGTAAACACTCTAAGTCAGTATATGGTGAATCCTAAACACATTCATCTTATTGGAGGAAAACATGTGCTAAGGTATCTAAAGGGAACTTTAGACTATGGGCCCAGATATGCATCTAGTGGCAAGATCAAATTACATGGACATACATATTCAGATTGGGGAGGAAGTGCCAAAGATAGAAAAAGCACCTCAGGATGTTGCTTTAGTCTGGGATCAGTCATGATCTCTTGGTTCAGTAGAAAGCAAACCAATATCGCACTTAGCACGGCAAACGCTGAATACATTGCAGCATGTTCAGCATGTAGCAAAGCAGTATGGCTTCGAAAGATGTTAGCAAGACTATTTGATGCAGAGATAGATGCTACTGATATCCTTTGTGATAATCAGAGTTGTATTAAGATGACAGAAAATCCTGTGTTTCATGACAAGTCAAAGCACATTGAAATCAGATATCATTTCATCTGGGATACGGTTCAGAAAGGAGCTGTAAAACTCAAGTATGTTCCTACAAAGGAACAAGTGGCAGATGTGTTAACTAAGCCTCTGACTCATGTAAAGTTTGAATACTTTCAAGACAAGCTTGGTGTAGTTTGAAAGGACCTCTCTCGAAAGAGGGAATGACAGTAGATGACTAGGCTTGTTTGGTCCGAAAGGGTTAGTAAGTCAGACGAGGCATGTTGATCCTAGGGGGATTAGTATGTCTGGATAGGCTTGTTTGGCTCGAAAGGGTTAGTAAGCCAGACAAGGCATGTTTGGTCCCCAGGGAGATCCATTTGTATAACTAGGCTTGTTTGGCTCGAAAGAGTTAGTAAGTTAGACAAAATCCCCGGATGGATCTACCAGAGAACTCATCGTGATGCTGCTCCGAGACGTTAAAGGGGAAGATGTATCTTCAGTATTGCTATACTGTTGATAGCTGAGATGATTGCTTTAGTATTGTTATACTAATGATTGTTGAGACGATAGTTTCAATATTGTTATACTGATGATTGATGAGACGGTAGTTTCAGTATTGTTATACTGATGATTGATGAGACCATAGTTTCAATATTGTTATACTGATGATTGTTGAAATGATTGCTTTAGTATTGTTATACTGATGATTACTCAAATGTTTGCTTCAGTATTGTTATACTGATGATTGATGAGATGATAATTTCAGTATTGTTATATTGATGATTGTTGAGTTGATTGTTGAAATAGTTCAGTGTTGCTACACTAATGATTGCTGATAAGTTTGCCTCAGTGTTTCTATACTGATGGGGATGGTGATGTTCCAGCATCTCTATGCTGGTAATGCAGATAATGATCTAGCATTATAGATGTTTTGTTTTTAGCACTAACATACTAATGAGGTTGTTGTTGATGTTTCAGTATTTACATACTGATGATGTAGATGTTGATGTTTCAGTACTTATGATGCAGATGTTTCAGTACTTACATTTTGATGATACAAGATGTTTGATGTTTCAGTATTCTCATACTAATAATGCTGATGATGATGTTTCAGTATTTACATACTGATGTTGCAGATGATGTTTCAATATTTACATACTGATAGAAGATTCAGTATCCACATACTGATGTTACAAAAGAAGGTTCAGCATTCAGAAGATGATTCAGTATTCACATACTGATGTGGCAGAAGATGATTCAGTACTCACATATTGATATCCCGGAAGATGATTCAGTACTCATATACTGACACAACAAAAGATGATCCAGTATTCACATACTGATGTCACAAAAGATGATCCAAAAGATGATTCAGATGATTCAGTATTCACATACTGATACTACGGAAGATAACTTAGAAGATGATAGAAGATGCTCGAGGACGTATAGTAGATGATTCAGTATTCACATACTGAGATTGCAGAAGATGATTCAGCTAAGATCAATGATGAAGATATATGATGATGTTCCAAAACTTCCTATTACATATAGAGACTCACCAATCAGATGTACAGATGTAGTAGCAGTTGCTACAGTGGTTGAATACCTTCCTAGTTAAGAGGGAGTGTTAAAGTATTGTAACTTCAGAAGATATTCCAGATGTATTGATTGTGTTCCTCCTTCAGGAGATGAGTTTGGTCTTGAAAGAATCAATGTAAACCTCCGAATGTAAGTCGGTTCAATAGTACCCAAGTTTCAATATAATAAATGTTATTTTTGGTGTCTTACTAGACAAGTCGGCCCAGGCAGTTAGACAAGTCGGCCATGTTAGGTTAGAGGTCAAGTCAACTAAAGAATAAAAATAGGGAGGTGCTCCCCTCCATTTGTACTCACTCACTCAAGTTGTTTTGCAAGAGAGAGAAATATTAGTGCACCAGAAAGAAGAGAGAAGCAGTTGTCTGTGTTTTACACTGCTCTAGTTGAGTTCTATACTGAGGAAGTTTTGCGGGGTTTTCTCCCTTGTGGTTTCCCCGAGGAAAATCTTTGTGTTCTTGTGTTCTTATGTTTATGTGCGTGTTGTTCTTTCAATGATCTACTATTGACAATTTGTTTTAAGATATCATCTAAGCAAATTAAGAAAACTTAACATATAACATGCGCCTCGAAGCTCCACTTCCCACATACCAATAAACACTAGACATGGTGTTAGTAGATAAACAAGAAATCAAGAAAAAGTTTGTCTCAAACAAAGAGGTCATCTCCTATACTCCTATTACAGTCTTGACCTATGTTGTTGGGAGTGAGGAGCAGGAGCGAGGAGAAGAAGCGGAGCGAAAAGCGAAATTTTCAAAAGCTCTTGTTTTGGGAGCGTTTCGGGAGCGCTTTTTGTATAGCATATATTTTAATATATTTTGATGGATTTATATCTAAAAAACATGTAGGATGTTGAATTAGCTATAGAATACATGGATTAAACCATATAACATCAATCATCTAGGAGTTATGACTTATAACATTATCATCAAATGATTAACCATAAAAAAAATTGTAGGAGCTTGGCAAAGAAGGGAGGTACCATAATATTGTCATCAAATGATCAACCTAGTATAGGATCTTTTAGTATAGGAAAGGAAGTGAGCGCCTTGGGAGCGTGCACCCAAAACTGGGAGCATTTTGGGAGCGAGCTTCAGGAACGAGAGCGAGGGCGTGGGGGGCGCTCCCACACTACATAGGTCCTGACTACAACCTGCTTCATGCCCTTTCCCTTCTTCAACCGACACCATCTTGCATAATGCCCCATCACATGACATTGAAAGTTTAAATTTCCTTAAAACTCAAACTTGAGCTACACAGTATATTTTAATTTTTATTGATAACCACACGAGTTTCTTTACTAGTAAGGCTGTGGAAAATAAATAATGAGAAACATATAACAATAATCACATCAATATAGACACAGTATTTTTGGGTATGGAAACCCTCGAAAAAACCCAAGATGGGAAAACCGGTGCAGCAGTCAAATAAGAAATTGTATTATGAAGATATGGAACAATTACAATCCAGTAGATGAATTCACCCAACCTGGCAAAATAGAACCTCTGTGAATCACTGAGCAAACCCAGCAAACCAATTTGGCCTCCTTGCGCAGCTATACAGCCTCCTACGTCAGTTGTGCAACCCTCTACATTAGTTGTACATCCCTCTACATCAAAAGTACGGAAACTGTATGGTCCTGTGTCAGTTGTATGGAATCCGTAAGGCTGTTGTACGATCCCTACCTGATGTGTACGGCCTCTCTCATACGGCTTTGTGCTCAGCTTGATCAGTCGACGAATCCTCCAAGTGAGTTCTCCTCTGTCTTCTCTACAAACTTCTTCCTCCAACTTCCTTGTATGTCTCTATGTATGTGTCCTCTCCACCAAATCTTCTTTTAACTCAATGGCTAAGCGAAAACCCTAACCTTCACTATGGATCAATGGATAAGATCCTCCGGTGAGATCAATGGCCAAGATTAGATTAGCCTTCACTTAAATTATTTTCACTTTTCACTTTATAAAAGTGACTCCATTAAGTCAATTATTAATTAGATCACTTAATGTACCTTCCTAAGTCTAAACTTAGGAAAATCACATTAATAAATTTGGCTTCTCGATTTATGTCTTCTAGCATGCAAGGACACATGCAATGATAGAAAACCTTCCTAATAGAAAGCACATGAACTTAGTTCCAATGGTGGCTAACCGATCCTTCAATTCATTAATCCCAGTCAGGTAGTTCACATGACCTTAGTTCCAATGGTGGCCAACCGATCCTTCAATTCATTAATCCCAGTCTCATCGTAATTTTTGTATTGCTGATGTGAATTGTTGAAAGGTAGTTTCGCAAGAGCAGTTATTGAGAGTTGTGTTACTTGGGAGTGAAAGTGAGAAGCGGAAGCGGGAGCGAGAGTGAAAAGAAAAAAAAATTAAAAGCTTCTGGTTTGGAAGCGTTTCGGAAGCATTTTTTATATAATATATATAATTTTAATATATTTTAATGAATATATGTCAACAAATGCATGTAGAATGTTGAATTAGTTATGGAAAGCATAAAAACATGAAATAAACCATAACACCATATAACATCATTCATCAATCATCTAGTAGTGAATTTGTCAACCATAGGTCCAATATCCATAACATCAACCTTAAAGCTTCAAATTTTCAATATATAAATAGTTCATAAACTAGGGTATAAACTAGGGATTCTTTAAAACTAGTTTTAAGGCCACCAACATCAATCTAAACAATCAACACCACCAACATCAACGTACATAGAGGGGTTGATGTGTTTGATTAAATGTCAATCATATACCTTCATATATGATAGAACCTAGTGGAATCATTGCAGTCTTGAAATCCTAAAAACTGTTAATTATGTTAAATTTTGAATGGGATCAAAAATTCTACGTTTTGCATTTGAAGTCTGATGAGGTTGGAACCACTCTCAAACATCCTAAAACAATTAATGGTAATGTTAAAAATTTAAGTAAAAGGATAGAAAATGAAAGATAAGGAAAATGTCAACTTTTACTTTAAGAATTCAATATTACCATTTAATGCTATGGATGATTACTAAGGTTAGGTTTTTTGCTATTAGAGAAGGGTTTTCCTCCTTTATATAGCATTAGTATGGACCTACGGTTAGTTCCCCCCCACCCATCACTTGACTTTTTTTTTAATTGAAAAATAAAGGAGGAAGCGTTTTTTCTTGCAAGCAAGCTTCCTGAAAACGGTCCCATATGGAAGTGTTTAGGAAACGCGCTTCCCCAGCCCTTCTTGGACACTTCCTTCAAGAGCGAAAGCGGGAGGGGTGCTTCCACGCAACATAGATTGAGAGGCACAAGAAAACAAAATTACTTGACTAAAGCTTCAAACATGCTCTTACCGGACTTCTTATGAGCAATGTGTGAGATGAAGCGATCCTTCACAAAATAAAAAATGATTCTCTTCATCTTGGCTCCCTTCTTCAAAACAATGACCAACTATGCTAGATCAATAGGTTCTAGAATGTCCTTCTCAACATGTTCCCAAAGATCAACCTCTTCCATAAGGATCTAAAGCCTGAGCATCTATGGAACAAAAATTGAAGCTCCATCTAACCTATGACACTCTCTTAGACCGAGAGTAAACTTACACGTCCTAAAAAAGTATCAAGTGCAAAAATTAGCAATATATGAAGTTGACAAAATAACACTTTCAAGGTTGAAAGAGCTTTTATCAAGCAACCAAGGGTTTCATACCCAATGACTTTAACTAGGTCAAGTACCTATCACAAGTAATAGCTTAAATGCAACTCCCTCTTACTCAAGAATTATCTTAACTACAACCACCCTAACACCATGTTGAAATTTCATTCGCACCAGGTAATTAATGCAAATCTTAAAATTCACCTTCTTCCGAGATGGTTCCTCAGGTCTTAAACCTAGAATTTTCAGCCTTTAGGACTGCTACAAATTAATGTGTAAAACAATAGCAAATCAATCACAACCATTCACTTTACTAGCCCCGAAATTCACGGCAATTCAAGGAGAAAAGATACAAATCATTCCAATGAGTTTCCAGCCCTCTAAAAAAGCATCACATGCATAGACCAGATCTGAAAACTCTCCTCATACAGCACAAATATAACACCAAACCTAACATCAATAGATGGTTATATTATTATTGTCAATCTTAGTGTTAAGTCCAGTAATAAGTGTGTCAAATCAGCAATGACATCAAGAGGATCAGGAAATCAATGATAATATGCCTTCCTTTGATTTTACATTTGATGATGCGGATGATTGTGGTATGCCTTCTTCTTCACTTATTGCTAAAAGTACGTCAATTGAAAATGCTCAGGAAGGAGCTAATGGGGTTTACAAAGTTAATGAAGATGTGACTCTTTTGGTTGATAGTATATCTCATGAAGAGCAGAGTTTTCGGCTTGAAATACCGACTTTGCCTAATAATTGTTTTGATTTTGAAGCTACAATATCATTGAAGTGTGAAAGAGTGTCCACAAGTGAAGAAGTGCATGATTTTTTCTACAACAAGGCGGTGATTTAATGCGAATATGGAAGCCATCAAGATTGATTTGCCTTTTACCTTGATAATTGAAGCTAGAAATGCCCTCTACTTTCTTCACACAATTTGTTTTTACCCTTGAAGACTTGCTTCTCAACTCTCCCTTTGAATAAAATTTCCCACTAATTCCTTGCAGCAAAAAAAACTCTAGCAATTTCAATGTAAGAAACCAGAATAGATCCATCTTAACCCCGGATCTATTAAGCACTAAGAAGAATGAAAAATAAACTGGGGTGTAAACTTCTCAGTATTTTAAAAATCAGGGGCTAAGATGGATCTATGCTGGTTTATTTTATTATAAGATTGCTTTTTTATTATTATAGTCCCTTTTTTTCATTTTTATGTTACGGACCTCAATTTTTCTTTTAATTTAGTTTTTAATAGAGTTACGTTACTTTACAAATCTCATCCACACTAGGATGCTGAGGGCACTTGACTTCTCTCACTGCAAATATACCTCATGACTATGAACTTGTAGTTCACCTATATTCTAATTTTTCTATAAGAAATAAGTAATTTTTCGATATTCACATAATAATATATTGAAGTAAAAAAATATAGCAATATGTATAGCTTAAATATTCAATCTTGTTGTCAACAAAAATCAATCAAGATAAGAATTAGAGAAAGCACTTTCTTTCAAGAGAATTCAACATTGTGGTATTCATATTTACAACATATATAACAATTTGTAATATATGTTATAGATAAAACATAGTATTTTTGTGGGGGATTGAGGGGGTAGAAAGACTGCATCAAAGAACTACATACCTTCCGGTAAGAGTGCAGAAGTGTTCTCTCAATTTTCTTGTCCAACTTCTTTAACCATAGTCCACTACAGAATGAACCCAAATAATAGGAAATATATGAATGTGCCTTAGCGAGAGTACACAAAATGAATTAAATGGGAGAATAACTTTTGCGACGTGCAATTAATAAACTTACTCATGTGATTTAATGATCCTCACCTTTCTTCTGCTATTTCTTTTAGTGTAGTGTTGAATAATTCCACAAGCTGAAACATGGAAAAACAAAAAACTGAGAACATTACTACATATTTTCTAGTGAGAAACATTATTATTTAGTATGATATAACATCAACAACCCCTTAAACACATATGAAAAGAATAAATATCAATATCATTAGTAAGTGTTGAGATGCACGTGCAGAAGAATCAGGCATCTTTTCAAACATTTAAGATGAACAAGATAAATGAATAGCATGTAATACAACGTTAGAAGATTCACAAGACTTCTGCATCAAGATGCTTGTCAACGAGGAAACCAATTACTATTGACATGCTATCTTATTGAGCTCCCAAGTTTCTTGGCAAGCATCAACACTTCCCCATATCTAAACACAATTTACATGTACGTAGAATTAAGACATAAGAGATTTAATACAGATCTAATATAATTTTATCAAAAGCATTTGCTTTCTTTTCATCTATTTTTTCACTTATTTTATTTTATTTTATATATATGTGTGTGTGTGTGTGTGTGTGTGTGTTATTGCTGTTCACAATCTGCCATCTCCTGCAAAATTGGGAGAAACTTCTACTTGTATCAGACACTTCTGCCCGTGTTCAGAAATGTGTGCAAAATAAGTATTTACCAATCCTAAAGCTACTCAAAAGCCCTGCCTAGTTCTTAAAGACCCCACAGCCAAGAGAAGGGGGCAAGCTTTCATTCATGTCAGAGGGCTAGATGCATGATTCAGAATTGCCTATGGTAATGCAAAGTTATAGTCAATGATCCAAAAGCATTTTAACCACATAATCCCAGTGGAAATTGTTATTACTATATATATATAGAGAGAGAGAGAGAGAGAGAGAGAGAGAGAGTCTTGTTATCGTAATATATATCATACATTCATATAATTGTATCATAATATTGCCTTTTCATAAAGATATAATATATATATATATATATATAGCATGAGTGAGCCTAGTGGTTAAGAGCATGTGTTTCCTCTTATGAGGTCATAGGTTCAAATCCAGAGGGAGGTAGTGTATGTACACTTCTGTAGACTTTAGCAGTTAAATCACTGCGCAGAGGGGGGTCCCTTGTCCCACAAACAAAGGGGTCTCATACACCAAAATTGGTGTCTCGCTTGGCAGTGACCTTAAAAATAGATTATTATTAGTATTATTATATATAGAGAGTGAAACGAATAATTATTCGCTCATACAAATATATTCACCAGAAAACTTGGTAAATCGAATGAGCCATAATAATGTATAAATTGATGATAGGATAAAAGATGATTACAATAGTTGATAACCCGCCTATTAAATAAGGCTTGGGAATTGTGAATGAAAGGTCATGCCCTTTCATCATAAGTACAATTAATTATGTTTTACTATTTAATTATTATATTTATTTATGTTCGTTACATTGCCTTCCCCTTAAGGGAATCTTTGTCCTCAAAGATGTATTGACATTAATGTCTGATTTACTTTAATCTATCGTCTCGGGGTTCTTTCCCTTTTTGCATTTGCGACATTTGAGGAAATGAGCCGATACGAATTACAAATCCCCCAGGAGAATTGTCGCATCGTATCTGTTGTGGTCCATCCCAGATCTATTTTTATCGGAGCTCTGAGATCTTTTTGTGAGACGATTCGTCTCAATTGTTGCTTAGTATGTCCATATTTTCGCATGTCCACATAAGTCTTATGTGAATATTCATTTTGACCCTGTCGTTGGTCAAAATGACGATTATAATTAGGATGTCTGTAAGGTGTAGGTGTTGTTTGTTCTTCTTTCTTTTGGATTGCGGCGAGGACGGTCTTCACTTCCTCGATTTGATTTTTGGGTGCATTTCTCTGGATTTGTGCTTCTTGGTTCCCCAGTAGATTGTTGTGATTCTGAATCTTTTCGATTCTTTCATCTTGCGACTTTTTTTCAAATTCTAACTCCTTGATTTGACTATGTAGTTCCTGATTACGATTATTTAGACACTGGTTTTCTTCTTGCTTTTCCAGTGTTTTTCCTTCGAGGTCTTCACCGGAGTGTTCCCTCTTGCTACTGTTTTTCAATTTTTTTATTTTTGTAATCAGGGTTTTGTTATGATTCTTCTGGTTGGAATATTTTTGTTTCTTGAGCTCTATTTGCATCTTATGTAATTTAATCATTACTTCCGATTTCGTATTCATGTCTCGTAATTCTTCATTGTCTCTTTGATAACGTTTTAACTTGGCTTCTAATTTCTCTATTTGTAGTCGTAAAGCAGATTCCATGGTCTCTAACTTCTTTAGTGATAAATGGTCTTTCTTTGACTTGACTTCTCCAACGATGGATAGTATAGAACTACTTCTTTTCTTCAATTTGTTTTCTTTGTTTCTTTTTTTTTCCTTTTTTTTAAATAATTATTATTTTAATAAAATAATAATATTATTTCTTTGTAATTTTTTTTAATATAATAATGAATGTATTTAATACAGTTATCAAATTAATAATAATAATAATAATTTTTGGTGAAGCAAGGTTTTGGGTTTTGAAATAATAATAATATGTATTATTATGAATAATAATATGTTTTTTTGAATTTGATAATTTTAAGGTTTTAAATAGTATAGTGATAAATAATAATAATACTATGATATTTTTTTTTTTTTGAATGGGATAGGAGTTAGGGTTGTGTGGAGGAGGAGAAATCGGAGGGAAAGGATATGAGCGCAGGCAGTGGTTGGAGAAAGGGTGGTTGGTGGGGAGATCGACGCGAAGGAGCGAGAGCGGAACACGAACAGGAGTCGGAGGCCGGGGGTGGTGGACGCAAGAGGTGGACAAGGCGTGGAGTAGGGGCGGGGGAGGGCTCCGAGAGGGAGTGGCGGTGGTGGGAGTTGAGGCTGACCGCGCAGTGGGAGTATGCGGTGGAGGACGCACGAGGATTGATAGGTGGTGTGGAGCATGGAGCAGCGGAAGTATGCGGTGGATGGAGGAGGAAATCGTAGGTAGGAGGTTGGTGGCTGGCGGGAGTGCACAAAGGGATTGAGGGGTTGGATGGTTGGCAGGAGTGCGTTGAGGAGGAGAAGAAGAAAACGCACAGAGAAGAAATGCGGAGCAAGATGGTGCGGTGGCAGATGGGATGAGAGCCAGGGAGAGCGGCGGGAGGAGGACTCGCAGAGGGCAATACGGTGGAGACGGTGGAGGTAGCGGGGAGATGGAGAGCAGAGGCGCAAGGAGGAGGGGGCTGCGAGTGGAGCAACGAAGGAGGGGGGGGCTGGGTTGGCATGGAGATGGGTGGACGGGGGAGGACGTGGAGGGGCGCCGAATGGAGATGGAGAGGACGGTGAAGGGGAGTGGAGCAGGCACAGTGGCCAATGAAAGGATGTCGAGAATGGAGATGGGAGGTGCAGCGGATTCGATTTTTTTTTTTTTATCTTTTTTTATTTTCTTCTCGTGTAGATGGCTAAGGACCAAAAATGCAGGGAAACCCTGGGTGATGGCTAAAAGCCAAAAATATGGCCAAAGCCCGAGATCTAGCCAACGAGGCTCTAACACCACATGAAGCGAATAATTATTCGCTCATACAAATATATTCACCAAAAAACTTGGTAAATCAAATGAACCATAATAATGTATAAATTGATGATAGGATAAAGATGATTACAATGGTTGATAACCCGCCTATTAAATAAGGCTTGGAAATTGTGAATGAAAGGTCATGCCCTTTCATCTTAAGTACCATTAATTATGTTTTACTATTTAATTATTATATTTATTTATGTTCGTTAGAGAGAGAGAGAGAGAGTCTTATTATTGTAATATGTATCATACAATTATATAATTGTATCATAATATTGCCTTTTCATAAACAATGATCTTAAAATGGTGAATAGTGTAAGGTGTTTTTATTAAAATAAAAAATCTCAATAAGGGCTCACTCAATGGAAGGGAAAAGAAGCTCTATTTCTCAAATATTAGAAGATGGTGGTTATGAAGAAACATACCACATTTCTTGTGGAACTCTTTTTTTCATATTGGTTACATTTTTATCACAATTAAATCTAATAATTTTATCCACGTCAATTTAGCAAATCAATGACAAATTCTAACGATGAATATTAAAGATGTTTGCATCTTCGGGACAATTACTTGTGAACCGAACAACTTAAAGTTATTGAATTACTCCTTGAAGTCTATATTTTAAGCCTCATCTTGCATTGTGATATAGTTCTTGGGTCTTTCTTAGTTAGAATCACTTGGAACTATTGTCACATTTATAATAGCTGGGCTACTAATCAGTTCTTTGAGCTAGTCCTTTACTATGAGATCAACAGATGATGAGCCACCAGTTGATGATCTCTCACTTTCAACAAATCCAGAGTATCTAGATCAACCAACTCTATGCCATGACTGAGCCTCATGACCCCAAATTCGATGACTGAGTTACCCATTTTTCATGACCCAGAGCAAAGATTATAACAGTGCCCATGATATGTAGCAGCAGCAGTTGGTTCAGTGATCCTCAGATTGGTTTCAGATCTAGCTCAAGTATATGGCCCAGGTGATAGCATGGATTTGTACGTATGGATATTGATGTTGCTCTTTTGTCTATTTTAATAGTAAGCCTTAGTTAATGGTGGTTGGATGTTGATGATATTCTATTGATCCTTCTGAAATCTAAAATTATAAGTGATCTAACTATTTTGGTCAAGAGATTCCTTTATATACTCATTGGTCATGCCCTACTTGTAGTATGGATTTGGTCATTTCCCCCTTAGGACACAGCTTGCTAGTCTTGGCACCATCTTCACTATCTTCGTCCATCCGTTGATTCCCCTTGTTGTTGATTAACCTTGACTTGTGACTTAACTAGTGACATCTGAGATTTCCCCCACTTTGACCTCCATGTTGGAACAGATCTTCATGTAGAAATTGTGTCTCGATGTTGGTTTATGTGATGCTTGTCACAAGGAATGTCTACCTCTAGGTATTCAACACAAGTAGTCCTACCAAAGAAGTGTTTTCTAACCACTAAAGCATCGAAGCTTAAAGTTTATTCTAAATGGATGCCTTGCCAATAAAATAAAAGTATCTCTAGACACTGCTACAAATAATAGTAAAACTAGTCAGTTGCCAAGAGATGAGCACTCTCTCAATGTTGTCATAGACAATGTCGAATGTGTGAAAATCCTCTAAGTAATTTTAGAAAGGAAGAGCTTAAACAGCTTATTAAAAAATATGATGCCTCTCTCAATACACAATAGGATTCTGAAGATTGGGCACATCTGTGACAATCTTATTGAAGAAGTTCATGAAGAAACCTCATCTGAAGATATTGTTGAAAACCATCTTCATGTCACATCAACGAAAAATAATGAAGATGCGGAAAATCTAGAGGCATTGAGCAGCATATCTCAATCAACCCCATTGAAGATATTCATGAAGGCCCTTGATTGAAAATATTATTGAAGGTCCTTTCCATTGTGCCTTAATAGCGAAGACTTGAAGTATCCTCAGGATTGTTTCAGCGAGGGTGATCACATGTGTATTCCAGATTTACCTCAAGAAGAAACCATCATAAAAAATTATAAAGAAAATTATGATGAAGTCTATATGGTGTATGATGACACTCCTCCATGTTCTCCTCATGGTGATGAGAGTTTGGAAAGTTCATTCCCTTGTAACATCTCTGAAACCAAACTTTCTGAAGAAGAATATGGTGAACATGAGGATGAGCGTAGCCAAGAATGTGATGCCATGGATGAAGAAACCCCATATTTGACAAAGGTATGGATGATGATTATTGGACATACATTAAGAAGCCCAATTTTTATGTATCAAGAGAGGGAAGTGTCGATTTGGAGACCTTGGGAGATCTTGGTATGGAAGAGGATCATGTAGAGTTCTCATATGATCATTCAAAATCACACACAAGTGTTAGCAACGAAGACCTGGAAATGAGTACATTGAAGAGTCAAATTCGATACAGCCGATGGAATGTCATTTTGAGCCTACATCTTCACATTCGAAGTTTCCTCATAATTTGGAGCATCCTAGGGCTTGCACAGAGAGTTATCAGTCGATAAGCCCTTTTGATATGTATGATGGAGTTCTTGATCTTCCTCATCATATAGATATCTACATTAGCCCTATCCAGGTTTGGATAGAAGAAGCTTGCAGAAGCACACGCCAGTTTGGGAAGCAATTTGATGATGTTCTACATGCCTATGATTTCCCATCCAGTCTGTCCCTCCTGAATATTCGCACAAGTTTGCATTTTCTATTAAAGATATCCTTGTTTTGGCTGGTAACCAAACATAAGGGGAAATTTTTAAATTTTGATAAAATGTTAAGGTGGTTACTTTAGATTTTTCATTTTACTTAACATTTTGATTATGATATGCTTAGAGTAGGAAAATAAGCTCCTCAAAACCCTTTTTGCATTTCTTTTATGTACTTAGGTATAATAATAAAAAAATTCTTTCATTAGTTAGTTGCATTTATTTTGTTTGAATAAAGCAACTTATTGGTTCATTTGGATTTTATATAAAGCTTGTGCTACTAAGGTTTTCTTGTCAAGTTGAGATGTTTTTACAGGTTATATATCAACTAGAGATTTTATGGTTCTCGCATGCTCTCCTTTCCCAAAGACCAGATCGAGCACACGTCCTGCAGTTGGAGCCAGATGTTACCGACTAGGTTGCATCTAGTTGGACTTTCAATGAACCACCAAAGATGAACAAATCAATGTTCAAATTCAAGAGTTCAGAAGTCCATCCAGGCCTTCCAAGGCCCATTTTTTTACTTTTTTACCACATGTTCATACCCTCCGGGGAAGTTGTAAAAGATGTGCTAGCATGGGTTTTTGTAAAGAACTTGGCTTCCTAGGACTTAATCATCAATCCGGGTATTCCAAGGTGTTTTTTTTCCTTGGCAATTATATGTTGTTGAATAAACGACTTATAATTTGCACGTTTTTCACCACTCCTCCAAAGCTGGAATGGTCGTCTTAATTGTTAGGCCTTAGAAGTTTATTAAAGTTCATGGGTCAATGTATATGAACATGCTAAACATTATTATTGAGTCATATGGACATGTGCTAGGTCCTCCTAAGTTTTATTTTGTGTTTTGAGAAATAATAATTTTTCCCGTAAACGTAGGCTATTTTTTAATAGTTTAATTGGGAAAATTATTAATGTAACAAAAGTGTGGTTAGAAGTCGTATTTTTCCATGGGGGTGCTCGTTTTCTAACTCAAAGCACCCGTTGTACCCCTAAACCACTTTTCCTAAGTTTTAAGTGATTAATTTATCACTTAAGTCAAAAATCTCCTTTAGTGATAAATAATTAATTAAATTGGAGAGAATATTCAAATTCCTAAATCAGTGGATTCTTGTCTGATTTGATTGAAATCAGTTTCTATCAGCTTCCCTGATTTAAGGCAAGAAAACTCCTTGATTAAAGCGTCAACTTCAATGCTAATTGAGGCTACTACGAGTTTGCCAGATTAAGGGGACGTTTTTCTCCTTAGAAGGGGGCATAATTGCTCATGTGTCACCTATCTGGCATGTTTTGGAGATCCCAAAGAGGGGTTGTGCCTACCTCTTGAGTGTAACTTCCTCTAACTCACCCAAATCAAGGGATAAACTCACTCTCAATCTCAAATTCGCCCTCAGTCTTCTTCAGTTGGCAAAGGCGCCCTCTTGGTCCCGGTTTTCTATAAAAGAAATACTCTCTCCCTTTCAAACTAGTTGGAATGTGCTGGGAGGAGCCTGCCTATTGTAATCGTTGTTTATCTAAGAAATTAAAGAGACTTTGGAGATATATTTGTGTGGTGCTTTGTTGAGTGGATGTATTATCATTGCGCTTTGTGGAGATCATATGTGTTGGATCCATCTTGCTTCCAAATTCCAAATCTAGCTTGCTTGAAGGACTGGTATCACTTTTGCGAGGTAAATTAAGTTGTTTATTTACTACTTCAATTTATTTAGTATGAATGCTTAGAGATGCAAAATCGAATATTTTCATTTGTTTATGAACATTTTCATGTTGATTTCTGAGTATATATGCTGCTGGATTTGATCATTGGTTGTTGAATTGTGTGAAGTACAGGTTATCTTAGCTGGAGATCGAGAAGATCTCGTTTGATCTTCCACATTTCTAACACTTTTGTTTGGAGATAAAGTCCCTCGATGCCCCACAATCAAGCACCTCAAGGATCTTCTTGTTCTCTAAACTCCTCTCTCTCTCTCTCTCTCTCTCTCTCTCTCTCTCAAATACTGTTTAAAAATCATCTTGTCCTTTATNACTGTTTAAAAATCATCTTGTCCTTTATTGAAAAAGAAGTTACAGATCTAAAGTTAAAGTTTATTTTCATACATAAATCGTGAATCGTAATTACTTTTTCATTTCTAGATCTAGCTAAAGCAAAAAAAAAAATAATCACTTTTTAGTAGATCTACATAACCAAGTTTTCTTGCTTCAAACTATTTGCATTTTTTCAAAAAAAAATAAAGGCTTGATTAATAGGATTAACTTTCGAGTTTAAATTTTCATATCTAGCAATTTAGTGTTCATATTTGTTTGCCATCCCTAAGAGGCAAACAAAAACCCTGAGAAAGTAGCTTTTTAGCTCACTTTCTAAGACACTTTTTTAACTAGTTTTTTAACTTTTTTACTTCGAAAAAAAAATAGGAAAAAAAATTGAATTTTTTTTTTAAGTGCTTTTGGGCGCATTTAATAAATACTTGCTTGTTGTTTTTGCAGGTTTTACAAAAAAAGAGGAGGTGCTGTCAAAAAATCAAAAAATTATAGTGAAAGAAGACTAACGAAGCTCCCCTTTATAATTTTTTTATTTTTTAATTTATTTTATGCCTTTGGATCCTGATTTGAGGACCAAAGTGCATTTCCCTTCGCATCATTGTAAAAGGTAAATGGGGCAAGAACAAAGGACAAGGTAGCAAGGATAATGTCACAGAGTCAGAAGATTGTCACTTGCCACTATTGTGGCAAGACTGGCCATGTTTTCGACTAAGTCATACTTAGTTGGACTTTAGGTGAGCCGACAAAGTTTGAACAAAGATACTTGTTCATTATCACAGTTCAAAATTCCATCGGGCCTTTCTTGGCCCTTTTACTTTTTGTACCACATGTTCATACCCCCTTGGGGGAATTGTAAAAAATGTGCTAGCATGAAAGTTGTATGTAAAAGACTTGGCTTCCTAGGACTTAGACATCAATCCGACTAGCCCAAAGTATTTTTCCCTTGTTAATTATTGGTTGTTGAACAAACGACTAATAATTTTCGAGTTTTTCACTCATACCTCCAACGTTGGGGTAGTCATCTTGGTGTTTAATCCTTAGGAGGTTATTAGTGTCTAGGTGTCAATGTATATGAGCATGCTAGGCATCAATATTGAGTCATATGAACATGTGCTAGGTCCCCCTAAGTTTTTTTCATTTCCGAGAAAAATATTGTTTCCCATAAAATTAGGCCATTTTTTAATGGTTTAAATGGGAAATTTCAATTTGTAACAAAAGTGTGGTCTGGACTCCGTTTTTGGCGTGGGGATGCTCGTTTTCACACTCATAGCGTCCTCTTTACTCCAGGGCCCACTTTTCCTATGTTTTGGGTGACTAAGTCATCACGTACAACTAGTTTTTGCTAAAGGGGCATCAAAACGTCATTTTAATGTTAAAAATACAACAAAACAAAACCAAAGTAAAAAAGTCATAAGTCATGAGAACTTGATCAAGTGACTTGGGTGAGGTGGCGGTTTTGTCTCACATGGTGGGCGATCTCTTCCTAAACCAAAGGCGACTCATCCCAAGCATAATACGTTGGATGTGAGGACCATTTGGAAGGGTGGCGAACATAACTTATGAGATATGCGCCCACCATCAATCTCATGAAATCAAATAAAAATGGCAGCACGACCAAAGCATGACATGTTGGAAATTGGAACTAAAAGTAATGACAAGTTATTCCTCATTGTTAGCGATTTGATTGGAGGTAGTTTTAAGTGTTGGCGAGTTCTCCTTGAAAGAAGTTGTGCCCTCCCTCATGAGGAAGGCGCATGGAATATGTGGCATCCATTCACTTTGATGATCCAATCTAAGGGGAGGGCGCATCTATCTTGGAGAGGTGGCACCCAAGCTCCAATGGATCACTCACCTCAACTCCACTTCAACTACAGCATATCCCTTTGATCACTCAAGCCACTCCAAGTATGGATGCACCCCCCTCTCTTGCTTTGGCTATAAAATAAAGCAATTGCCTCTCATCCATGCTAGTTCGAGTTGGATTAGAGAGTGCTTGCTACTTGTATTCTTGTTGTATCATTGTTCTTTGCATTGGAAATAAAGAAGCTTTGGAGGATAACGGTGTTGTGCATTTCTCTGTGGATCGTGATTGTCATGGTGTATTGAGGTAACATGTTTCTTTATTCCATTGCTTGCTCTTGCTTCATGTAGCTAGCTTAAGAAAGGATTGCTCCCAATCAGTAGAAATAGAATGTTGTAAGTAAGTTTACTTGCTTGTTCTATTTTTGTATATGTATGCTTAGAGATCTAAACCTAACATGTCTTATAAATTTATATTCATGTTGTTTTAATCTCAATTCATATATATCACCAGATCTCACAGGTTCCTTGCAAGTTTCTTGAGTAGTTTACAGGTTGTCCAGTGTGAAGAAGAATTGGATATAGTTTGACTCCTCTTCATCTTCAACAACTTCGAGACATAGTCCCTCGACATCCCACCAAGAATCCTCTTAGGTTGTCTTTTCGGCAACAAGCTCTTCTCTACCTCCTCATTCTCTTTTTAAAATTCAACTTCCCCTTTGGTTATTTTTCTTGTTTACTTAGACCTATTGCACTAAGAAGATAAATCAGTAATTAGATCTAGTTTTCAAGACTTTAATAGCTTAGATCTCATAGGTCGTAAAGTCTCATTTCAGTGAAAAGATCTAGCTTAGAATTTTACTTTTTTGTAAGTATTATTTAAGAAGATCTTAAGCTTGCTTGAAGTTTTCTTTCAAGAGTTTAAAAGCTAAATTTTGCAATCAAGTCCCCATCATATTGGAATCCCTAAAAACAAGCCAAGATACCAAGGAAAGCTTGCTTTCCTTGGTTGTTTTTACGTATTTTTATCATAGATTTAACTTGGTACTTTTTTGAATTTTTTGTGGATGTTACAAGACACTCTTAAAGTGTATTTAAGCACATTGTAGGATTGATAGCTTGTTGTGTTTGCAGGTTTGACGATTCAAGAGAAGGAGGCTCTAGCCAAATTTCGAGTTTTTGGACCAAAAGAAGCTTCCCGGGGCTCCCTTTCTTGCTTGTAGTCAAACTTTTGCTATTTTGTAAGCCTTTGGATCCCAAATAACAAGGACCAAAGTGCATTCTCTTTTACCACATTGTAATAAGCATCAATAAAAGGTTTCGTGTAGGATCCTAAGATCGCACTCCCCATCCCCCAAGGGGAAACTACGTCAGTGTACTTTTTCGTGAGTTTGTTTTTCTTAGCTTTTCTTTAGTTTTTTTGCTAAAATTAACCGTCGTAGTCCAATCCAATTGTTGGGCCATTGACTCCCTCAGGACGTTGGAACATTCTTATATTTTATCATTGCAGACCGTATACTTTGTTGTATTTACATTTCAGTTATCATTATTTTGGCAAAGTAATACGAGTACTTACCCACTACTTTGGTAGTGTAGTAATTTAATGAGACAATCTTTATTGTTTTAGTTTTCTTTTCATTTTAAAATAAAACCCCTTGCTTCCCCGAGTATGGTTCATGAACAAGGGCTTGCCTGAGTACTGAACCTAGAAAAAGATTCTTGGGTTTTCTTTTCTAACCAAGAAAACATTGTTCTAAAAACCTTAAAATCAACAAGGCTAATTCCTCGTTATGCTTTGGATCGTTGCGGCTTTGACCGACCAATTGATCACATCCAAAAAGGGATCGAGTGACTAGCTTAACTAGTCTCACACTCAATTAACCTCCCAACAACAAAAATCCAGCATTGTGTTTTGCTTCGTGTGGGAAAATTGTACAAAGGAAGCGGGAACAACTGAAAAGTGACCACGAGGCCCCGTCAGGCTACATCCTCCTTGGTGTAGTGTTGGGCATCCCCTCGTGACTCCATTCAGCCCACATTTTCTCGTGTGCTACCACACTTATTGAGTCTAGACATATTCCCCGTACCTTCGCGGTATCGGGAATCCCCCTCCCTCTTAATCCACTCATCTCATCATTAATCTAAAAGTTACCAAGAGCATTCGCAACACATTTCTCAGCACTACAACAACATTACTGACACTGGTATTTTATTTGTATCATACAATCATTTGCTTTAAGCTCATTTACTTATCATGTGTTCAAATAATTTAAATGATGTCGTGCTTATATATATTATTGCAATATCTTGTTCCAATAATGATTTTTATAAAAACTCATAAACAAATTACCGATCCACAAACCACCACTAAAACACTTAATCCAACCTTAGTAACTCTTAAGGTCTGACAGAACTTGACTCGAGACTTGCCCCCAAGGACACAATTAGTGGCTTGAATATTTCTGCCACAACAACTTAACCCCTCAAGTGCGTGAAAGGTGGCAATAGGCCATATGAAGAAGTTTTGCAGAAAGAGGTTGGTTGCTGAGAAATCCAACCAAGGAGGGCCTCAACAGAAGGATCATGTTGTAGAACACATAGAGGATGTGTCATCTTTTAGCTAAACCCAAAGCATCTACTTGGTGCTAGGTGCATCTTGCCATTTCACCAATAGGCAAAGTTTAGATTTCCTTTGGAGGAAACATTCTTATTTTCCTCAATGTATATTATGTGCCAAGAATGCAGCTTTATCTACTTTCCATTTGTCAAATTATGAGGCACTACCCATAGCTTTTTGTTAAAATTAGCAGTCACAAATTCTATATAGTTAACAAAGTAAACCAACAGACCATTGTGCATGGTGTGGAGTAACATAGATTATTTCAACTAGTCGACAGTGGACAAGTCAAGGAGCATGTCTTAGCAGCTAAAAGTGGATCATACATCATTGCACTCTAACATCAACGATATTGGCATCTCAACCTTACCTACCACTCTCAATTGGCTCGTGAGAATTTGGTAGAGGGACTTCTAGATATCTAGAAGAAGATTCAGGGAGTCTACGGACCTTGTTAGGAAGGTGTTGTCACATCAACGTTAGCTGGAGCTACCATGACATGGATCATGTGCCAAAGCATTGAGCCAGTCCTTACATGAGTCTGAGTAGAGTTGTACAGGATCATTGGTGATGTGGTGTATCTTCAGAGCTAGCCGAAGTTACTCAAAGCATATTCCAGACTTCCCTATCATGGTTCTTCTCCACATGGCCCCATGGAGATGAGTTGGTTAGGTCATGGTTCACTTATAGAGTAGCAAAGACCAGTGTTGGTGTGTTTCCCTTACCCATATCTGTCAAAGATCATCCTTTAGATTCACTCAGTATAGCAGGCATATGGAAGAACAAGTAATGTTTTTGTGCACACGGATGTTATTACATTGTCTCGTTTATTTATATTAGTAGTCTGACTTAAGCATGCGGTGACTAGCTTGGTGATCTTATGCTTCATATGGTTACTATTGTAGGCTTGTTGTTGGAGTGGTCATGTTGCCTTGATTGTAAGGCTTTGATGTATGCACATTGGATCCTTCCCCATCTTGGTATAGATTTTGTCACCTTTCTTCCCGTTGGTAGTCTTAGCCCCATTTGTCATTGTCTCCACCCATCCGACCCTTTCATCTTTTTGGATCCTTACCTTGACTTGGACTAAGATGTGTGATCTTGAGGACCTCCCCCTTTGACCTCTGTGCATTGGACTCCATGTTATTTGCGTCTCAACTTCAAAGTGTGGATGTATAGCTTCAACCGTGGATCTACATCTTGTCAAATTGCCCCTGATGTGGTAGTGGTGGGTAGAGTTATATTTTCCACTGGGTAGCATCCTGTTATCCCTCGAAGCAAGTATCCATGGCATGATACACATGCATATGTGTATCATGTTGTATCCAAAGAAAGTAANGGTGGGGAGAGTTATATTTTCCACTGGGTAGCATCCTGTTATCCCTCGAAGCAAGTATCCATGGCATGATACACATGCATATGTGTATCATGTTGTATCCAAAGAAAGTAAAGTCCTGGCTAAAAGGCTAACGTGAAATTAAAGTGAAAAAGGCCAACAAAAGCAAATGATAACCAAAAGAAAAATCTAAATGACTGTTGGCCATCTAAGAAAGAAATGTAATGACAATTTCTCATGGAGCCCAAAAGGGCATGAATATGAGAGGGAGCAAGGGATAGCTAATCCTAAGTGTCCCCTAGAACCTCACTGCATTACAGTCGCCTATGTACTCAACACAAGGGTTCTAGTAAAGATCATCACGGAACCTAAGGAAATCTTGGATGTGAGTTGTAGATTACGTGTTAGAGCCTGCTGGTAGTTTCCCAAGCACTCTATTCCATTTGTGAGACATTGTCATTCCCTATTGTTCTCCAACATGCATATGTCATTGTGGTCCCCTGTATCCCATGCTTATCCAAAGGGTCACATTATCGAAGTCTACAAGTCACTTCCCTCATCCTTAAGCCTATTTTTCCCACCTCACCCATGGCTAGTAGGATGGCCAAGTTTGTAAGTGTGCATACATAAGAGGCTTCATGAAAACATAATGGGGTTGCTCTAACTTAGGCTTGATTTCTTTGGTATTTATGATTAATCACCATAGCATGTTACTTATCGTTTTTGTCGGTTACATAATAAGGGGGCAGCGTTCATCCCTTGGTGCATGCAGGTCTTCAGAGCTTCAGTTCTGCTAGTATTTGACCATGTTGACTTGGTCAACTTAGTTTGACTAGGCCAGATATAGGGTCTCGAGTGATCTTTGATCAAGACGTTTGATTTTTTTTGTTTTTAACATCCATTGGGATCCCACACATGATTTCATACTTTAGTTGGCCATGATACGCCTCGATGAGATTTTTATTTATTATCATTTATCGGGGCCCTATTTTTATTGTGTGGGCATGGATGGAAATATACAGTGGATATTTGATGAATTCTTGATGTGTTTGTGGCCACCATTAGTAGATTTGGGGTCTTTGATCTCGTTGGCACAGTTGGTTCAAGCATTCGGGCAAGGGAAATGGCATTTTTCAAATGATTAATTAAAGTGACCATTAACTTAGCAAACAAATCAAAGTGGCTAATATGGGGGCAACTTTTGACTTGGGATGATATTATGATGTTATATTATGCTCTTGGACCTTATGTTATGATTCTTATCATGAGAGATGGGGTCCACACTTCATTTGTTCTCTTAGAGGAGGCGCACTTCACCCATGGGGCACACTTGTTGGCATCTCATGATATGATCATCATTTACACTGTGTATCCATTGTAAAGGGGGCGCCTAGGAGAGACTAAGACCCCTAGCAAACCCCCTCATCATATCTTATCATTATTATGTAATACCTTGGACTCACTAGAGAGAGTGCACTTGGTGATAGCGACCCCTCCATTAGCTCTAGCCTCTAGCTCATGATGTATTGTTCTGGGACATTATCTATTGTAGATCTATTTTGCTATGATTTTATCCTAACCCTCTATCATTTTGGCTAGGGATTTTGTATACTATCTCTCTATTTAAGAGATGTCTTGCTCTTTGTAATGGACTTTTGGCTCTTGAGATTTCAACTATAGAGAGAAATTCATCCAAGAAACTTGAGATACTTGTGTGTGATGCTAATAGATAGCGATTGCATCATCTTACTCCTTGAGCATTGTTAAGATTTTAGTATATTTTGCTTGTATTCGTTGTGGCAGGAAGGCGAATTGGAGGAGGGAAATATTGTGAGGAGCGTAGTTTCTCTCCCTCAAAATCGTTGCACCTCAGGGAGTTTTTCATTTGTGCAATTTATTTGTCACATTGATTACTTCATGTCTTGCATTCGCCATAGTTATTGCTGCCCTGTGCAATTAAATTGACATAGTTGTTTTCTTGTGTAGGTAAGAAGGGCGCTACAGTCACTATGGGAAAATCGTTGGGGCAAAGACTTTACCATAATTTCGACAAGTTGATCAACAAGAGGAAGAGTGTCACATTTGCAACATCAACCAAGTATCTACATAAGATTTACATTGCCTTCTCTTAGTTTAGATTTCTATCCACTAGTCAGCATTTTTAATACTTAGATTAAAACCCTTAGATTTTAGGATTTGCATTTATGGTCACCTTCTTCAAATATAATTGAAAATCCAAGTTGGGACCATCACAAATCCCCTAGGAATAACTTTTCACGTTAAACCGACTCCATTTTCCTATCCTAGGCACTAGCCTTCCTAGGGTGGGTGCGCCCTCCTTGTGTAACCAGTCGAATCAACATTTGGGTGACTTGGGATTTGTTTGTTGTGTTATTAGCTGATTTGTCTTTCATCAAACACCTATTTACCGCCCATTCAACTAATTTATTGTTGAAGTAATTTTATTTGCTTAAATCATAGTTGGCACATTTCAAATACTTCACCTAGCACCTGACATTACTCTAGATCAATTGCTAAACTATCCTACTGAGGCAAAATCATCCAAGGTCACTAATAAGATCCATGACCAAGCCTTTTCGACCATATCTCTAAGTCCTTGTCTTGGTAGTTATTTCTATCTGGTCTAGGGAATCACTTGCACACATCTTGCTTTACTTTGCTTTACATTCTTGGTCTAGTGTGTTTGATAAGTCTGTCAACCTTAGTTGGCTGACAAGGGTCTCCCCCTTGGCCTAGTTTATAGCTTATCCAAAAGTGAAGAGGGATCTGTCCAGCGTGTCAACTACTTTCTATAATGGTCAGAGCACTCTTGGTTCATTTGTTGTAGATGCTTTGCCCTCTACCCATCTTGCATTGGATCATCTTAGGGGCAGCTACAAAGTGAGTGATAACATAAGGGAATTAGTACAAGACACCATTTGACAAAGGAAAGGATTGGAGAGCAAGAAAAGTCCTCCAGTTGGTTCATGTGGACATTTGTGGACCAATGAACACGACATCAATCACCTGTGCCAGGTATTTTCTATTATTTGTTGATGACTATAGTAGAAAAATGTGGGTATCTTTTCTGAAGTTAAATCTCAAGTATTTGTTGGGTTTCAAATTTTCAAAGCATTAGTAAAAAGAGAGTCTAGTTGTCCAATAACCACCCTTAGGCCTGATAATGGAGGGGAATTTTGATCCAAAGAATTTAAAAGTTTTTGTGCTAAACATGGGATGCAAAGACAATACACCACACCCTATACTGCATAACATAATGGAGTGGTTGAGAGACGAAACTATACAATCACAAAGATGGCCATGCATGATGCAAAACAGATCAATTCCAAGCAAGTTTTGGATTGAAGCGGTATTCACAGCAATACATCTGTTGATATCACAATGGCGGTAAAGGAAAAGAACCCTGCGAAAGCATGGTTTGATGAAAAGCCCGGAGTCAACCACCTTAAGGTTTTTGGTTCGACTGCATATGCCTCGATTCCAAATGAGAAGTGAACCAAACTAGAACCTAAGAGTAGGAAACTGATCCTTGAAAGGTACAACGACATTCGCAAAGCCTACAGGTTCATTGATGTGGAAACCAATTAGGTGACCTACAATAGAGATGTCGTAGTTGATGAGGAAACTGGACCATTCCATTCTTTGTCATCAGAGTTCAGAATCACCATGGAGCCACCCATCATGACTCAAGATTTAGGTGTTCAGATTCAGATAGCTCCACTTGAAAGGGAAGAAGATTTCGATCATTATGCGGAATCTCCCGGACTTAGTCCAGTAATTTCTGATCCACATAGCCCGAATCAACATTCTGAGGACACAAGTGCAAGTTCCAGTCCTATTAACGGTGAAGAAGTTCCCAACCAAGGAAACAACAAGCAACCACCCAAGTCGTGAATCAACACCATCGAGGATCTTCAAGCAGCAAAAATGATCGAGTGGCGATCATCACGAGGAAAGAGAAAACAAAAACCCAACACGGTCAACTTTGCTCTTATGGCCAATGTTCAAGAACTATTCAAGCATCAAGTGTTCGATGAAGCTAAAGGGAGACTTGAATGGGACACGGCCATCATTGTTGAACATGAAATTTTGATGAAAAAACAAACTTGGGATCTCAAAGCACTTCCACTAGGAAAGAATCCCATTGGCTGCAAATGGGTGTACAAGGTCAAGTACAAGTCAAATGGATCAATTGACAAATAGAAAGCATAGCCTGTAGCAAAAGGGTTCTCTCAATGAGGGGGCATTGATTATAAGGATGTTAGACACAATGGCTCACCGAGAGGGGGGGGGGTGAATCGGTGAGCTTATACTTAATCCAAAAATTCAACTGCAATAAAAAATCTCATATTTTCATTCAGACATTTACTATATTATCATATTCATCAATAACCTATATCATTAATCATTCATCAAGTTAAACACATAATCATCAACACATTGCACAAGAGACACAAGATGTAATATTTGTAATCTTTTTGTATTTCAAACGGCTGCAACCGTGAGGCAATTCAACACCTACTGAAACAAACATCACCAACTCCTTATCTAGGACCCTGCCTAGTTTTTCTTAGATCCTACTAAGAAAAGGGATACAAGACCTAGCTTGTATTACAAGTACATATTTGTCACATTACATCATCACAATCATCATGACATCAATCCCATCATTACACCTCTGTTCATCATTCTCATATCAACGTTCTGCCTGTAGGTTCATCTTCATTCAGTCAATATGTCATAAAATTGCTCATAAAGATCATGTCACTGCTGTCACCATGAAGTCTTCAAGTCTGTCCACATCATCTTTTTGTTCATCACCATATCCTAATTCAGCATCATGTCTTCACTTCAGCATCCTGTCTACCTCAGTTTAACCCAGAAATCAAGGATACAAGGTCTTCTTCCATGCTGCTCCCACAGAGTATAATAATTCTGTGTGATGTCAGTCTTTACTTTACTTCACTGTCAAGGACTTTAAGGGTGGTCTGTCAACACTTGACCTAGAGCTAGGTGTATAGAGCATCATCACAAATGGCACTGCTCCTTTGTCAAATATCACCTTGTACAATGGTTAATCCCATTCTCCAAAAGAACTTTAAGACTTCTCTTCTGTAACCCTATGCACTGCCAAACGAACCAAACTTTGTAGAGGAAGTGAAAACCTTATCATACACTCAGACTGCTGTTAAATAAAATTCGGACACAGTCAAGTCAATTGTTGACTGGTCCTTCACCATCGAAAAACCCGCAGACTGTCCCGAAAAATGCAGAGGTACAACTCAGAAATATATCAGACTTAAAAAGAAATTACTTTACTTCATCTTCACTGCCGCTGCCTCAATGAACAGACCCAAAAATATCCCAGTCAACTTGCATGCTGCCACTTCACCATGCTACTGTAATCTCGGATCTGTATATGGAAAAATTCGGGACTGCTCCAATTACATTTGACTGCTGCAAAAATAATTCGTTGGCTGCTGCTACTGCTACCTCAGTCAACCATCCCAAAATCACAGAGCAATTGTCTCTCAGCCATATTTTTGAATGATGTTTTCACTCCTATTTATACTCGTTTGTCATAAAACTTTGGAGCCGACCTGTCTATATATATTTATTTTTAAATTAATCATTAAACCCGTTGGGCCGACTTCTCAAGCATTTTCAAATTGTGTTATAATTCTTTACACTTATTTTATCATGTCCATGTTGGAGACTTTTCCAAAGACACAAAGACCATCAAGGGTTTCAATTATGCATCATGGTGCCATGTTCTCCATGTCAAGGAGTTTAAGCCATGTCAAGTCTTCAACTTGTTAGTTAATCATCTTTGCCACATCATGCATATCCATAATTGTCAATAAGCTTCAACGACATGTACATCGAGCCACCAAATACATATGTGATCATCAAGTGCAAGAGGACTTGTTTATCATGGGCTTCAACATGATGTTCAAGGGTTTCATCTTCATGTGCGGGGGCTTCTCAGGACATCCACATGGGCATGGGCTTCCAGAACATCATCAAGGTACCTCCACTTAGCTTGTGGGCACTAGATCAACAAGCAACCATGTGTGTGGGCTTCATGACCCCATTAGGCCACAAATGACCACAGAATGGGCCATTTGAACCACTTGGTCTTTCAATGCCCATATCATGCCATGTCATCAACTTTTGTCACTCCTTTGTCATTAATGGGTGTCATCAATGACAATCATAGATAACCATATTCATCAATCTCTCCCTTTGTCATTGATGGCAACCAACATTTATTTTCTCTCCCCCTTTGACATTAATGACAAAGGGCCAATTAGCCATTTAAGGCTTCAGAATACCCAAAAAAAGAATTTGCCGAGTTTGATTCACATTTTTTTTCATAAGTATATAGATATACTCCCCCTTTCACGTAGACTTCTTGATTTGCTGAGTTGGATCTGTTTGTGATGGATGTTCTGCTATCTTGTTGGGATGTTGAGTTTTGCTGCTGTTCTTCTTTCCTTATTGCTCCCCCTATCAAGTGTACTGCTGTAGCTGCTTAGAACAAGCTTCACCTTGGTCTTCATTTTATTGCATTGAAAAGTCAAGTTATGTTACTGCTGTAGGGGTCCGAAAATCAGATAGATGTGTGTGCATGCAAAACCCCAGTCATCCTTGAGAAAGAGCCAAAGAAAAATTGAATCTCAATCACAAACCAGCCACAGTTCAATTCATAAATCTATTACTTTGGCTGTCTAAATATTCTCCAATTAATAGACATGAATTTTCATGCAATATAATATGGTAGCTCTTTCCTATATTACTTGGTCTCTTTATGTGTTTCATTTTCATGATAACCAAGAGTCCAGAAAGCCTATACGAACAACGCGGTTGAACAAAATGCCTCTGTGACTATCTAATGCATGGAGGCCATGCTTGAAGAGTTCAATCTGGAATACCTCATCCACTGCTTTGCTAGAACTCATGGCCCAGACTACCTCCCAAATATTACAATAAGTGAATAAGTAACAAAGAGTAGGGGGAGGAGCATAACCTAGATAAGGGGCTGCCCTGAGATATCATAGAGGTGGGGGGGGTATGGGAGAACATGGTATTTGGATCAAGATTGGATGGGAGGCGGGTGTGGAGGGGAAAATGGTACGCCAAAATTTTTGGGGGGAGTGGATAAGGGAAACACTCAACTCGTCTCTTATGGGAAATAAATATAAAAAAACATAACACTAAGACATAAAATGAAGAAAATAGCATTGCATGACATTACAAGGAAGTATTTGTGGTTGGGATTGATTACTATTTCGGTAAAAAAAAATAGGTTCATTAGAACATGCACTAATTCAGTCAAAATTGATCACTAGGTTGTGTGTGGTCTGGCCAATGGTTGAATCCACTTTGACTGCCCAATGTGTCTTTTGTGCATGGCGTGATTCCAGTGAAGCAATGTCAAGGCTCATTTTTTATGAACACTTATATCAATGTTCCATAATCCATTGCCTTTTCCTATTATTCCGTAATCGACACTTTCTTCCTACCATCCCCTTAGTTTTGCATACCTTTCATCCTAATGTTTCTAATGGTCTTGACTCTTTTGTATCCACTCTTTCAAGCTACCATCTCCCATTCCTCCCTAGAATTCTTCCAATGAATGTGTTCATCATCTTCACTTGGATTTCCACAACTTGGTTACAACCCCTTCCCGTGTTACTTACCTTTCTTGGCCTTTTATCTTACTCCTATCCCCGTTTTTTAATTCATCTCCCAATACATCTTTGATGTATTATAATTTTCACATCTTTTCTTTCAAGCCCCATCCCCCAAACCATGCCTCAACACTTTCAAGGCTACACTTGCCATTTCTTAGATTCATCTTCTACAACTTATTTCTAATTTTCCTTTTTGTTGTTTGAAATCAAGAGCAAAAGATAATGTAGTTGATCTCCAAGAAAAAATTTATATAAATGCCCAAAACATGGTCTCAACTATGCACAAATTTAATATATAATGTATGCATAGGTAAAATCATGTCACCGATAAGAAATTTTGAAATGAAATGAAAATGAGAATATATTAATGTCCATAAAAAACCAAAATAAATCAATGGGACATGGAAGAACAATGATTAATGACAAACTCTGAAAACAAGATTAAACTAAAAGCTAGACTAGAGAAACAATCAACAATAAGACTTAAAAAAGGGTGAACCAACAAAGGGTAACCCTAGATACTGTCAAAGGGTACTATATCACAAAAAACACTCCTTTAACAAGGGAAAATGATTCAATTGTGAGTAGAATGTCAAGGAAGAGAAACACCTTAATATGTGTAAGATTGAAAAGAGGAGCCACCACCCCTGCCGATAACCATGAACATACCAATTTTGAGCATGATAATGTCCTTGGAGCGTGTGTTAGGACTAAAAATGTTGAGGAAGAGCAACACCCTCGTTTGTGTCAAAGTTAGAAATGGAGCGAACATACCAATTTTGAGCATGATAATGTCCTTGGAGCGTGTGTTAGGACTAAAAATGTTGAGGAAGAGCAACACCCTCGTTTGTGTCAAAGTTAGAAATGGAGCCAGCATCCTTGTTAATTACCATGAATGTGCCATGTTGAACATAATAGTGTCCTTTAGAGTGGATCCAAGACTAAGACGGCCTAGTTGTGCTATCTTGGCAGAAAGAGTTGGGATTCCCTCACTGGAGCTCTCCTAGCATCCAAAGTCGATGAATCTCTCAAGGAAGAGAACAACTTGATGATGTGCATCTGTCGTGGACACATCCAATGGGAAGACATAAAGGTAGAAATCCATCTATGTTGAGTGCAATGAATAGTAGGTTGAGGTGGCATAGCGATTTGTCGAGCTACGAGGCACTATACCATTGAGATTCTATTGACTCTGCATGTGATACCAATATCAACTGATGCTTCATGCCACCAATGGTTGTGAGAGTCTGAAAGGAAATAAACAATTTATAGACCTGAAAGGTCCTTGTATGCCACATTCTCAAGGCCAACCAAGATCTATATATGGCCCCAATTATAAAACATGATATATCCCCATATGGAGTTGAGTGCTACACAACATTGTGTTAAAGCAATGTAACCAAAGAGCATTAAATGTGATTATTGGTTAGCTAAGACCACATAGAATGACTAAAGTTATCCTCTTTCATCCAGTGTTATCAGAACCAAACTGAAACCAGCAAAACCTGTTGGTCCAACTGGTTTTGGGCATTTTTCAGTCTGAGTCAGTGATTTGGACCGGAGATGGCCAATTTTGTACTAGACCAATCAGTTTTGTACCTAAACCAGTCGGTTCCGTACGAAACCGGCCATAAATGCCCAAACTGGTCGATTTTGTATGGTACCGGCTGGTTGTTTACAAGTCTATAAACCATGGCTTCGGACATGAAATTTCTATAAAAAAAGGCAAACCCTAGTAATCATCAATAGCATTAAACAGTGATATTAAATTCTATCTTTTTACTTAAAGTTTTAACATTACCATTAATTGTTTCAGGATGCTTGAGAGTGATTCCAAACTCACTGGACTTCATATGCAAAAAGTAGAATTTTAGATCCTATTCAGAATTAAACAAACTTAACCGTTTTCAAGATTGCAATGTTTCCACTGGATTCTATCACGTATAAGGGTATGGCATTGGCATTTTATCAAGCATATCAACCTCTCTATATACCTTGATGTTGGTGGTGTTGATTGTTGAACTCCTCTGTCATGACCTTAATAACAATGTACCCTTCACTCAAGTAGGATCACTTATTAAGCATCAAAAGTTTTTTCTACCTTATTTTAACGCTTGGATTAAGAAGTTCCATAAAAATTGTAAGGTGTTGATATCTCCTTAAAGGATCAGCTTCAAGATTTGAGGTAGAGGTAAGGGCCAGAACCTAGAGGAGTGGAGCACATGGTGCTATTAATGAATAGGATCCCTATATATGCAATGATTTTGATGATATGTAGTTATTTGTTGTAGCATTAAGTTTTTCGGACTCTAGAGGCCATTTAGAACCTCTTTGTTTATGTATTCTGGGTCAGATATGAATTGCACTCAATGCTATTTTAATTTTAGTTATATCCACCCTTGCTATATACATGAGAAACTTTGCATATTTGTGTATAATGGTTTGAATTCTTAAATGCACATGAATATTTTTTTTTCAAAATTTGAATATTTTATGTATTTTTTGTCCAATTTTTTCCGGTTCCAGTTCCAGTCCAGTTCAGATTTTTGGGCTTGACCAGTCCAGTTCTAACAACTATGCTTTCATCTGACTATAGAACAAGGACGGGTATGGCACAGAATGCAAACTTAAACATCCAATATAAGCATCACAATAATCATATGCTTATGATCTATTTAATCCTACTAAAATCACAAGTTGTGCATTGTTTCCCACCATGAATAATCCAAGAATTGAGAGGTTCAGAAACAAAGACAAATGTAAATTGGGATATTCACTGAAGTTATATACATAAAATTTGGAGTGACCAATAAGATTAGAATTTAAATATACCAGGCTGCAATTTCACAAATTGTTCTTCATATACCACACTTAGTAGAATGTTTCAAAGAATGGGTGAAGACTAAGTCTCGTCTATGTCAGAACATGGTATGATATAGGAAACAACACCAATCTTAAACAAGAAAGTTATCATCCTGAGAACCTTGATATGAAAACAATAGCCTTTCCTCACAAAAGAGCAGACTGTACCAAGCATCAGAATAAACACTTATCTAGACAGTACTGGGTATGATTGAGAATTACCTTCCCTTCCAATGCTTCAACCATTTTAATGGCCTTAGTTGACATAGAACCAGGCAAACCTTTTGCCTGCAACAGAATCATAGCACATGTATAAATAATACATAAATAAGAAGAAGACGAGAAATCATATAAGAAGACAAGAAAGATTATACCAGAGATATCCTTTGCCCAGAATTCAAAGGAGCAAATTCACTGTCCTTGGATGCATCTTCATCAATTCCATCTTGAAGCCTCCTATGACAGTCCTGCATAATATAGTCTGTATTCATTCAGTTTACATAATATATGAAAAAGAGGGCAAGTAGAAACAGTTAACCTAATTGTTATTGCATCAGGTAGCTTGCATTATGTATTCTTAGGACATGGCCCATAAATAAGACTTCCTTGTTTCTTTTCTTTCCTTTATTCCTTTAGTTGGAGAAAGCACATCTTATTTTACATAAAAAATTCAGAAAGAAAATATAAGGGGTTATATGATGGGCTACAGACCTGCTGATGGACTGTCGCCAACGGAGAAGGGTTGTCATATTTATCATGTTTCTATAAACGGGATACAGATTTCTTAGACTGTAAGTTGTATTTCATGCTGTCTATAGAGAGAAAACTTCTTGTTCTATTGGCTACTTTATTTGAAGCATTGTATTTTGATAAGTTTTGAAAATAGCAATTCCTTGCTGTAAGCCAAGAAAATGCATATATTTCTCGGCATTTGTATGCCCACTTGAGCTCATGGAAAACATCTGCCACACCTGCCAAATCTACTAAATAACACTAGAACTAAAAACTCTGAAGGCAAAAGTTCCTCAAATGGCATAACAAAGTCCAAAAGCTCCTTTAAATCCTCCAAATGGGTAGCTATTTCCAAATGGTATCTTAATAGAATCTACTATGGGGCCTTACAAAGGCTTCCCTTAGGATCAGTTTAGCTGCCAGTTGGAGCAACCGAATCCGGTTGTCCGTTAGTCGAATCCGACTATCATTGTAATAATGAAATATGAATAATAATAATAATATATTGGATGATGAGATAATTACAAGGGAAGCTCGCCTTTATAGGCTTTGAGCATGTAAACTGAAGGGTTACAACCTTTCATAAGATAATTAACTAATTTAAATAATATTTTATTTATGTTTGTTACATTGCCACTTCCTTTAAGGAAGCTTTGTGCTCAAAGCTTAAGTATTTTCCTAGTGTCGTTCTTTATTCTGACTCGGTGTCGGTATTAGAATCGGACGAGGTCTCTTGTGCAGAGACTTGCACTTCCTTTCCATTGATGATTTTGCACTGTATTGTCTCATTGTTCCTACATTTATGACCAGGGGTCCAATCATCACCGCATCGACGACATATGTTTTTCTTCTTTTTCTTTTTATTATCAAAGTAACCGTTAGATGACTTTGATCTATTTTCCATTTCGTAGGCATATGATTGAGATTTGTGGCATTGATGGCCGGGAGACCAAGTATCTGCACAGTTCCTACATTGTGTCTCTTTTTCTTGTCGATAATGGCTATCGCTTTTTGTTTTTATTCCTTCCAATTTGTGTTCTGCGGTTTTTGCTTTACGTCTTGCTACTTCTACGTTAGGTATGTCATGCAACTTTAACTCTTTTTGGAGGTATGGTTTAAGACCTCCTAAATAGGTTTCGAGTCTTTGCTTGTCAGACAACCCAAATACTCGTGTTGATAAAGATTCCCATTGATGAGTGAATTCCTCAACGTTTCCAACTTGTTGTAGTCTGGTAAGTTTACTGAAAAATTCATCTTCTTTGATTGCTTGAAACCTATTAAAAAAATCATTTTTGAACAAGTTCCAGTAAAATTATCTCTCTTCCACCATAAGTACCAATTAGAAGCGTACCCTTCCATATGCATTGACACATATTTCACCTTCTCCTCGTCAGATTGAATGTTGTAAATGTCGAAGTATTCTTCTGCTTTGTTTAGCCAAGCAACGCATTGGTCTTCACTCCCATTGTATTTCGACAACTCTATTTTTGCCTTAGGTGGGTACACTTTGTAAGGACGACGTTGATTTCCTTTTGCCTTATGGTTTGATGGTGGCTCAGAACTACTGGACGATGAAAGTGACATATCTGAATTGCTTCGTTGTTGGCGGTGATTTTTAGTTTTTCTTTTCTCTACTATTTTACTTATAGCGCCTATTTTGTTGTTTAATCGTGCCTCCATATCTGGCAGTACTTGTGTTTCTATCTCTTGCTTAAGCGTCACATTGTTAATCTTTATTTCTTTTTGCAATTCTTCTTGATTCTTTACGAGTGTTTCCTGGGTGGCAACATGAAACAAGGCATCTAGCATGTGTGGACCACTGACTTGGCCCGGACTGGGTATGAGCCTTTGTAACATCTTGATTAATGTATTATGGTGCTGTGTCATGGTGCTCATGTTCTGTGTTAAGGTGTTTATGTTTTGCGTCTTGGTACTCATTTTGTCATCCACATCTTTTTGTTTTTCGTTCAGGATGTCAAGTTTGTCGTCGAGCCTTCTTTCTAGTACCAAAACAAGCTTGTCTTTGAGTAATGTATTGTTATTTTGCATCTTTCCCTTCAAGCCTTCTTGGTTAGCGACAAGGGACTTTATGTCCTCCATTTTTTTTTATCTTCTCTTTCAGTTCCTCCATGGTCTTGGACCTTGTATACAGAGGTGTGTATTTCAGCGCTATTTTGGCTTTTGAAGCGAAATTTGAATAATAATATATTAATTAATTAATTAATTATTTTTTATTTTTTTTATAAAATGGTGAGGTTTTTAAGAAATAGTAATTAATTATTATATAATAAAACCTTATTTTATTTTTTTTGTTTTAATATAATAAAACTAAATTGAAATTATATTGAATTTATATTATAATATATTGAAATAATATATTATAGTTTATAATATATTATAACAATTTTTTTTTTTTTGGGTATTGCAGGTCGTGGAGGTGAGATGACGGTGCAGTGATGGAGGCGGTGAGGGCAGGGATGTGCAGGAGCCCGAGTGGGAGGTTGCAGAGGGGAGTGGCAGCGTGGATGAGGCAGCGCAGAGATGGAGCGCGGACGGGACGATGGATGCGTGATGGAGGCGAGGTAGGTGGAGGGCAGAGGCAGCGTGGAGGCGGCATAGGTGGAGGATGGTGATGGCGAGGAGGTCGAAAGGCAGTAGCGTGGCGAACGTGGAGGGAGTGGAGTGCGTGAGGGGTAGGTGGGAGGGGCAAGAGGCTGTGCGTGAAGACTGCAGGAGCTGGGCGCTCTGGTAGAGAGGAGCAGCAGATGAGGGCTAAGGAGGGCGGTCGTGTGGCAGAGAGGACCCAGGTGGGTGTGAAGCCGGACACGCTAGATATAGGATGACAGCGATGAGGGAAGAAGGGCTGGGAAATGGAGATTGGGGTGTGGATATGAACATGGAGATGAGCTGAGTGGTGATGAGGAGGAATGGCGTGCAACAGAAGAGTGAGGACGTTGAGAAGAGTGAGGACGCTGAGAGGGCATTGTTTTTTTGTTTTTTGTTTTTTTTTTAAATTTTGGCAGCACTTGGGAAGAAGTGATGAGTGGTGAAATGGAGCAGCGGAAGAAATTAAGGATTGATGAGCCGAGTCCGAGCTCAAGTAGGATTTGATGAGTCGAGTCCGAGCTCAGAGTGCAAGAGCGAATCCACTCTGATACCAAATGGAGCAACCGAATCCGGTTGTCCGTTAGTCAAAGGAGGAGCAGCAGATGGGGGCTAAGGAGGGCGGTCGTGTGGCAGAGAGGACCCAGGTGGGTGTGAAGCCGGACACGCTAGATATAGGATGACAGCGATGAGGGAAGAAGGGCTGGGAAATGGAGAT